>CM035837.1:432983000-433413090 GCA_020510985.1 Pholidichthys leucotaenia | reverse complement strand
CAAATACAGACAAAAACTCTGACACAAACTCCTGGTAAGAAAGCAGGGGATAGCTTGGTTTAGCCATGATCGAATACGCCCAGTCTAAGGCTCTTCCTGCCAGCAAATTTATGACATAGCCAATCCGGCTAGAGTCGTGAGTGAAATCCCCTGGAACACACAGAAAAACTGACTCACATTGTAATAGGACTCCTCGGGCTTCCCCGAGTTTTCCGCTGAACCGGGCAGGTGTAGGAATAGGGGTGAGGCGAGAGGACGAGGAGGTGTTAGCTTGTCCTGACGCTAAGCCTGCAGGGGTTGAGATATTTGCGGTCGGGGGAAACGTCTGGTGTCCTTCCAGACGATCCAGCCGACCATTAATTAAGGTTAGTTGATTCAAGATTACTGTCTGCTGGTGAGCTAATAAATCTACCCGGACGCTAAGAGTGTTGATTAGGCGCGACAGTGAGCTGTCCGCTGGGTCAACGTGACGGAGTCGTACTGACATGGTTTAGGACCCAGGAGACAGACACTGACACGGGCAGATAGTGACAATAATCTTTATTAAAGAGTGAGGGTGTGTAGTGCGAGTGTGAGTGCGTGGATGGAGTTCTGGTCACTGGAGCTGAGCGCCCTGGACGGAGACCCGGCAACCCTGGAACATACAAGCAGAAACAATTACTTTTGTCCCACACTAGTGACAAGCTATAAGTAGCGAGGCTTACTTGGGTGCAGCACAGGTTTCGTCCTGCTGAGATCCAGCGGCCGTGCAACGTGGAGGTGAAGGTGTCCGTGAACGTGCTGGGGCTTCCACCCGTGGCTGTGACAAGGACAGTTCTTCTCGAGGCACCGGCTGTGACACCACAGACCGGGACGATGACAATCCTGACGATGACGAGGTGAGTGATTCCACAGAACGTGGTGATGATGATATAACTGATGCTGATGACAGTGACTCCACTGATAGCGGTGGCCAATACTCCTGCAACTGATACAATAACAGTTCTGGGATTTGAGGAGCAAGACGTACCGGTAGACGTGGTGGTAGCGAAGCACTACGTGTGCGTGTTGGCGTTACCCCATCAGCTGGGGACGCAGGTCCGCCGCCAAGGAGGTCCACCTGTGCACAGGGGTAAAGATTTGGAGTTGAGTAACAGATGGTTCTCTTACGTGGTTGACTCTGATGAGAAGTCCTTGAAGAGGTAAGAGAAGTTCTTGATGAGGCCAGAGAAGTTCCTGACGAGACGAGAGAGAATCCTGATGAGGCCAGAGAGCGGAGTTCAGGCTCATTCTCCGACGAGGAGGACAGACGACTCTGTGCCGGGCTGTCAGCGACGCTGGCTTTTAACAGCTGTTGATTACCACCTGTTGGTCTGTGCGCAGCTGGAGTTAATGATGCCAATGACGGCCCAGAGGCCGCCATGACATTATCAGCCCTTTCTCCTTCCACTTTTTAAATCTGGTGTCTGTTTTATTAGGAGTAAAGTCTTGATCATAGGCAATCCATTGCAGAAGTCAATAGGGCTCTTTAGTTTGATTCTCTCTGACTATCTTAAACCAAATTTTTAGCGGGGTCTCTATCCACGGGTTAGTGTTATTCAAAAGTTTAGGTAAGGCATTGTTCCCTATTATCGCCTGTAGGGGGATGTCACTTGTTATTTGGCATTCGATCTCCTTCCATTGTGCAGTGTAGACTGGGTTACATATCTCTACTAAAGTTTTAATTTGTGCGGCTTTAAAGTAGTCCCTGATATTTGGCAGCGCAAGCCCACCTTTGTCTTTGTTTAGCTGTAAGGTTCTATATCTGATTCTAGGTCTCTTGCCCTGCCATATGAATCTTGAGATCCTTCTGTCCAGCTCCTGCCATGTTTTTTTGGGAGGTTCTACCGGTATTGTTTGGAAAAGGTATAGAAGACGTGGAAGTATATTCATTTTGACTGCTTCAATTCTTTGTGCAGTACCCAAGAATGGTATCATATTCCATCTTGCTAGGTCAGATTTTATTTTTGTCACCAGTGGATCATAGTTTAGTGATATAATTTTGTTGAGTTGTTTTGGGATATTGACCCCCAGATATTTCATAGATTCCGTCTCCCAGTTAGTTTTGAGTTTGCTTAGTGAATAATGATTTGGGTCATAGTTGAATGTTAAAACTTGGGTTTTATGCATGTTTAATTTGTACCCCGATAAATCTCCATACTCTGAAAAAACTGAGATTAGTTCTGGTAAAGAAGTGTCCGGCTGCCCTAGGTATATTAAAATGTCATCAGCAAAGAGTGCTATTTTATGTTCCCTTGAATTTTTTGATTTTGTCTTATCCATTGGCTCAGAGGTTCTATGAAGATTGCAAAGAGCAGTGGAGACAGGGGGCAGCCCTGACGACATCCTCTTTCCAGCTCAAAAGACGATGATAAATTACCGTTAATCCTTATTTTAGCTGTTGGTTTTTTATATAATGCCTGTATAGTTCTAATGAAGTTGTTATGAAAATTGAAACTGGATAAGATTCTATATAGAAAAGACCAGTCAACCGAATTGAATGCTTTTTCAGCATCTAATCCCAATATGACTGCATTTAAGTTATATTTTTTTATATGATGAATTATGTGTAAAGTGCGTCTAATGTTGTCTTGTGTCTGTCTTTGTCTTATAAAACCTGTTTGGTCTAAATGAATTAGGTCTGTCAGTATATTTTCTAACCTTTTGGCAAGGATAATGGTAAAAAGCTTATAGTCCTGATTTAATACACTGATTGGTCTGTAGTTGGAGCACTCTAGTTTATCCTTTTCAGGTTTAGGTATAACTGCAATGACCCCTTCTCTCCAGGAGGGGGGGATTTCCCCTGTGTGGAGGACATAGTTAAATGTTTTCAGGAGGAGAGGAGATAGTTGCTGTTTAAAGGTTTTGTACCACTCTGCTGTATAGCCATCTGCTCCTGGGGATTTGTTAGCTTTAAGTTTCATAATTGCTTTTTCCAATTCTTTAGGCTGTATTTCTGACAGTAGTGTTTTATTTTGTGACTCCGTAAGTTGGGGAAGGTTTAATGTGTTTAGGAATGCCTCGGATGTGTTTTTATGTTTTTTGTGGGAGTATAAGTTCTTATAGTAATTCTCGAAGCTTTTAAGAATATCCTGAATTCTGAATTTTATTTCCTTTGATACTGGGTCTCTGATTTTGTAGACTGCTCTTTCTGTTTGTTGTTTCCTCAATTTATAGGCTAGCAATTTTGCCGATTTACTGCCTGCTTCATAGTATTTTTGTTTCAAAAATGTAAGTTTCTTCTGGATTTCTATTGTGTAGATCTCATTTATTTGGTTTTTAATTTCCTTAATCTTGAGTGAGTCAATAGAATGAGTGTTGCCTTTGTGTTCTTTTTCTAGGTTCTTAAGTTCTGACTCTAATGTGGATAGTTTTTCTTGTCTTAGTTTCTTTTGGGTTGCCAGTTTTGCAATAATCTTTCCCCTTATTACAGCTTTGCATGCATCCCACAGTATTAAAGGGGATACTTCTCCATTATCGTTTTCTTCCAAATATCTGAGAATATCTGATTCCAATTCATCTTTCAGTGGTCCTTTCAGGACATTTGAATTCAACCTCCAAGAAAATGTATTATTTGTGTATTTTTGGATATTTAAGTCCATATAGATCGGACTGTGGTCAGAGAGATCCATCAGTCCTATTTTACATGTTTCTACTCTTCCAATGTCTCTATTAAACATAAAAAAATAGTCAATCCTTGAGTAAGATGAATGTGGCGTTGAGTAAAATGTATAATCTTTTACACTGGGGTTGAGTTCCCTCCACACATCACAGATTCCCATTTCTTTTAGTAGCATCCGAGTCTTCCTGCTTTGGGTGTTATTTTGATGTGGAGAATTACCAGAAGCATCCCAGTATGGATTCAGTCTTAGACTGAAGTCCCCACCACATATCACTAAACCTTGAGCTTTAGTTATCATTAGGTCAAATACATTTTTATAAAATTTCCAGTTAGCCCCTGGGGGTGCATATACATTCAGCAGGGTGATATCTTCTCCCTCTAGCCGCCCAGTTACCAAACTGTATCTCCCTTCTTTATCTTTGTGTTCTGATTTTTTTTCAAATGTAATTTTGGTAGATATCAATGTCGCTACTCCCCTCCTCCTCCCTGACTTATATGAAGATGAAGAGATCATTTTAAACCCTTGTCTACTGAGTTTAGTGTGCTCCACGTCTGTTAGGTGGGTTTCTTGTAAAAATATTATTCCTGCTTTGTCTTTTTTCATTTTGCCTAGAATCTTGGATCTTTTAACTGGATTCAGGATTCCTTTTACATTATATGAAATTATTTTGGTTACACCCTGTTTCTCCATTGTGTTGTTTTGTTTAGTATAACCGTGTGGTGGCCCTCTTTTGTGCTACTCAGAAACTGAAAGAACATTAAGAACAAGAAAAACATTAAGAACATAGTGTATAAAACTTTAAAACAAAAAACTGTCAAAAGAACTTCCTGAGCTGAGGTTTTTTTTAAAGACCCTGGAAGAGCCTTGATGGAGTGTAGGCTCTGAGGGAAATTCCTCAAACTCTGTTACGTGTTGAGGGCCCTCTCTTACCCCTGTAAGTTGACCCATGCTTTTAACGTGAGTTTCAGAACCCAATCCGAACTTGTAATGATTTTTTTTTTCCCCTTTATGCCTATACCCTGTGAAATTGTGTGCACCCTCCCACCCCCATCACAGCAGACATTCACGCAAAAACAGTATTTGTTAGTGTGGGGAGAACATGTGGATTATTGTCACATTTCTATTTTAACAAGTTTTGTTTTGTTTTTTTTATTAAAAAGACTTATTTGTTTCAAATATTATGACTGTTCCATGAAATGTTTTACCACATGCTGAATATGCATCTCCTTTAATGTTTGTTACCTTGTATGAGGGGGGTTGGATGTGCAGATTGACTCAAAAAAAAAAATGGTCGCTATTCCAACCTGAAAATGGTCAGTTTATCCGTGACGCTCTGGCGCTGGGTTTCCCGCTGCTGGCCCATGGATTTTGAAGGTCTCTGTGTGGTCCATGTTTGAGCTTTGATCTTATCACTCGGGTCTGCTGCGGGTTTAAATACCGTTACCGGGAGCCCTCTTCTCGCCATGTCAGCTGTTGCTTCTTCCGCCGAATTATAGAGACATGTTTCTTCACCGTAGAAGACCTTTAACTTTGCAGGAAATGGCGTCTGAAAGCGCAGTTTCTTCTCACGTAGTACCTTTTTTGGCGTCATTGTATTCCCTGCGCTTTTTAAGGACCTCCGGGGCGTAATCGTGTTCCACGAAGACTTTTCTCTCCTGGTGCATAAATCCTTTTTTCTGCCAAGCCAGTCTTACAACCTCTTGTTTTATTTTGAAATTGGAAAATCTTACCAACACCGAACGTGGGGGCGCTTCCGCCGCTGGCTTAGCGGCTAATGAACGATGTGCCTTTTCTATCTTCAAGTCGGTGGTTTGTGGAATATCCAATTTCTCTCTTAGTAAAGATTCCACGCATTCTGCCATTGAGTTAAAACCATCTTCGGCTCCTTCTACCAGACCATGAATTCTTATATTGTCTCTTCTCTGTCTTCCTTCTTGGTTGGCTAGCTTAGCCTCTATAGATGCTTGTCTTTTGCGTAGGTCCAGCACAGAATCTTCGAGCACTTTTATTCGTTCCTCTGCTTCCAAGTTTCGGTTCTCAGCCTGGTCCACTCTGCTGTTTGTCCTTTTTAATTTGTCTCTGAATTCACGAAATTCGGCCGAAACCTCTCGGCGAAATCGTCGTAGTTCTTCAAATAGCGTTTTCAAGCTAACCTTCTTGTTAGCTACAACCAGTTCCTTGTCTTCTGAACGGAAATCTTCCAGTTCAGATTCTCCGGCCGATACATGTCCTGGCCTGGAAAATTTCAGTTTCTTCTGTTTTCCTTTAGACATGATGATTTTGTCTTTTGATTTTCACTCCTCCAAAAATCCGTTAAGTTTGATTTTCAAGATATTTTCTTGGATTGGGTCTGAGAGCTTCAGCATTAAGCTGCAGTTGCCATGGCGTCCAGACCGGAAGTCCAGACATTTAATTTTTTTTACAGTGGCGTTCAATTTTCAAAATTTAGGATTCAGGTATTTGCCCCCCTCCCATCATAAAAGGTAAATAACAAATTTACCTTTACCAAATTTACCAGAAAAAAATGTACAAATTTAGGAGGAAATAGCATAAATTCACAAGAAAAAAGTAGCAACTTGATGATAGATACAAATCACAAAATGCAATCAGTTCTTTTAAAGAAGACTTGCTGAAGCAAGACTGGACAAAAGTCTATGTATCAGATGTAAATGAAGCCTATGACACATTTATGAACATTGTAACCACTCTTTATGAAAAAAAATTGTCCATTAGTAAAGAAAAAGCTTAAACATAAATTTGCCGATAAGCCATGGTTAACCAAAGGATTACAAAAGGCATGTAAAAGGAAAAATTTATTATATAAAGCTTTCCTAAAGAAAAGGACAAAAGAAGCAGAGCAGCGGTATAAAACATACAAAAATAAGTTAACATATATAATGAGATGTAGTAAAAGAGACTATTACAGTAAAGAACTGGAGAAAAACAGAGACAATATTAAAAATACATGGACAATACTTAACAATATTCTTGGAAATAAAAACAGAAATACAAGCTACCCAACCAATTTTTCAAAAAAATAATAAAATGACAGAGTGTGAATGCAGCTTCACCTGCAGATGAATTTGATAACTTTTTTGTTAACATTGGTCCTAATTTGGCTCGAGAAATACCCATTACGGCACCTACAGGTGATACAATAAGAAAAAACACTGCTATAAAAGACTTCATTTTCATAAAGAATACAGACAAGGGAGAGGTCATTGAAATTGTTAAATCGTTTAAAAGTAAAACATCTACGGACTGTGATGGTATTGACATGCTCTTAGTCAAAACTATTATTGAATGCTTAGTGAAACCACTGACGTATATCTGAAACCTGTCTCTCCAAACAGGTATATTTCCCAATGCAATGAAATTAGCTAAAGTAATTCCGATATACAAGACGGGTGACAGAGGGGAATTCTCAAACTATAGACCAGTTTCACTATTGCCGCAGTTTTCCAAGATACTTGAAAAAAATATTCTATGAGAAAATTGACAACTTCATACTGAAGAATAATTTATTGTGTGAGCAGCAATATGGGTTCAGACACAAGAGGACAACTGCATGTGCTCTAATGGAATTTGTAGAAAAAATATCAACTGCCTTTGAAAATAAAGAGTATTCAGTTGGGGTATTCCTGGATCTTAAAAAAGCATTTGATACAGTGGATCATAATTTATTATTAAAGAAACTACAAAATTGTGGTATTGGGGGGTAGCACTGTCCTGGTTATGTATTTACTAAAAGAATAGATATCAGTATGTATGTGTTGGTAACAAAAACTCACAGTTACGGAAGGTTACTTGTGGAGTCCCACAGGGTTCAGTTTTGGGGCCATTGTTACTCAATATGTATATAAATGATATATGTAAAGTTTCGGAAAAAATGGATTTAATATTGCTTGCCGATGACACTAATTTATTATGCAGTGGAAGCAATTTGGAACAACTTTTGGATACACTCGGAAAGGAATTAGGAAAGCTTAAACTGTGGTTTGATTCAAACAAATTAACGATCAATTTAAGTAAGACAAAATTTATAGTTTTTAACCACCATCACAACTTAATATCTAAACTCAGTGTAAATGGTGTAGAGATTGAAAGGGTATCCGAAACTAAATTTCTTGGAGTAATAATTGATAATAAACTGTGTTGGAAGTCACATATTAATTATATTAGAGAGCTATTAGAATAATAAACAAAGCTGCTTACAGGGAACCAACAAACCCACTTTTCCTTAAATTAAAAGTTCCCAAGTTGAAAGCTCTAGTTGACTTTAAAACTGCAGTAATAATGTTTAAAGTGAAGAATCTATCACTGCCCGCAAATATCCAAAAGTTGTTCCAAATAAGGGAGAAACAATATCATTTCAGAGGAACATGTATATTTCAAAAACCTTCAGTGAGAACTACCACCAAGCAACACTGTGTTTCAGTGCAAGGAGTCAGATTATGGAACGATTTTGGACCTGAATTAAAATCATGCACAATGCTTGGACAATTTAAACAAAAACTAAAGGAAGAAATACTCCAAACATATACAGTGGGGAAAAAAAGTATTTATTCAGCCACCAATTGTGCAAGTTCTCCCACTTAAAAGATGAGAGAGGTCTCCAATTTTCATCATAGGTATACCTCAACTATGAGAGACAAAATGAGAAAAAAAAAATCCAGAAAATCACATTGAAGGGTTTTTAATGAATTAATTAGTAAATTCCTCAGTAAAATAAGTATTTGGTCAATAACAAAAGTTCATCTCAATACTTTGTTATATACCCTTTGTTGGCAATGACAGAGGTCAAATGTTTTCTGTAAGTCTTCACAAGGTTTTCACACACTGTTGCTGGTATTTTGGCCCATTCCTCCATGCAGATCTCCTCTAGAGCAGTGATGTTTTGGGGCTGTCGCTGGGCAACACGGACTTTCAACTCCCTCCAAAGATTTTCTATGGGGTTGAGATCTGGAGACTGGCTAGACCACTCCAGGACCTTGAAATGCTTCTTACGAAGCCACTCTTTCGTTGCCTGGGCAGTGTGTTTGGGATCATTGTCATACTGAAAGACCCAGCCACGTTTCATCTTCAGTACCCTTGCTGGCGGAAGGAGGTTTTCACTCAAAATCTCACGATACATGGCCCCACTCATTCTTTCCTTTACACAGATCAGTCGTCCTGGTCCCTTTGCAGAAAAACAGCCCCAAAGTATGATGTTTCCACCCCCATGCTTCACAGTAGGTATGGTGTTCTTTCTCCTCGAAACACGACAAGTTGAGTTTTTACCAAAAAGTTCTATTTTGGTTTCATCTGACCATATGACATTCTCCCAATCCTCTTCTGGATCATCCAAATGCTCTCTAGCAAATTTCAGACGGGCCTGGACATGTACTGGCTTAAGCAGGGGAACACATCTGGCACTGCAGGATTTGAGTCCCTGGCGGCATAGTGTGTTACTGATGGTAGCTTTTGTTACTTTGGTCCCAGCTCTCTGCAGGCCATTCACTAGGTCCCCTCGTGTGGTTCTGGGATTTTTGCTCACCGTTCTCATGATCATTTTGACCTCACGGGGTGAGATCTTGCATGGAGCCCCAGATGGAGAGAGCTTATCAGTGGTCTTGTATGTCTTCCATTTTCTAATAATTGCTCCCACAGTTGATTTCTTCACACCAAGCTGCTTACCTATTGCAGATTCAGTCTTCCCAGCCTGGTGCAGGTCTACAATTTTGTTTCTGGTGTCCTTTGACAGCTCTTTGGTCTTGGCCATAGTGGAGTTTGGAGTCTGACTGTTTGAGGTTGTGGACAGGTGTCTTTTATACTGGTAATGAGTTCAAACAGGTGCCATTAATACAGGTGGAGGACAGAGGAGCCTATTAAAGAAGAAGTTACAGGTCTGTGAGAGCCAGAAATCTTGTTTGTTTGTAGGTGACCAAATACTTATTTTACCAAGGAATTTACCAATTAATTCATTAAAAATCCTTCAATGTGATTTTCTGGATTTTTTTTTTCTCATTTTGTCTCTCATAGTTGAGGTATACCTATGATGAAAATTGGAGACCCCTCTCGTCTTTTAAGTGGGAGAACTTGCACAATTGGTAGCTGACTAAATAATTTTTTGCCCCACTGTATACAAGATGACATGTAAAATCACATAAGGATTGTCATATCCTGCACGGTGCACGGTGGCGCAGTGGTTAGCACCGCGGCAGCACAGTTTTACCCTCGGCCGGGGGATCGCGGGGATCATGAGATCGTGGGTTTGATCCCTGCCCCCGGCCAACAGTGATCTGTGTGGAGTTTGCATGTTCTCCCCGTGTTTGCGTGGGTTTACTCCGGGATTTCTCCGGTTTCCTCCCACATTCCAAAACGTGCAGGTTAGGGAGTTAAGGGGCGCTTGCGCACGCAGCGACCGGCGGCTGGTGGCTTGTCACCGGACTGCAGAACAAATCTACCTACGGGTACAAAATAAGTCCAAAAAAAAAAAAATATCCAGTCTACGTTGTGTTGTTGCTTAGTTTTTTGTCACATTTTGTCTTAGCTATGTTCTGAATTGTAATTGCTCTTGTTCTGTTTTTCTTTTGAATTCTTGGATGGAATATGGGTGGGCAATATAAGCTGCGGCTTCAGCCATCACCCATTTCGGATAACTGATGTTGAACTGTATAATCAGAGGAGTTATTGTCTAATTTGACCTTGTTGGATTTTCTTTCCCCCTTTGTTATATTATTGTTTCTTTTTTTTAATTTTTACTTTGATCTATCTGAAATAAATAAAAGAGTCATTCATTCATTCATGCATTCATTCATTCAAAAAAAGATTCATAGTCAAAAAAATTATTTAAAAAAAATGAAATTTAAATTATTTTGCAAATATCTAAGGAAAAGAGCTCATTTTCCATAACAAATTTCAGAAAAAATGCTACATTTTTGTGAGAAACTGAATTTAGGGGGAAAACATGGCTGAAATACTGTATATTTATACAAAAAGTAGGCAAATTTACATGAAAAAAATGTCTGATTTACAAGTAAAGCTGTTGTAGCAATATTTAATTTATAATTGTGATCATGTATAAAGATTATTTAATTTAGACTTAGAAGTGTATGTGTGTGGGGACAGATGTTTGAGCCGTCACAGCAAACACTCATACATAGATAGTAACACTCGTAAAGGGGGCACCAGCTCACTATTGTGAACAATTAATAATTAATCTTTATACCTGAAATTGATCAATTAATTAATTAGTCTCAAATTATTCATGAGTTCTACTGGGGACTTAGAACATCCACAGAAAAGAATCTACTGGCTACTTCTCTCATTAAAGATTACAGATTTATTAAATGAAATTATGATTAAATGACATTACATTCAAATAATAAAATATAAAAATACCTGGGTGCGCCCGGTGGAAGTCCCTGATGAGTTGCTTGTCCAGCACGAAGGAGGGGCGCACCCAGGATCTTCACTCCGGCTCATAGCCCTCCCAATCCACCAGGTACTGTAGACCACGACCCCGACATTGGACGTCCAGAATGGCATTGACCTTCCAAGCCAGGTCGCCGTCGATCATCATCGGTGGTGGTGGGTCCCTGGGTGGAGGATACAAGGGGCTGGAGCAGACAGGCTTGACCTGGGAGACGTGAAAAGAAGGACAGATGTGGAGGGAGGGGGGAGAGCTAGCCGTACACATACTGGGTTAATTATTTGTGTGATGGGAAAGGGTCTGATGAACCTTTGAGACATCTTCCTCCTCTCACCCTTTAAATCAATGTGTTTTGTAGACAGCCATACTTGTTGCCCACCTGGTAGGCGGGAGCTGGAGCCCTGTGACGGTTGGCCACTGCTGTGTTGCGCTTGGCTGTGCATTGCAGAGTCTCCCGGGTAGCCTTCCAGATCCGACGACACTGCTGCAGGTGGGCACGAACTGAAGGAACTGCGATGTCCCCCTCCTCCTCCGGGAACAGCGGAGGATTGTATCCCAACGAGGCCTGGAAAGGAGACATGCCTATGGCTGATGAGATAGTGGTGTTGTGCGCATACTCAATCCAGGGAAGGTGGGAGCTCCAAGACAAGGGGTTCTTGGTGGCGACACACCGCAGCGCAGCCTCCAATTCTTGGTTTGCTCGTTCACACTGCCCGTTGGTCTGAGGATGACAGCCTGAGGATAGGCTTACCGTGGCCCCCAAGGCACTGCAAAATGCTCTCCAGACTTGGGACACGAACTGGGGACCCCGGTCCGAGACGATGACCAAGGGGATGCCATGAAGACAAACCACATGCTGGACTAGGAGGTCCGCCGTCTCCTTGGCTGTGGGCAGCCCCTGCAGAGGAGCGAAATGGGAAGCCTTGGAGAATCTGTTGACCAGTGTTAGAATTACCGTGTTGTGGTTGGATGATGGGAGACCGGTGATGAAATCTAGAGCCACGTGGGACCATGGCCTGCTGGGGATGGGGAGGGGACAGAGTAATCCAGCTGGAGGGGCAGAAGACGTCTTCCCGGTGGCACACTGAGGACAGGCCCGGATGTACTCCCTGATGTCTCTCTGCAGCGATGGCCACCAAAATGTCCTGTGCGTCCCTGCCCTGGGTGACATGAGAACTTGGATGAATGACCACAATGAATAACCTCCCCCTGAACGGCTGATGGGACAAACAGTCTACCCGCTGGCCCCCCACCCGGGTCAGGCTCGTCCTTCAGAGCCTTCAACACCTTGTTCTTGATACTCCAGGAGATGGCACCCATGACACACGAAGGAGGTAGAATAGGGTGTTCGGGCTTCTCCGTCGTCTCCGAGGTAAACTGGCGGGACAAGGCATCCGGCTTCGTGTTCTTTGACCCGGGACGATAGGTGATGGTGAAGTCAAACCTCCCAAAAAACAAGGACCAACGGGCCTGGTGGGAGTTCAGACGCTTGGCCGTCCGAAGGTACTCCAAGTTCTTGTGGTCCGTCCATATGATGAACGGCTGGGAGGCCCCCTCCAACCAATGACGCCACTCCTCCAAGGTGAGTTTGACGGCCAACAGTTCCCTGTCACCGATGTCATAATTGCATTCAGCTGGAGATAGGTGCCGGGAGAAGAACGCACAGGGTCAGATTTTGCCATCCGCCGGAGACCTCTAGGACAGGACTGCTCTCACCCCCGAGTCCGAAGCATCCACTTCCACCAAGCACTGGAGAGAGGGATCTACCTGCATCAGAATGGGAGAAGAAGAAAACCTGGACTTCAGTTCAGCAAAGGCCGCCGCCGCCTCCCCAGTCCACCGGAAAGGAACCTTAGGAGAGGTAAGATTGGTTAGGGAGAGAGCAATCTGGCTGTAATCCTGAAAGAAGTGGCGGTAAAAGTTGGCAAATCCCAGAAACTGTTGGAGCTGCTTTCTGGATGATGGGGTAGGCCACTGTACCACCGCTTTGATCTTACCCAGGTCGGGGAGGATCTCATTATAAGAGATAATGAGGCCCAAGAACGAAGTCCGGTTAACATGAAACTCACACTTTTCTGCCTTCACAAAAAGTTTGTTTTTCAATAACCGCTGCAGTACCCGCCTCACGTGCATACGATGCTCCTCCAGGGACTGCAAAAAAATCAGGATGTCGTCCAGATAAACAAACACAAATGTGCCCAAGAAGTTCCTCAATACATCATTAATCAGCCTCTGGAAGATGGCAGGGGCGTTGGTGAGCCCGAATGGCATCACAAGATACTCAAAGTGTCCACTCGGGGTCCGGAACGCCATCTTCCATTCATCGCCCTCCCGGATCTGCACCAGATGATAAGCATTGCACAGGTCCAATTTGGAAAACCAGGAGGCGCCTTGGAGGAAATCAAAGGCTGAATTAATGAGAGGTAGAGTGTACTTATCCTTGACAGTTATGTTGTTTAACTCCGTAAAGTCTATACAGGGTCTCAGTGAGCCATCCTTCTTGCCGACAAAGAAAAAGCCCGCCCCCACCGCTGACGACGATGGCCAGATTATGCCTGAGCTCAACGACTCCTTGATGTATGTCTCCATTGCTTCCCACTCCAGGGCAGACAGGTTATAGAGTCTGCTGGATGGTAAAGGACCTCCAGCGCGGAGATTAATGGCACAGTCATAAGGGCGATGGGGGGGGGGGCTTGCATCTTGCTGAAGGCGGCCCCCAAGTCGTGGTATTCGGGAGGGACCTTATCCAAATCAGGAGGGGCAGGGATCGGAGCACTTAGCGGCACAGATGGCGAGCATGCAGCAGACTGAAGGCAGGCACTTAAACAAAAAGAACTCCAGGCACGGACACTCCCAGACCGCCAGTCTATGGAGGGATTGTGCAGGCGAAGCCAGGGTAGCCGAGGATAACCGGAGGTGAAGAGATCGGCAGCACATACAACCTCAGCTCCTCCCGATGATTGCCCAATGTAATAACAGCCACTGGGGAAGTCCGGTGGGAAACTGTAGCGAAAGGGGCTTTAGAGAGGGTGCTCAGTCTCAAGGGGGTCTCCAATAACTGAACGGGGAGCCCCAACCGGGTTGCCAGTTCCCCAGAGATGAAGCTCTGCTCGGCCCCGGAGTCAATGAGTGCCTGTGTAGTGAATTCCTTATGTTTAAAACAGAAACGGATGGGAATCTGGAAACTAGTCAGGGGTTTTAACTGAGGCGCATCCGTGAGTCCCCTTACTGTGACCCACGGACTCTCCCTTTTGGCTGTACGTGACATACCTCAAGCTCGTGCTCCTCACTCCCACAGTAAACACATAAGCCTAGTTCCTGCCGTCGCTGTCTCTCAGCAGCAGACAGCTTAGTTCAACCTGTCCCTATGGGACCTGGCTCATCCGGGGAATCGGCTGGAGATAACGCCAATAGGGGGGGCTGCAGGGAACGGCGAAACTGACTACCCGAGTGACCGGAAGTCCTACGCTCAGCCGTCCGCTCCCTCAGTCTGTTGTCTAGGCTGATAGCTAACGAAATTAGCTCGGTCAAGTTGGAGGGTTTTTCTAAAGGAGCTAACTCGTCCTGCAGGCTAGGACAGAGGCTTCTGATGAAGATCTATATAATGAGGCATCCCCCCACCCCACCTCTGTGGCTACTACCCGGAAGTCTACGGCGTAATCAGCAACAGCCTTCGCCCTCTGCTTCAAATTCAACAACCGGGAGGTAAGCACACTATCACAGTCGGAGTGGTCGAACGCCTCCTTAAACTCCCTAACAAACTGTGCGTAAGTGAGAGAAGCGTAGTCAGCCCTAGCCATAACGGCGTAGGCCCAAGCCAAAGCTCGCCCCTCCAACAAATTAATCACATAGCCTATTTGACTATGGTCTGAAGGAAAATCCCCCGGCACCCGCTGAAACACAATGTCGCACTGCAGCAAAAATCCCCTAGCTTCTCCTAATTTACCACCGAAACAGGTGGGAGTGGGTATGGGAGTAAGGTGGAACGAGGAGACTGATGTAACCTGGCTACTGACAGAGCTAACAGGTGCAGGGGAGCTAGCGGGAGCTGGAGGGAAGGCCTGTGGGTTAGCTAGGTGATCCAACCGATCAGTAACTTGAGCTAGCTGTGTAAGTATGGTTTGCTGCTGGTAGGCTAACTGGTCCACCCGAGCTTCTAAGTTGTTAACATTGCGCGCAAGCGCGCTGTCTGCTGGGTCACTCTGGCGGAGTCGTACTGACATGGTACAGACCCAGAAAGCAGACACAACTCAGGAAGCACAATTAACCTTTTATTGATAATAGTGTGAGTGTGTGGATGCGTGTGTGAATGTCTGTAATGAGTGTAGTGCGTTGTTGAATCAGCTTGGGGCGAGCAGAGCACCGTGCAACCTGGCAACCCTAGGAACAGAGCAGAGAGATAATTAGGAGTTATCGTGACAGGAGAAGTGCCAGATAGAACTGTCCTTACTTTCTGCTGAGTTGGAGAAGCACATAGGTTGGCACATCGGCCCAGGCCAGGAGGACAATGCCAGTCGCCCCGTTGGAGATGTAGCAGGCAGGTGAACAAGGCAAGGGAGTCCGCCACCAGGAGGACACCGCCTGTGCACAGGGGTAAAGGTTGGATGAGAGGAAAGGTTCAGACTTACTTGACTGCCGAATGGTTCGGAGACCCTTGGTGAGTAGAAGCGCTGGAGGATGATGAGGCTGGAAGCTCAGTGTGGAGACTGGCGAGTTCAGTTTCCTCAGGAAGGAAGCAGATGACTCCGCGCTGATCCCTGGGTCTCACAGAATATATAGGCAGAGCCAAATAGCAGACAGGTGTGTGCGCAGGTGCGCCTAATTGGCGGCCATGACACCCAGCCAGTTTCCAGCCAATGTGAAATGTTCCACGGATGGAACGCTGGAATTTTAAGAGGTGAAAGATTAAATATTCAACATTTCAAACAGGAGTCGCTCGTTTTTATAAATTAGCTTTAACATTTTTATTGGTGTTATAATCACCACAAAATCACCAACAATGAACAAGTGAAACACAACAAGAAAACTCACTGCAACATACCACACCAAAAAGCATACACAGTCAGCGTGTCTGTCTATGTGGTCTAGTCTGAAATGTTTTCACAGTCCAAGCAATAACACACGTCAGTGCATGGAAGCTCGTTCTGTCTGCACGTGCGTCTCCCTTTCACAGTGTTGTGTTTTTTTTACAGGAGCAGTATAGAAGCTCCAGAATGCTGAGAGGAGCAGGGGGAAGAGTCATCCAGTCGATCTTACAGGACTCTTCTTCAGTCTTCCAACCATGGGCCATTGGTGGAGATATGTCTGGCTGACTCTGCAGACATCTTCTACAGATGGCTGCCTGCTAGTTGGTTCACTGAATGTGTTTACATAGTGAGTCTCTGTTTGGTGGAAGACTTCTGTCTGTGCACTTGCCACTCTTAAACAGTTGGCATACCAACTTACCCACTATATTGAACACTGCACAAATTTTTCCAAGTCCTGTCTGAAAATTGAATTCTGTTTTCTAAGGAGCTTGTAGCATGCATACAGCGATCCATACCTGTCCCTGATATTCATGCTGGCTAATGAAAGCACGTGTCTGACTTGGCATAACTGACATGTTATAAATAAAGACAGGCCCATACCAAAGCAAGAAACTGAGCAGCAGACATAAGGGTGGGACAAACTAGTTTATTTTAACATTCTGATCAGATCTAAATACGAGAAGTGATGCTGGTGTAATAGTATATTATGAATAAATATCAGATTTCCTAAGGATGTTGCGATACATTGTTGTTAATGGTATTATGTATTTTGTTCACAGAATAAACCTGAAAATGTGATAATCTGTGAGGTATCATGAATCAAGGATTATAAATGTATTATGCTCTATAATTTTGCACTTGTCTGGTTATTTTTTCAACAATCAACACTGTAGAAGAGCTTGAAAGAACGAGGCGGTATGATATATAAACCAAAGTTTATTATCAGCTCTCCTAACAAGTCTCATCTAAGTGCAGAAGCAGCAGAAGGAAAAAGAGACCGAATACCTCCGGCTCTCTGACTTTATACTTGCACATAGCAAAAGACATGCATATCAAAGGCTGACATCCCTCATTATCTTAATCCCCCCATTGTCTTGGTACTTCCTCTCTTCGCCCTGGGGGGGTGAGGGTAGCTCCTCCGGTCTCCACCGCAGTGTCTGGGAACGTCTTTGTTCTTCACTGGCGGTTGAGAGTCTTTGTCCTTTCAGAGGTGTGAAGTCGCCTTACATATGTAATCACCAAACATTCCCACAACTTGAGAAGAACAGAGAAACAATAATTCATGGTGACTTTAATATCAACTGGTCTGATAAAAAAGACAAACAAAAACTGAAAAGCCTCATGACTAAATTTAATTACCAGCAAATCATCAAAGGACCCACCAGGATAACCAAACAATCCAGAACACTTATTGACATGGTATTTACTAATAAACCAGAACGAATAACCAGAACCTATAATCTTGTAACTGGTCTCTCAGATCATAACATGGTTCTTGCTGTCAGGAAACTTACTAAAAAGCGACTACAGTATTTTGGGGGAGTCGATATTGACAAATCAAATTTTATTATCCCCAAATCAAAAAATGAGGAGTTTGAACATTACTTAGAGAATCAAAATTGGGAGCAGCTCATGTCAACATGTGAAGTAGATGATTGTTGTAATTTTATAACTGCAACAATCACAAAGTCTATAGAAAAATTTTCAAAGCAAATTAAAAGTAGACAACAGAAGATTAGCCTACCATGGTTAAATAATGAAATAAGAAAACTTATGAAGAGGCGAGACTATGCACTGAAAACATCACTAACCTCCAAACTACAAAATGATCACCTTGTGTACAAAAGTTTAAGAAATAAAGTGGTACATGAGCTGCGAAAATCAAAAATATCTTATTACAATAAACTGATAGATCATGCAAAGGGTAACAACAGTTCCCTATGGAGGCATTTAAATAACCTAACTAATAAAAAAAACGATCAGAAGGGGGTAAAGGAACTTAGAATCAATGGCAAGACCGTCAGTGACAAGGCTACTTTGGCAAATGAATTTAATTCACACTTTGTGGGCTCTGTGGAAGACTTAACAAAAATTTTTGTGCTGCCAAATGTGCTCAACAACACAAATTCCATACTTCCAACAGATTCTTTTCACATCGATGAGGTAAATGAGGAGTTAATTGCTGGTATTGTTAAAACACTGTCAAACTCAAAAACTAATGATATCTACAATATGAGCACCTCCTTTCTCAAAATGCACAGCAAAATATTAATCAAACCACTGACTCATCTCATTAATCTCTCCATTAGGTCTAGTACATTTCCATCTGGCTGGAAAAAAGCTGTCGTCATACCAGTTCATAAATCAGGCAGTAAAGACGATATATGCAATTACCGCCCAATCTCTATTTTACCAGTCCTATCTAAGGTTCTTGAAAAAGTTGTTGCTACACAGCTGATAGACTACTTACAAGACAGTCAACTTCTTCATCCACATCAATTTGGTTTTAGACCAGGATACTCAACAGAAACAGCAAATTGTTGCCTTATTGAAAACGTCAAACAGTCCTTGGACAGGGGTAATGTGGTAGGAGCTGTTTTTCTAGATCTCAAAAAGGCTTTCGACACTGTAAACCACAGTTTGCTTTTATCCAAAATGGTATCTTTTAACTTCTCCCCAAATACATTAGAATGGTTTGCATCTTATCTCCAGAATAGAGAACAGTGTGTAAAAGTTCACCAGGATAAATCCTCATTTTTAAACAACCGCATGGGTATCCCACAAGGGTCCATTCTTGGTCCTTTACTTTTCAGCATTTTTATTAATGACTTGCCGTTACACTGCTCAGCTGCAACATGCCAACTTTATGCAGATGATGCAGTTATTTACACAGCTGCCAAGACTCCAGCACAGGCTGCAGATGTACTGTCTACAAGTATGGTTGATGTCCAAGAGTGGCTCCTCAAGAACCATCTATTGCTGAACCTTCAGAAAACAGTCTCAATGTGCTTTTCAATCAAAAAATGTAACCTGCAACATTTTAAAGTTAATATACATGATCATGACATCAGTTTAGCTACAGAATTCAAATACCTTGGCATTGTACTAGATCCTCAACTCAAATTTAATCTTCATATAAAGAAAATTTCAAAAACAGTAAAAAAAAATCTGAACTGCTTTAAATTAATTAGATATTACATACCTTACGAAGCAGCTGCACTGTATATGCATTCTATGGTTTTTTCTCATATATCATACTGTTTGACAGTCTGGGCTCAAGCAGCCCCTTCCACAATAAGACATATAGGTTCATTATATAATCAAACCCTAAAAATCTTGGACAAAAAGCCCATTAGGTGGCATCACTGTAATGTTTTAAAAAAATACAACCTATTGAGTTTTGAGAGCTTCATTGACCTCTGTTTACTGAAATTAACGTTCAAATGCTTCCATAAATCAGCACCCGAGCCACTTGCTGGTTTCGTCCAAAGACAGGACAGCAGCAGAGCCACCAGGAGTTCTGTTAACAATAACTGTAAAATATTCCACCGCAGAACCACATTTGGACAAACAGCTTTCTCTATAAAGGGCAGTCACATCTGGAACACAATGCCAAATGAAATTAAAATAATAACGGACTTTAAAACATTCACTAAAAATGTTAAAAACTGGCTGAAAAATAAACAAGAATGTACTCATGTATGAATTATTTGTCTGCAAAGTGAGAGTGAATGAAGGGAAGGAATAAATGTGTTTGTTTATAGTGAGTGACGGAGGGAGGAAGGCCTGAAATAGGCAAATGTGAGTTATGTTATATGTGTTAAATGTGAGTCAGGCTGTTATATTTGTGTATTTATAATATTTATAATATTTATAATTGTGTATTTATAATTTTTCTGCATTGATGTATGTGGTTATTGTGTATATTTTTTATCTTGATTCTTTTTTCTAAAGCCCATCCAGGGACAAGAGTTGCAAATTAGCTAATAGCTATACACTCTATGTGCAACACATCAGATTGATTGTCTTTGATTAATTGTCTATGTTTATTGCACTGTCCCTGTCAAATAAACTAATCTACTACTACTACATGCTTCAACATATGTAGGTTATGGAATATATGATTAATATTGCCCACAGCCCCCCCCCCCAAACGACTAAGAAAGGACAATAGAAAAATTCACAGTTTAAGATAATTACTACGACATACTAACTGTTACACCTCTTGCCACAGAAGAAACTTTCCAGCAGCCATGCTCCTAAGAGAGTTCAGTGGTAATCATAACAGCATAGTAAAATCATAAGTCAGTCCTAAACTGTTACAGCACAATTAGTGAACAACTGTGGAGTAGTTTGCATCAGTCCCTGTGCTGTCTGGGTTTTAATCTTCTCCCAAAACTGCTGTGGGTTTGTTTAGGCTAGGCGTCCTGCTGGGACCTTCTTGTAAGGAATCTGCAGCGTGGGAAGGAGAGTGGTTAATTGTTCCCTGCAGGGGGGCTGAGTCTTTTCTCTTGGGGGGGTCTACCCCTCCGAGGTGCTCTCGCCAACAGTGCAGGCTCGTCTTTCAACAAGAAGGCAGGTTTAAGTCTGTCAATGCTGACTGTTTCTTTTCTGTCCCCAAAATCAAGCACAAAGTGTTTATCACCAGGTTCCAGCACTCTGAATGGCCCATCGTATGGTGGGCGTAAAGTTGGTTTTAAAGCTTCATGTCTAACAAAAACGAATTCAGCGTTCTTTAAAGCTTGTGGGACAAAAACCCGTGGAAAGGAGTGATGAGCTGGACCGGGGAGAGAGTCCGGTCCGTTGCTGCCTAAAAACCTCGGGACTGGAAGGTGCCCTGGTTCTGGGTTCTCTGGTAAAAGTTCACCTGGGAGCCTGAGAAGTTGTGCAAAAACTAATTCTGCTGGAGAGGCGTCTAGATCCTCTTTAGGCGCAGCACGCAACCCCAATAAAACCCAGGGAAGTTTATTTACCCAATTTGTATCCATTAGTGAGGCTCTGAGGGCGGCTTTTACAGACCTGTGAAAACGCTCGCATAACCCATTAGCCTGAGGGTGATAAGCGGTGGTGCGATGAATTGTTGCCCCTAAGCTGCTGGACATGGCTGACCAAAGCTCCGAGACAAATTGAGGTCCTCTATCGGACGTGATGTCCGATGGGACGCTGAAACGTGCCACCCAGTTTGTCAAAAAAATGCGAGCGACTTCCTCTGCTGTAGTTGACGCTAGAGGGACTGCCTCTGGCCAGCGCGTGGTGCGGTCTATCATTGTTAACAGGTGTGTGAAACCTTGGGAGGAAGGTAGTGGCCCCACGAGGTCGACATGAACGTGGTCGAACCTTCTAGCCGGGATCGGAAAAGGCTCCAGAGGGGCTTTGTGTGTTTGTGTATTCTGGCGCGCTGACAAGAAATGCAAGTTTTTGCCCATTCTTTTACGTTTTTGCGCAGGCCTGGCCACACAAACTTTTCAGCGACCATTTTAACCGAGGCGCGCACACCTGGGTGCACGAGGGAGTGAATTGAGTCGAAAATACGGCGGCGCCATGTGGCTGGGACTAACGGGCGAGGTCGGCCGGTTGAAATATCGCATATTAGGGGGGGTACGCCGTCGCGTAAACCCTTTTCCTCCAGCCTTAACCCTGTTGGTCCAGACAGGAGTGCGCGCACGTCCGCGTCACTGCTTTGTTCCTCTGCCATGGCTGCGTAATCTATCCCTGCATGGATAGGTGCTGCGTATGTGTCCGCGTTAGTGAAAAGTTCTGCGGCTGAGGCAGTATAATCTGTCTCCTCGCGCTCTGGTGATGTCACAGCGCGAGAGAGGCAGTCTGCTACCACGTTAAGTTTGCCTGCCACATGTCGAATGTCTGTGGTGAACTCTGAAATCACAGCCAGCTGTCTTTGTTGCCTGCCTGACCATGGTTCTGAAATTTTAGCCATAGCAAAGGTGAGCGGTTTGTGGTCTACAAAAGCCGTGAAACTCCGCCCTTCTAACCAGAACTGGAAGTGGCGGATGGATAAATGAAGCGCTAGCAGCTCCCTGTCAAAAGTGCTGTACTTACGCTCAGTTTGGTTTAGCGATTTGGTGAAGAATGCTAAAGGTTGCCAGATCCCGCTGACATGTTGTTCTACAACTGTCCCTATAGCTAGGTCCGAAGCGTCTGTGGTTAGCGCAATGCGGGCCGAGGGATCGGGGTGAACTAACAATGTGGCGTTAGCTAGAGCGCTCTTTACTTCCGCGAAGGCGCGTTCGCGCTCTGGGGTCCTTTCGACCGCGTTGGAAGCTTTCTTTTTTCTGAGTGCGTCATATAGGGGCTGCATGAGCTGAGCTGCGTGGGGGAGGAAATGGTTGTAAAAATTAACCATTCCTAAAAATTCTTGCAGCGATTTGACCGTTTGTGGCCGTGGGAAACTTTTTATTGTGTGAACTTTGTCTGGAAGTGGAACTGCCCCTTTCGGAGAGACTCTGTCCTAAAAAATCAATTTGTGACACGCCGAATTTGCATTTGGCTGGATTGATTATTAACCCGTGCTCTTCTAGTCTCTGAAAAACCGTAGTGAGGTGCTGCTCGTGTTCTTCCTCAGACGAGCTGGCTACCAGCATGTCGTCGAGGTAGACGAAAACAAAAGGAAGGTCGCGTAATACCGCGTCCATCATCCGCTGAAAAGTTTGAGCAGCGCCTTTGAGGCCGAAAGGCATTCGCAGAAATTCAAAAATGCCGAAAGGGGTTATTACAGCTGTTTTAGGAATGTCCTCTGCTCGAACTGGGACTTGATGATAACCGCGGACCAGGTCTATTTTTGAAAAAATGCGCGCACCCGCCAGATGTAGTGAAAAATCCTGAATGTGGGGAATTGGGTAGCGGTCATGCGCTGTCGCATTGTTTAATCTGCGGTAATCTCCGCACGGTCTCCAAGAACCGTCGGGTTTCGGAACCATGTGAAGTGGTGAGGCCCAAGGGCTCTTCGAGCGTCTAACAATGCCTAATTTTTCAAAGGTAGTAAACTCGTCCCGAGCTATGTTGAGCTTGGCCGCGTCTAAGCGGTGAGCTTTGGCAAATACGGGTGGGCCCGTTGTGGGAATAAAGTGTTCAACCCCGTGTTTAGCCACAGTGGCTGAGAATTTGGGAATTGTGAGTGCTGGAAATTGGGTGAGGAGTTGCTCAAACTTACCTCCTGCCGTGGTGACGCTAGCCTGCACCGGTGGTGGAGAAACTCGGGCTGAGCAGGGAATAGAAGCAAAGGACAGTGCATTAACCAAGCGTCTATTCGCTAGATCCACTAATAACCCATGTGCACACAAAAAATCTGCGCCTAACAAGTTAAAACTCACTGCCGCTACAACAAATGTCCATCTGTAGTTGCGGCCGTGGATGAGGAGGTGCAGGCTCTTTTCGCTGAAAGTGTCAATGTTGGAGCCGTTGGCTGCCACGGCTCCGTTGCCCCGGGTGCCCATGGCTCGATCTGCTTGGGAGGGCATGACGAAACTCAGCTGAGCTCCTGTGTCAATAAGGAACTATAAGGGGGCAATGGATCAGCGTTCTCGTCGCGCCCTCCGCCAGTACCTGGGCTTGCCTGGGGAAGCTAATGATCCTACCAGCAGACTAAATTCGAAGAGACGACGCCTCTGTGCCAAGTCAAAGAAGAATCCTAGTCACAGTCCTAAAGCCGAAAGCAAACAGCCCCAAGAGCACTTTGTGGTAGGATCTGCCCTTCGCATATTACAACTAAACGTTGAAGGCCTATCTGCAGCCAAGCGAAGCCTTATCGAAGTCCTCGCCTTCCAACATTCGATTGATGTAATCTGCCTCCAAGAGACTCATATTGGCACAGAGGAAGCTGGCCGCTTCACCATCAAAGGCTTTGACCTCCTGTGCTATGTTCTACATGCTAAACATGGACGTGCCACCTATGTGCGTTCTGACATAGTTGAAGCAAATCACCTGATAACAACACATTTCTCAGACACCATAATCATTGGTGGCTTCCATATTGTCAATGTGTACAAGCCCCCTAATGCCAACTGGGATCTGCAGGTCTTACCCACCCTACCCCACCCTGCCATCTATGTGGGGGACTTTAACAGCCATCACCCTGACTGGGGGTACCCAGCAGTGGACAGTGATGGGGAGGCACTTTCAGACTGGGCATCCAGAAATGACCTCGCTTTGATATACGACCCCAAACAAAGAGGAACCTTCCACTCTGCTAGGTGGAAGAAGAACTATTCTCCTGACCTGTGTTGGGTCAGCTCTTTGAATGGGGAGCCATATCCTACACAGATCCTCATTCTTGATGATTTTCCACACAGCCAATACCGGCCCCTGCTTGTACACATTGGCCTACAACTTCCAGTCATATACAGCCCAAGGAAGATGCGCTGGAACTTCCGCAAAGCCAACTGGAAGAAATTCAGTGAAACTCTGGACCGGAGCATTGTTACCATCCCACTCAACACCATCACTGTAGATGAAGCATACAACCGCTTCTGCAGCGCAATCTTCAAGGCTGCCCATACTGCAATCCCACGAGGCTACCGATCCCTCTATGTCCCATGTTTGGCCGGAGAAAGTGCTGCCCTCCTACAATCCTATCAAACATCAGGGGACCCAGAGATAGCAGACCATCTCATTGAATCGCTAAATACAGCCCGGCGAAAGAAATGGGAGGAGACAGTTGCTGACCGGAGCTTTACCCACTCTAGCAGGAAATGTTGGAGCCTCATCCGTCGCCTAGGAGCTGCACAGAAGCCCCCTAGCCAAAGCCGAGCATCCGTCACACCCAACCAAGTTGCATCCCACCTACTGACTATCGCCAAAGCACCCCAAGACAAAGACACCAGAAGAGCAGTTACAACTGAGCTAAAAAAACACCAAAAAATGCCTGTAGAGGAAACGAACCCTGAACCCTTCGAGGCTGCTGAACTGGAGAAAGTCCTACAGGGCCTGAAATGTGGAAAGGCAGCAGGATACGATAACATCTTCCCAGAATTCATGAAGAATCTTGGCCCCCGAGCCCTAACCTGGTTGACACAATTCTACACAAGGATCACACAAACGAACTCGATCCCAAAGAAATGGTGGACAGCAAAGGTCATTGCCATCCCAAAACCTGGCAAAGACCACAAACTACCAGCAAGCTACCGCCCAATCTCCCTACTCAGCGTTCCTTACAAAATCATGGAGCGCCTAATACTGCAACGCATTTCCCCAGAAATAGAGGATATTCTAAGTGTGGATCAAGCAGGTTTCCGCAAGGACCGCAGTACAGGAGAACAAGTACTGGCCCTAACCACCTTCATTGAAAATGGCTTCGAGAGCAGACTGAAGACAGGGGCTGTGTTTCTCGATCTTACAGCCGCCTATGATACGGTCTGGCACAAAGGCCTCCTCCTGAAACTTATAAAGGCGATCCCTGCTTGGGCAACAGCAATTATAAAAACCCTGCTGACCAACCGAAGGTTCAGAGTCCACCTCAGTCAGAACACAAGTGCATGGAGAATGCAGAAAAACGGACTCCCACAAGGCTCAGTTCTAGCTCCAACTCTGTTCAACCTCTACATAAACGACCTGCCTACTACAAAATCCCGCAAATTCATCTATGCAGACGACATCTGTTTGGCATTCCAAGCACCAGACTTTGAACCACTGGAACGGGTGCTCACGGAAGATCTTGCTAAACTGGACCAGTTCTGCAAAATCTGGCGCCTAAAACCAAGCCCAGCAAAAACCGTCTCCAGTGTATTTCATCTCCACAATGCAAAAGCTGCCAGAGAACTAAACATCCACCTGAGCGGACTCAAGCTTAAGCATGCCCCAAATCCAATTTATCTTGGAGTGACCCTTGATAGGACCTTATCCTTCAAGGAACATCTAAAGGGGACGGCTGCTAAGGTGAAAGTACGAAACAACCTGCTCTGCAAGCTTGCTGGTGCAAAATGGGGGGCGGCAGTCTCCACCCTGCGCACCTCAGCACTGGCCCTTTCATACTCTGTAGCAGAATATTGTGCCCCTGTCTGGTCCAGGTCATCTTACACACACCATGTAGACACCCAGCTCAACTCAACCATGAGAACTATAACTGGAACAATACGCTCAACACCACTCCCCTGGCTCTCTGTACTGTCAAACATAGCCCCTCCACACATCCGGCGAGCAGCATTAACTCAAAGGATGCTCCAAAAAGTTAAAGATTTTCCTCACTTACCAATCCATGCAGATATCTACACCCCACCCACTGCCCGACTTTCATCCAGACGGCCGATTTGGAAAAACCCTCCCCCAGCTGACTTTACCATCCAGACAGCTTGGCAAGAGGAATGGGAAACCAAGGAGGTCCCAAACAAACAGCTGGTGATAAACCCCAACCAACAGGTCCCGGGCACCAACCTCCCAAGGAGACAGTGGTCTACACTCAATCGCTTCAGGACTGGACATGGCCCCTGCTTGGCCAGCCTTCACAGATGGGGCAGTAGCCCTAGCCCACTGTGCACATGTGGAGAGGAGCAAACTATGGAACACATCATAGAGGCTTGCCCGCTCCAAAGACTGGAAGGAGGATTACACACCCTCCATACAGCAAACCAGGAGGCAACTGCTTGGCTTAAGGACTTTGCATTCGCTAAATAAATAAAATAAGGAACTGCTTGCCGGTGTGTCCATCCGTCACATATAACAGCTTACTCTTCTCGCCGAGAACCGCTGCTGTTAACGGCTCTCGGCTTTGGCGTTTCCCGAAATCGTAAATTTGCAGGAGGGAACGCATTTGCGGGCCTTCTCGGCGAAGCGGTGGTGATAATAACAGACGTCGCTCCGTCTGTTACGTTTTGGCCGTGTCGCTGTCACCGTGGGCTGGATCTGCTCAGTGGGTTGTGGCTCTTCGTGGTTCTGGGCATCAGCGTTGAGGTCTGCGGATGCTGCTGTGGGTGTCAGCTCCTTGCAGGCGTTGACGAGCCGTTGAGCTTCGTTGGCGAGCACGCGGAAGTCTTGCTGGGTGCTGCATCTCATGTTGGCGAGTGTCCCTCTCATGTGTGGCGGCAGCGTGCTGAGGAATATGAATTGGAAGAGGAAGTTGTCATTGTCCTCTTCTTTAAGCTGCAGCAAATCCTCCATGAGGGCTTTAGGTTTGCACCCTCTGTGGCCGTAGACCGCCAGGATCTTCTCGGCTCTCTCTTCAGCTGAGGGGACGTAATTTGCCACGATGGTTGCTTTCAGTGTTTCATATTTGTCTTGGGCCGGCGGCCGCCGGATCATGCTCCGCACACACCTCGAAGTGGCAGCGTCGAGTTTGGAGACGATATGATAGAATTTCGTATCGTCAGCCGTGATGCCCGCCAGTGTAAACTGGGCTTCAGCTTGTTGAAACCATGAGGCGGGGTCTTCCTGCCAGAAGTCCGGCAGCTTGACAGCGACGGCATTCGTGTAGACCGTCACTGATGTGTCCGCAGGGTGAGAGTGCCTTGCTTCGGCTCTCTCAGCGGCGCTGGTGCTCGGTTGAGCCCTCTCAATCTCTTCTGCCGGGGGGGAAAGTCGTCCATCTGTTCCCCTGTCTGCGTGGGCGCTGGCGTCTGCCTGGGTCGCCACAGATGAGTCGATCGCGGGGGAACGCCTCAGGTCCATACTCGCGTCAGGGGTCACCAGTGTAGAAGAGCTTGAAAGAACGAGGCGGTATGATATATAAACCAAAGTTTATTATCAGCTCTCCTAACAAGTCTCATCTAAGTGCAGAAGCAGCAGAAGGAAAAAGAGACCGAATACCTCCGGCTCTCTGACTTTATACTTGCACATAACAAAAGACATGCATATCAAAGGCTGACATCCCTCATTATCTTAATCCCCCCATTGTCTTGGTACTTCCTCTCTTCGCCCTGGGGGGGTGAGGGTAGCTCCTCCGGTCTCCACCGCAGTGTCTGGGAACGTCTTTGTTCTTCACTGGCGGTTGAGAGTCTTTGTCCTTTCAGAGGTGTGAAGTCGCCTTACATATGTAATCACCAAACATTCCCACATGCTTCAACATATGTAGGTTATGGAATATATGATTAATATAGCCCACAAACACGTTTTTTTTTGCAAGCTAGTTAAATTCTTGAAAATGAATATTCACCTCAGACCCGCTGAATTTTGATTTATTTATTTTTTTACCTTGGAGGCGGGGGGGGGGGGGTCCTGATTAAGTCGAACGTGATTGGTGTATGCGGTCACCTACTGCAACCTGATTGGTGTCAGCTAAAGCTGTTCTGAGAGATGCTGGAGAACTGATGATAAGAATGTAAGTTTATTAAAAAATGCCGGCAAACCGAGGGTGCCAACAAATTTTCTCAGATTTACCAAAAATAGAGAAGACTATATTTAAAAAATGGCGTACTCTTCAGATGCGAATCGATCAATGACATGAAAAGCGCACTTGGCCCACCACTTATGTTGGAAAGGGTCCAAAATATCCATTTGAGTAAGATTTATTGTCCATCTTGATGACGACGGGGAAAACTGACCATAAATAGATCATAAAACTGCCAAAAATTGGCCAAAAACAGTTAGCTTTGTAAGCTAGAAACACATCACTGCCAGGAGGTTGAACCGGAAAAAGAATCCTCCCCATCCGGGTTACGATGGATCATGCCCAGGAGAGATTGACAGCTCATTTGACCCAATAGAGCCTCCATTTTGTGACTGACAGTTGTGGAAACCCAATGAGCAGTAAAGGTCCATGAAGGTCCAGCCTCATTGCTAATGGGAACAGAACAAGCCAATTATATCAGAGTAAGCAAATGATGGACGTGTGGCTTAGCCAACTAATTTCTGAATTCAGGGATACCTCACAAGGGGCCAATTCAGCTTTGTTATTACCCCCGCTAAAGCCTGTGCGTAACACAGGTGCATAAAGCTAGCGTAAACCAGTCTGTGAATCCAAGAAAGAAGTGTTTGTAACCCAGTGTTAAAAACGTGATTAAAAATATGAATGTTGATACCGCTTTAAGAAGAAGGGGGGACATTCATTTCACAATGGGAGTAAATGATTTAAATATGAATATTTAAATAAATATATATTCATAAATAGTTAGGAACGTTTTCTAGAATATTCTGATAAAGTTCCTAGTGTTGTGTGTTGATATTTCGAGTAACCAATGGCTGTGCCGTTGCTGGGTCACGCCACCCCATGGGTTAAGCGCTCTCTCCCTGAGTCTGGGATGACTTGCATTTTTGGCTCAGTCACGCCAGACGCCGAAAGACACAGACCAGAGAGAGAGACGGTCCTTGGTGATATGGCGACGCTAGCGTGCTGGTAGCAGCCTTTACCTGGATAAAACCCTTGAAATTGATTGGGATCCAAAGGTTGTCGACGCCGTTGAGCACGGGAACTCCATTGAAGCACGAGCTACTTGGCATGGTCAGGTTCTTTTTCTATTTTTTTCCCTTTGGACTGGTTTGACCAGAGCGTGGATCTCCAGATCTGGATGGCGAGCCGAAGCCCGAACCCTATGAACTGCTAAAGGTGACTCCACTAGCCACCTGGAAAGGACCAAAACAGAACTGTTAATATTGTAAATATAAGTCTGAGTTTATGGATTTGTTTTTTCTTTTTTATTGCGCTATGTATTTATTTTTGTGTACATAATTGTAAATAATATACTGTAGCGAACTCAATATGAGCACCCTACTTGGCTTGCCAAGTGGGTTGACCCTATTGGCGACACAGGTAGAGTGCGGGACTCCGGAGCGGGAGGTATGAGTTCGAACCTCCCGATGGGACGTAGTCAGTTGGCGCGCACGTTACATTGGTGTCAGAAGTGGGATTTACTGGTTCCCAAGCTGTGGTGCGGTGCTGACATCGGGACGATGTCGAGAACCAGAGGGGAGTAGTGTAGCGAACTCAATATGAGCACCCTACTTGGCTTGCCAAGTGGGTTGATCCTATTGGCGACACAGGTAGAGTGCCGGACTCCGGAGCGGGAGGTATGAGTTCGAACCTCCCGATGGGACGTCGTCAGTTGGCGCGCACGTTACAATACATAGTTGCAAGTTCCATATACGGCTGTGTATGTGTCGTCTGTTGTTGCACCTCCCAGACTCCTACGAACCCAGAGTCGATCTGACCTGGCCCAATTATCCCTCTGCCCAGGTAGAAAAGTTAAGGTAAATACATTGCCATAACACAACACTACCAAAAGGGTACTACACCTAAAGTGAGTAGGGTGAGTGGGTGTTAGTAAGGGTTACACACAAAAATCTGGCAAGCGCAGGTGTTAGTGGGTGTTACCCCCAATTACCCCGCAAGTATTGTACCACCCTGTGTATACTATTGTTACAGTGGTATATTGTTACAAAATTTGGCGAGACAAGTAAGTGTCACATGGTACTATTACTGTGGTATTAATACATGTTGTAACATCACTCACCTTTTTGAAAAATGGCTAAAATTAACACGGAACATCGAAGAAATTATTAATTACTTGACCCGGTTGTTAGCTGAAGAATCACGGTGGGGGGGGGGGGGCGGTTGCCCATGGCACATTTTGGCACAATTTGAAGATGCATGAACACACCTGACAAAAAGGTGTGCAATATATTCATTTCTTGTCCTGTTGTTACCAAATTTTTACCTGAACTTCATAACACTTGGTTCTAAATTCCTATTGTGTTTTCCAGCCAGTACATAACAGCTGCATGCTATTTTCAGGCATTTGTATCTAAAAAAAAAACACCCAGGCAAACTTTAATTTCTTCAAATTTAGGTTCAGGTTCAGGTTCAGGTTACTTTATTTGTACCCGTAGGTAGATTTGTTTTGCAGTCAGGTGACATCCATATTTACAAACCACAATTATATTCAACATGAACACAAACACAGGCACACATGAAGCTGACTATAAACATGATAAAAGTACTCAAGGCTCCATCAATCAGGACATAAGACAAAGAGATAAGAGAAAAAAACAAAGAGATAAGAGAGAAGGGCCATATTAAAAAGTTAAAGACTAGTCAAAGAGGTTAAAAACTCAAAAGTCTAAAACCCAATAAAAGATTTAGAACCCAAATAAAAACCCTACAAAGATAAGTAAATATAAAATGAAATTAATGAATCGGTACCTAAATTATGTGCAATACATTGTTACAACTTGTTCAACTCTTTGACAGCAGCAGGAACAAAGCTGTTTTTGTAGCGCTGGGTTTTACTTTTTGGGACAGCAAACCTCCGTCTGGAGGGAAGAAGCTGAAAGCGGCAGTGCAAAGGGTGGGAGTCATCATTTAAAATGGAGGTAGCAATCCTCTGTACCTGTTTGATGTACAGGGATGTCAGGCTCAGCTGTGACTCACCAAGCAAATGACTGGACCATCTAACAACCTGATCCAAGGATTTCCTCTGTTTCAGTTTTATCTGACCAAACCATGACACTAGAGGAAAGGATAAAACAGATTCAATAAAAGCCCGATAAAACATTGTCATTATGGTCAATTTGTGCAAGTTTCCTTAAACAATGCAAATGTTGCTGACCCTTTTTGCACACCCTTTCACAGTTCTCTTCAAAGTTTAAATTACTATCAATAATCGTCCCAAGATATTTGTAGGATTGTACACATTCAGTGGTCTGGCCTTTTAGTACAGTGACTTCGTGCCTGGGCGTTTTCCTCCTAAAGTCAATAATCATATCTTTAGTTTTTGTCGTATTCAGCTGCAGGTAGGAATCCTCCCACCAGTGAACAAAATCATCAACTACTGGGCCGTTGCCACTCTCACCATCCTGGAGGAGACTGACAACAACTGAATCATCAGCATACTTTATAATGTGTCTGTTGTCATGTCTGCTCCGACCCATGTTTGTGTACAGGATGAAGAGCAGTGGTGACAACACACACACCTGTGGACAGCCAGTAGAAGAACACTACTGATAGTATGTTGATATCACTGTTACTCAGTGGCTGAAGCACTTAGAGGGATTCTGACTGTTTTGCTAAAAAAATAGAGTGTTTTCTTTTGAATGAGACCAACCCCATGAAGATAGTGCAAGGGGCTGAAGAGCAGCTTTCAGTTTATTTTGGGTATGTTTTTCAGGTGCTTCGAAGGGAAATGGGCGTGAAGAATAAGGGGTTATTAAAGAAAAATGCTGCAAAATTATGAGGAACAAAGATGAAAATTTATGAGCAAAAAGTTACACATTTCTCAGAGAAAAAAACTTGATTTTTTTAGAAAAAAAAAGTTGCAAATCTATGAGAAAAAAGTTACAGGAAAAATTGCAAATTTACGAGAAAAAAGTCACAAATTTAAAAGAAAAAGTTGTAAATCTACAAGAAAAAAGCTAAGAGGGAAAAATTGCAAATTTATGAGGAAAAAAAATGCAGATTTATGAAAAAAATGTTGAAAATTTACAGGAAAAAATTGGAGATTTGCAAGAAAATTTTTGCAAATTTATGATAATAATGTCACAGATTTTCAAGAAAAAAAGCTGCAAATCTATGAAGAAAAAACATGAACATTTACAGGAAACCCCTCCCACAAATTTGTGTGCAAAAAGTTGCAAATTTCTGAGAAAAAAAACTTGAAATTTTACAGGAAAAACTGCAAATTTACAAGAAAATGTTTGCAAATTTATGAGAAAAAAGTCACAATTTGTTTAAGAGAAAAGCTGCACATCTATAAGAAAAAAATGCAGATTTATGAAAAAATGTTGAACTTTTTGGCCACAGCCCCCCTGGCCTTGCCCTGGGCCCTTGGTGCTAGGTGGGGCGTTCCCCCTCTGGGTCGGGGTCGGGTGTGCGCCGGTGGGGCAGGCCGGCCCCGGCGCGTCCTTGCGCAGTGGGGTCATGCCCTCCCCGGGGCCCTGGAGGCGCTCTGGGGACTGGTGTCTGCGTCCCGGGCGGGGGGGGGGGGGGGGGGGGGGGGGGGGGATCACCCCCCCCCCGTCCTCCGGGGCCTGCAGGTGTGGGTGTGCGTGTGTATGTGGGTGTGTGCGAATGCGTGTGTGCAGGTGTGCGTGAGTGTGGGTGTGTGTGGGTTTGTGTGTGTGTGCGGGTGCGTGCACATGTGTGTGTTGTGTGTGGGCATGTGGGGCTGTGTGTGGGTGTAGGTGAGCATGTGTGATGGTGAGTGTGTGTGTGTGCACATGAGGGTAGGCGTGGGGGTGTGCGGGTGTGGGTACCTGTGGGTGGACGTGCAGGGGTGGAGGATGTGTGGGTGGGGGGACCTCGTTGGGTGGCGGGGGGTGGGGAGGACCATCTGGTGGCCTGGGGGTTGGCGGTTCCGGGCCTGCTTTTACCGGCTGCCCTGCCGTTGTGTCACGGGTCGGGGCACTTTGTCGCATTGCCTCTGGTGTCCTTGGCATGGGGTGTGTGTGGGTGCTTGGGGGGGTCAGGGGGGATGTTGGCACGGATTGGCAGCTGTGTTGCGGCGGTTTGCTCCAGGGTGGCTGTGGCTGCGGGGTGGCCTGCTGCTGTCAGTGTGTGTCCGGGGTAGGTGGTTGGTGGACTTGCAGTGGGTGCTCTGGGGTGTCGCTTGGCATCTGTGGCGCCATATGGGTCTGGCCCATTGTTCATCATTGTGATTATTGCTGTTGTGTATGTTTGTGAGTGCAAGATGTGTGGGAGTTGGTGTGGCTGTGGCTACTCCATCATGTTTGTGGTGCTGGGAGCACCGGGGCGCGACACTGGTGGGTCCTGGGCTGCTTGGCCTGGCGGCCCTCGCGCTGGGTTGGAATCTGGGGGCAGTGGGAGGCCTCCTGAACCAGTTTGTGAGTTGGCTTCTGGGGGACGACGGGCTCCCCTTTTGGACCGCCTCCCTCCCAGTCTTACCCCCCCCCCCCAATCACATCACACAACTGACACACACCCATCATGATTTGTGTATGGGGAAGGGGGGGTGGGGGTCTTCCCCCACCCCTGTTGCCCTCTTTTTGCCAGGGGCTTGGGGGCCTGGCAGGGGGCCTGGGGCCTGTCATGTTCTTAAAATCCCTGGGTGCTGCCAAATGAATAGATACAAGCAAGGGAGTGAGACAGTGACTGAACAAGAGAGTAAGAGAGAGTGAGGGAGTGATGAGTGGAGATGGTGATGGTGGGTGGGTTTTGTGTGGAGCTTTGCATGTTGGGTGGCATCCCGGAGCACCTGCGGTGGTCCGTTAATCAGTCGCTTGGGTGGGTGTTGGGGGTGGTGGTATGGATCTGTGGCCGCGGCCACCCTGCCTGCCTGCGCTGGCAGTCTCCCTGGCCACTGCCGGGCACTGGTGCTCATTCATGCTCGCTGCATCTGCATCGCGGTCACCCTAAGTAATAAGGGTGAATAAGTGTGGGTGAGTATGTGGGGGAGAGCACGAATGGATGTGAGTAGGGTGGAGCACGAGTGACAGTGTGTGTATGGGTGAACATGAGTGAGTGCGGGTGACTCTGAGGGTGAGTGGGAGTGGGAGCAAGATTGAGCAGAAGCGGAAGTGGGAGAGAGTGGGTGAGTCCGGGAGTGCGAGTGTGGGATTGTGTGGGGGACAGGGCGAGCAAGAGTGAGTGAGTGCATGTGGTTGTGTATGAGAGCATGAGGGTGTGAATGCGTGGGAATGGGTGTGTGTGTTGGTTGGGAGGTGCTGGACTGAGGGGGTGGTGCCTCTTGGCTGTGTGGGGTCCCCTGGATGGGGGGCTTCTTTGGGTGTGGGGGTCCCTGGGATGTGTGGCGGTGGTGCTGGGGTGGGGGCGGGCCCACTGTGGGGGGTGCCTGGGGGGACTTGCGCCAAGGGTGCGGGCTGGTCTCCGGCCCGGTGGGTGGGGGCACTGGCCTCCAGCGCCTGGGGCCCAGAGGCTGGCATTGGCCCCGCTGGGGAGGTGGGGGGTTGGCCGGTCTGGGGGCGTGGGCCTGCCGCGCCAACCACCTGATGGCCCGGCCTCTCTCAACTGTCCCTCCTGGAGCAGATGCCTGGCTCCTGGGGCTTGTTGGCCTCAGACATTTGTGCTCTGTGGGGGTTGGTGGCGTTGTTCTGCTTGCTCGGGGTTTCGGGGGGGGGGGGGTTGCTGTGACCAGCCACCCTCTTTTTATGTTTCCTGACAAACCAGTCACATGCACACGCTTATTTTGGGGTTCAAATCCCGGCCGGGTCATACCAAAGACCATATAAAAATGGTGCTTTCTGCCTTCTAGCGTGGTGCTCCGCATAATGGAATGGGGAAAGTAAAGTTACACACAGAGCTACCAGAGGACTGACCCCCCGCTGTAGCTTTCACTACTTACAGTAGCTGTGTGGCCTAGGGTCAGAGAAACGGAGATAGGCGCCGCCCATATACACCTTCAGGTGTGAAGGGATTAACTATACCACCTCTCCCCATTCCCCTCCTGTTGGGTCTTTCATGGGAAAAATAATTTAAATAAAGTATTAAAAGTTATTACATGAGGAGTTTACAACAATATACAGTACATATACACTCACCGGCCACTTTATTAGGTACACCATGCTAGTAACGGGTTGGACCCCCTTTTGCCTTCAGAACTGCCTCAATTCTTCGTGGCATAGATTCAACAAGGTGCTGGAAGCATTCCTCAGAGAGTTTGGTCCATATTGACATGATGGCATCACACAGTTGGCGCAGATTTGTCGGCTGCACATCCATGATGCGAATCTCCCGTTCCACCACATCCCAAAGATGCTCTATTGGATTGACATCTGGTGACTGTGGAGGCCATTTGAGTACAGTGAACTCATTGTCATGTTCAAGAAACCAGTCTGAGATGATTCCAGCTTTATGACATGGCGCATTATCCTGCTGAAAGTAGCCATCAGAAGTTGGGTACATTGTGGTCATAAAGGGATGGACATGGTCAGCAACAATACTCAGGTAGGCTGTAGCGTTGCAACGATGCTCAATTGGTACCAAGGGGCCCAAAGAGTGCCAAGAAAATATTCCCCACACCATTACACCACCACCACCAGCCTGAACCATTGATACAAGGCAGGATGGATCCATGCTTTCATGTTGTTGACGCCAAATTCTGACCCTACCATCCGAATGTCGCAGCAGAAATCGAGACTCATCAGACCAGGCAACGTTTTTCCAATCTTCTATTGTCCAATTTCGATGAGCTTGTGCAAACTGTAGCCTCAGTTTCCTGTTCTTAGCTGAAAGGAGTGGCACCCGGCGTGGTCTTCTGCTGCTGTAGCCCATCTGCCTCAAAGTTCGACGTACTGTGCGTTCAGAGATGCTCTTCTGCCTACCTTGGTTGTAACGGGTGGTTATTTAAGATAAGATAAGATAAGATAAGCCTTTATTAGTCCCACAACGGGGAAATTCCAGGATTGCAACAGCACAGGGATAGCAACACTCAGAGCAACAATCAGAAGGCAAGAAAAAAAACAAGCAAGCAAGAGCAGCTAATATACATATGTACATATTACTATAAAATATATATATATACACACACACAGACACACAGTGCAGAGCATTGTAGCTGGATGGAATAAATATATGAATATATGAACACACAGTGCAGAGCATTGTAGCTAGATGGAATAAATATGTAAATATATAAACACCCACAGTACGGAGCATTGCAGCTAGGTGGAATAAATATGCAAGTATATAAACACACACAGTGCGGAGCAATGTAGCTAGATGGAATAATATGTAGATATATAAAAACACAGTGCGGAGCATTGTAGCTAGATGGAATAAATATATAGATATATAAATATAAACACACCCAGTGCTGAGCATTGTAGCTAGATGGAATAAATATATAGATATATAAATATAAACACACCCAGTGCAGAGCATTATTTGAGTCACTGTTGCCTTTCTATCAGCTCAAACCAGTCTGGCCATTCTCCTCTGACCTCTGGCATCAACAAGGCATTTCCGCCCACAGAACTGCCGCTCACTGGATATTTTTTGTACTGTACAAAGCTCCTTTTGCAAAGTAAATCTGTTTGGCACAATAAGGGAAGCAGATTTCTGTTCTGCTCATTTACCTGCCTGACAGGACGGGGGGTGGGGGGTGGGGGTTGAAATTTTCCAGGACAAAAGTTGTAGATTTACAAGAAATTTTGTGCAAATTTATGAGCAAAATCACAGTGTCACAGATTATGACAGCTGATGAGCTGGCCAGTTTTGATGACTATTTCTGATAAATTGTACACCCCCCACCCCCACCGGGATCTTAGTTCATCTACCAACACGACCAAATACGTAATTCTTAGATGTTGTTTTAGCTTAGTTTACACTAGTTTATTTTCTCTCACTGAGGCAAGGCAGCCACTGATGGTTAAGGCATGACACGGCGAGCTGATGGTTTCAGAGTTTTTATTCCTCCATCATTATGAGACACACAGTAGCGCTGTGCGCTGTGCTGTGTGTGTGCTGCTGTGAGTGCACTCTCATGAGGCATGTAAAGTCAGCTCTTTTATACAGACAAGAGAGAATGCATAGCACATTTACATATTGATATACATATCAGTCAATACATATCAATCGCGTGATTAATTGGTTGTCCCGCAAGGGGCTCTCTGTCCATATGCAAATTGTTCTGCTTCATGCCCTATCAGAATCAGAATCAGAATCAGAATCAGCTTTATTGCCAAGTATATTTACAAGTAAACACACAAGGAATTTGACTTGACATTGGGCACGCACGTTAGGCGCATCCAATGACACGGCAGCCATAAAGGCGCCTGTCTGCAGTGGGGGTAAAGGGGGTAAGGGGGGGGGGAACACAATAGGCAGAGAGAAAAAACATAGTTATCAGAATCACGCTCGTATAAGCTCATATAAGCTCATGAGCCAAATTTTGATTACACAGAAAAAAACCCTCTATGCACATTAGCAGACAATAGATACAATCACACAGCAGAGGGAGGGAGAGCAGTGTGTGTATATTTGCATGTCATTGTGTAGTGTGAGTGTAACAGTTGTTAGTGAGCAGCAGAGGGCGCCTCCTGGCAGTGGATAGATGTTATAATCATGTGACTTATAAACAAGTCCAGAGATCAGAGTCTGTCTCTCTTTTCCTCTTCCTTGCAGAAGGCACATGGGCATTGTCCTTGAGAGACCAATCCGCTGACGACAACAACTGATTGTTGATGTATGGGTAGACATAAGCCACTTCTCCGGCGTTATCTTCATCGAGGAGGAATGTAAACAAGGGCACCAAAACACAAGGTCAAATCTGCACAGTGCACTCAGAGAATAAAAAATTTCTCTCTCTTCGATTCTGTGCTTCAATTTCATACAGGCTTGAATCATACTTTAGATCATTCTCTGGAGAGCACTCAGCGATCCACAGATGTTATCCACCTACCGAAACATAGGTAAAACATGTCCAGAGAGTTCGTTCTCTCTTCAATGCATGCCAGATAGTAAATTCCATGTTAATCCTGCCGCTGACAGTCATTGCTCCCCCCAGCTGGACGAATTGTTGAATTTGTTAAGGGAGCTACGCCGGGGTCCGCATTTGATTAGCTCACCCAGATAATTTCGATACACTAGGAAAACTCCAGGGGCCAAACAGAAGATCCTGTGATCAGTTCAAACTCAGTCGAATCACACAGACACATGAATTCCAATGCCATGAGTCTCCCTTGGGTTCCCCCTGACCCGATCTTCTTCTTTTTAAAGTGGTGACAATCGCATATAAGCCGCTTTCCAGATCCATAATTTCCATTTGGATTAAGATTCAGCCAGGAGAAGAGTGACATTGCAAGCTGGGATCAGAAGGGAGAGGATTAGGAGGGAGAGGGAAGAAAAGCGTCTGCTCTCTCTCAGAAGCGGAAGTGAAGTGGTAGTTAGTTAGTGAAGTAGTTAGCCCTAGCTGAGTGTTATGAATGTCCAAGTAGATTGTGGTGGGTCACCACAGTGCTCCCTCCCATAACACTCAGCAGGGATTGTGACCCCCACTCCCCCCCCCCCACGTCTGGCTCCAGCGCCGGTAGAACTGTCGGAGGGCATGTCAGTCCATGAGGGGGACGGGGGAGGGGTGGAAAGGGCAGTGTGCTCTGCTTCGAGTTCCAGCACGTTGAACGGCCGTGGATCGTGGGCGCACGGGCCGGTGTGTTTCGTGCGTAATGGAACAAGACGGCAATCGGTCATCTTAGGGAGGGAGGTGCGGGAAAAGCTCTGTGCAGGAAGAGAGGGAGGGGGGAGGGAGTAAGCGAGTGCCGGCCCGGGATGTCAAAGGTGCCTGAGCTGCAAAAACATTGCTTGTGGATCCGCGATGGTGAGGAACTGTCCCATTAAACGTGGTGGAGATCCACAGCGGCTGTGAAAAAAAACAACAAAACCAATATCTATGACTTCTCTCGCGGCTCGATCCAGCAAGGATATGGGGAAGGCGAGCGGCCAAATTCCCCAAGGATGCGTAGTGGCTGTGATAAACTGAAGCTGTGTCAGGGACTCAGCAGTTTGGCTTTAGGTGCGGGAAGCAGCCCTAAAGTCCTTGGGGAAAGCAATCGGGTAAATTCCCGTTGTGCGCCACGGCTGAGAAACCCATACAAAGTCCTGTGTGGGGGCTGCATGTCCACTCCAGGTGCGCGAGCAGCCCTGAAGGTTCCGAGGGTGGCGAACGGCCGTTTTTCTCAGGCATGTGCAGCGGCGGAGGACAAATGTATCAGTCTGTGGAGCTGGTTTTGTCCCGTGCGTGGCGCAGTGACCACATAGCTGAAAGTTGCACTGTCCTCGTAATTCTGCAGTGTGCGCGCGTGGCTTCTGTGCACGGAAGGTCCGTTGTTGAGAGTTGAGTCAGGGTCAGGGAGCTTGATGGAAATCAACGCAGTCGGCGCCGATGGTCTTCCCTTTTCGGCTGTTTCTGTGCGTTGCTCGTGTCGTTGATCCTCATGCGTCTCGGTCCAAGTGCCGTGCTCTCCGTCCGGCCCTGGAGGTCGCCATCGTGGAGAAAGGACAAGGCGCGTGTGCTCCCGTGTGGATGCGAAGGATGTAGGCGATCCCCGGTCTCTCGAATCCACAGCGCGGTGAGAGGGAGCAGATGGTCATTCTCCCTCGTCAGGTCACCAGATGGAGGTAAAAGATCAGGCGAGGGACGCACCGTGACGTGTTCTGAGGCTTTCTGTCTGGGTCGTCTCCGGGGTGTTCGCTTCGTGTTCCGTTCTTCGTCAAGGGTCACCAGTGTGGAAGAACAAAATAAGTTCAGGCGTGACACGGCGAGCTGAAGGTTTCAGAGTTTTTATTCCTCCATCATTATGAGACACACAGTAGCGCTGTGCGCTGTGCTGTGTGTGTGCTGCTGTGAGTGCACTCTCATGAGGCATGTAAAGTCAGCTCTTTTATACAGACAAGAGAGAATGCATGGCACATTTACATATTGATATACATATCAGTCAATACATATCAATCGCGTGATTAATTGGTTGTCCCCCAAGGGGCTCTCTGTCCGTATGCAAATTGTTCTGCTTCATGCCCTAGCTGAGTGTTATGAATGTCCAAGTAGATTGTGGTGGGTCACCACAGTGCTCCCTCCCATAACACTCAGCAGGGATTGTGACCCCCACTCCCCCCCCCCACGTCTGGCTCCAGCGCTGGTAGAACTGCTAGCTGCTTCCGCTTCTGAGAGAGAGCAGACGCTTTTCTTCCCTCTCCCTCCTAATCCTCTCCCTTCTGATCCCAGCTTGCAATGTCACTCTTCTCCTGGCTGAATCTTAATCCAAATGGAAATTATGGATCTGGAAAGCGGCTTATATGCGATTGTCACCTTTAAAAGAAGAAGCGGGTCAGGGGGAACCCAAGGGAGACTCATGGCATTGGAATTCATGTGTCTGTGTGATTCGACTGAGATTGAACTGATCACAGGATCTTCTGTTTTGGCCCCTGGAGTTTTCCTAGTGTATCGAAATTATCTGGGTGAGCTAATCAAATGCGGACCCCGGCGTAGCTCCCTTAACAAATTCAACAATTCGTCCAGCTGGGGGGAGCACTGACTGTCAGCGGCAGGATTAACATGGAATTTACTACCTGGCATGCATTGAAGAGAGAACGAACTCTCTGGACATGTTTTACCTATGTTTCGGTAGGTGGATAACATCTGTGGATCGCTGAGTGCTCTCCAGAGAATGATCTAAAGTATGATTCAAGCCTGTATGAAATTGAAGCACAGAATCGAAGAGAGAGAAATTTTTTTATTCTCTGAGTGCACTGTGCAGATTTGACCTTGTGTTTTGGTACCCTTGTTTACATTCCTCCTCGATAAGATAACGCCAGAGAAGTGGCTTATGTCTACCCATACATCAACAATCAGTTGTTGTCGTCAGCGGATTGGTCTCTCGAGGACAATGCCCATGTGCCTTCTGCAAGGAAGAGGAAAAGAGAGACAGACTCTGATCTCTGGTCTTGTTTATAAGTCACATGATTATAACATCTATCCACTGCCTGGAGGCGCCCTCTGCTGCCCACTAACAACTGTTACACTCACACTACACAATGACATGCAAATATACACACACTGCTCTCCCTCCCTCTGCTGTGTGATTGTATCTATTGTCTGCTAATGCATGAGGGTTTTTTTTCTGTGTAGTCAAAATTTGGCTCATATACGAGCGTTTATTCTGATTACTATGTTTTTTTCTCTCTCCTATTGTGTTTTCCTCCCCCTCCCCTCCCCTCTTTACCTCCACTGTTGACAGGCGCCTTGTATGGCGACGCGTCATTGGATGCGCCTAACGTGCGCATCCAATGTCAAGTCAAATTCCTTGTGTGTTTACTTGTAAATATACTTGGCAATAAAGCTGATTCTGATTCTGATTCTGAACTGTCGGAGGGCATGTCAGTCCGTGAGGGGGACGGGGGAGGGGTGGAAAGGGCAGTGTGCTCTGCTTCGAGTTCCAGCACGTTGAACGGCCGTGGATCGTGGGCGCACGGGCCGGTGTGTTTCGTGCGTAATGGAACAAGACGGCAATCGGTCATCTTAGGGAGGGAGGTGCGGGAAAAGCTCTGTGCAGGAAGAGAGGGAGGGGGGTGGGAGTAAGCGAGTGCCGGCCCGGGATGTCAAAGGTGCCTGAGCCGCGAAAACATTGCTTGTGGATCCGCGATGGTGAGGAACTGTCCCATTAAACGTGGTGGAGATCCACAGCGGCTGTGAAAAAAAAACCCAATATCTATGACTTCTCTCGCGGCTCGATCCAGCAAGGATATGGGGAAGGCGAGCGGCCAAATTCCCCAAGGATGCGTAGCGGCTGTGATAAACTGAAGCTGTGTCAGGGACTCAGCAGTTTGGCTTTAGGTGCGGGAAGCAGCCCTAAAGTCATTGGGGAAAGCAATCGGGTAAATTCCCGTTGTGCGCCACGGCTGAGAAACCCATACAAAGTCCTGTGTGGGGGCTGCATGTCCACTCCAGGTGCACGAGCAGCCCTGAAGGTTCCAAGGGTGGCGAACGGCCGTTTTTCTCAGGCATGTGCAGCGGCGGAGGACAAATGTATCAGTCTGTGGAGCTGGTTTTGTCCCGTGCGTGGCGCAGTGACCACATAGCTGAAAGTTGCACTGTCCTCGTAATTCTGCAGTGTGCGCGCGTGGCTTCTGTGCACGGAAGGTCCGTTGTTGAGAGTTGAGTCAGGGTCAGGGAGCTTGATGGAAATCAACGCAGTCGGCGCCGATGGTCTTCCCTTTTCGGCTGTTTCTGTGCGTTGCTCGTGTCATTGATCCTCGTGCGTCTCGGTCCAAGTGCCGCGCTCTCCGTCCGGCCCTGGAGATCGGCATCGTGGAGAAAGGACAAGGCGCGTGTGCTCCCGTGTGGATGCGAAGGATGTAGGCGACCCCCGGTCTCTCGAATCCACAGCGCGGTGAGAGGGAGCAGATGGTCATTCTCCCTCGTCAGGTCACCAGATGGAGGTAAAAGATCAGGCGAGGGACGCACCGTGACGTGTTCTGAGGCTTTCTGTCTGGGTCGTCTCCGGGGTGTTCGCTTCGTGTTCCGTTCTTCGTCAAGGGTCACCAGTGTGGAAGAACAAAATAAGTTCAGGCGTGACACGGCGAGCTGAAGGTTTCAGAGTTTTTATTCCTCCATCATTATGAGACACACAGTAGCGCTGTGCGCTGTGCTGTGTGTGTGCTGCTGTGAGTGCGCTGTCATGAGGCATGTAAAGTCAGCTCTTTTATACAGACAAGAGAGAATGCATGGCACATTTACATATGGATATACATATCAGTCAATACATATCAATCGCGTGATTAACTGGTTGTCCCCCAAGGGGCTCTCTGTCCGTATGCAAATTGTTCTGCTTCATGCCCTAGCTGAGTGTTATGAATGTCCATGTAGATTGTGGTGGGTCACCACAATGCTAGCAGTTTAGCCACTCATTCTAAATGTTTCTGGTCTTATAGTCCTCCAGGGACCGGTCATATCCTATCGACCACTGAAACCACACACTCTTGTACACCACTGATACTTTACTTCATTCATTTTTGAGACAAATTTACATTTCTCAGGCTTGCTACCCGACTTAGGAGCTAGCCAGCTAAGATTAGCAACAGCGATATGAGATTGAGGGCGGTTACCTGCAGCTCTTGGTCATTTAAAGAAACATGCACTGAAACAAGCCGTTCTGAGGAAGGCCGTAAAAGACGATTCACAACCATGCTTCAATAATTAAATCATTAAAGAAAATTTGACCAAAATATGTAACAAGACCTGCGGGCGCTGTTAAACATGTGGGAAAAGGGCAGTGAATGGGACTTTTAAGCCCCTCCAGATACAGAAATTCATGTGCTAAAGCACTAAAGTGTAATTTTCATCCAAACCATTCCAACTTTTTCCCTAATTCGGCCTTCAAGCCACAAAGCACCATAAAAATGTGTGAAATTATGTCATTTAGTTCTATGAGAATTAGCTTGTGACATCAATAAACACTCAAAAGGCTTGCCATACATTTGTGCCTCAGATAAATTTCTCTGTGTGAGTAATTTGTTGTTGAGATTTGACTATTTATTGTTACGTATTTCACTTGTATTTTCACGTTATTGCGGTACAGTCCTCCATCCCGACCTCCTCCATAAAGCCCTTTTTTCTTCTTCGGTTCATGCGCCGTTCAGCGCTCAGATCACCGACAGTCTCCCCGGTCCGTGGAGGCAACAGCAGCAGTTTTTAACGGGGCGGGAGAGGCGTTCACGACCAGAGCTTCAAAGAGCCCGATAAGGAGACGGTTAACGTTTTAACGGCTGCTGAACGGTTCCTTGTTATCGGAGTCAGACCCGGCCGGTCCGGGAGGAATTTACAGCGGAGGAGGAGGGGAGAGTAGCTGCAGCAGGAGGAAGGAAGGAGCGAAGGAGGAGGAGGAGGAGGAGGAGGAGGAAAAGTGGAGTCGGCGGTCGGGTAAGGAAGTTCTTCTAAACTTTTATGTCTGTCAAAAAAGACTTCTGTGGTTCGGGTTCGGGTTTGAGCTGTTCGGTTTTCCTTGGTTCTGTTCAGTGACCCGGTGGACCAGCAGACAGACTTACATGGGCCGGGTCCGGCTCTGTTGTTTTTTGTTTCGTTTTTTCCAGCAGCTTCCATCGCTTCAACGCTCGTGTCTGTTTTTTCTTCCCTCAGCTGTTTTTTTTTCTGTTTGTTCACGCGGGGACAAAAGAGGCGCGCGGGCTCACCTGGTCAGGCCTCCACGTGTCCGTCTCCATGGCGACGTTAGACTTGCGGCTGTCAGTGGCGACCAATCGGAGGCCAGATCGATAGAAAACTGACGCTTACGTAATGGAGTGGGAGACGGATTGACGACAAGTCAAACTGCGGCAATATTGAGCACCAGAGTCCAGAGATGTTTGATAAAGTTTGTTATTTGTGTTCATTTGAGAATTTAAACTTAACCAATATTCACTATTCTCATTAAAGGTCACACTCACTGCCCTTTTCCCACATGTTGAACAGCTTCCACAGGTCTTAATGAAAAGTTTCTGACATATTTTGGTCAAATGTTCTTTAATTTGCAACATCACTGTGAATCACCTTTTGCATCCTTCCTCAGAACGGCTCGTTTCAGTACATTCATTCATCCATCTTCTTCCGCTTAATCCTTTTCGGGTCGCGGGGGCGCTGGAGCCTATCCCAGCATCTTTGGGCAAGAGGCAGGGTCCACCCTGGACAGATCGCCAGTCCATCATAGGGCCAACACAGAGAGACAGACAACCATTCACTCTCACAGTCATACCTGAGGACAATTTAGAATCCCCAGTTTGATGCCAATTAACCTAGTCGTCGTCGGCCTCCGTCGGTCTGATGACCATGGAAGAGAATCCTAAACGTCTACTCTGCTGGAACAGCACCGCCTGTGGCTGAACAGGCCGATGCGCACCGGTGTTCTACCTTCCAGCGTTGGGTGTTGGTAGGATTCAAGCCTGGCCAGGAAAATATGGAGGACAAGATGTTACCCATGCAGCATGTCCCCCCTCTCCACGTCACTGATGAATCCAAAGGAACAGCAGGGCTGCTATAGTTTGGCACCAGCGCAGTCGCAGGAGCTGCCAGAACGATGTTGAGCACAACAGAGAACTGCCTTAGGGGCTCCGACTCCGGATTTTTCCTCAGGGTTGACTCCCAAGGCCTTTCCCGTGACCGGGTGTGCCGCAAGGCAGTGGAGGTTTGAAATCAGGGTTTACCTTCCCCTAGATGGGCTACCTTACCAGGTTGACGAGCCACCATCTACCCGAAGCATCTGGTTTTAAGGCGCCAGAGATCCGCCCTCGCCCCTTCTCCTATTAGTAAAAGCAGTTCCGCCGGGCTTAGAGACTAAACCACACGGGCAGGCTAGGAGTTGGACTTAGTTGTCAGAGGCTTTTCGAGACGCACGCCGTAAAGAGCATTTTATGAGCACTAGGAGCTTAACCCCAGTGCCACTCCTGGCTATGACAACCTTGGAACCCAACCTAACTTGCATGTTTTTGGCATGTGAGAGAAAACCGGAGAAATCCCGGAGTAAACCCACGCAGACACGGGGAGAACATGCAAACTCCACACAGATCACTGTTGGTCGGGGGCTGGGATCGAACCCAGGATACCCCCGGCCAAGGGTGAGTTGCTGTGCTGCCGTAGTGCTAACCACTCCGCCACCGCGCCGCCCATCGTTTCAGTACATGTCTCTTTAAATGTGTTTAAAGGGGGCGGCAGTGGCTCAGGAGGTAGAGCAGGTCATCCAATAACCACATGGTTGGTGGTTCAAATCTCGCTCTCCCTGGGTATCCTGCCGTTGTGTCCCTGGGCAAGATACTTCACCCCAGTTGCTCCTGGTGGGTCTGGAAGCGCCATGTTAGGTAGCATGCCGCCATCAGTGTGTGAATGTGTGTGTGTGAATGGGTGGATAGCAGGATCTGTAAAGCGCTTTGGTCATCAAGACATGAGAATAAAAGCGCTATATAAGTGAGTGCCATTTACCATTTAAATGTCCAAGAGCTGCAATTAACTCCGCTCTCCCTCTTATGTTGCTATTGCTAGTCTTAGCTGATTAGCTCCTAGCTTGGGTTGTGAGCCTGAATCAACTAATGTAAATTAGTCTTAAAAAATGAATGAAGTAAAGCATCACCAGTGGACAGTGTGTGGTTTCAGTGGTCGATATGACTGGTCCCTGGGGACAATAAGACCAGAAACATTCAGGAATGAGTGACGAAACTGCTAGCATCAGCTCACCACAGTTTCTCTCATTTAGAGAAAATAAACTAAATAAAATAAGTTAAAATAGCGTCTTAGAATGACGTATTTGGTCAAGTGTTGGTGGATGAAAAAGGATTTCGGGAGGAGGCAGTGAATAGAATTTATAGAAAATGGTGATCAAAACCAGCCAGATCAACATTTAAGCTAACGCCATGCGACCCATCCTTCGGCCTCTCCCCCACTGAAGCGAGCTCTAAAGCCTGCTTCATGCTGCATTTCCCCTCTAGTCCGCTTTGGTCCGCGTACGCTTTGGACAAGCCCGGCACGCACGCGGCGCCATTCATGCTCACTTTTTTCATCTACCCAGGCCAAGCAGTTGACGCATGCGCACAACCATTATTTGTAGTTTCACCCCTGCCCGATAGGTAGCGCCAAGGCGCTGATGCGCCAGGATTTTCACCAGTGAAGAAATGGTGGACTTCTTCACAAAGTTTCTCTTCAGATATAGAGTCTATTTCTGCTGTTTGACTTCCTGGTTTTCACTCCTTTTCCACGAAGATGCTGCTGCCGCTGTGAAAGAAAGTATGTATGTATGTATGATTCATATATGTTTATTCTCGTTTTCCGCCTCCTCGTTGTCTTCTTTGTCTACTGATGTATGCTGTGTCGATATCGCCACCGCGTGAATGGGACGTTCGGTCTTGCGCATGCGCTTTTCAATGCGTTCAGGTCATGGGCAGGCGGTGCGGTCATAAAATTTGGGCTGCACGCGGTTGGTGGCGGTCGAGCACTCTGGACAGGAACGGAGTGGAGACGATGACGTAAATTTCGTCACACAAGGTTTCCGGTTACACGTACGTGGACAGCAGAGGTGTAGCATGAAGCAGGCTTAATGCGGTTAGACTGACAAACTCCAGCTGCCTAGCTAGCTAATGCTAACAGTTTGATGTAGCATCACAATGAAAAAAAACAAAATAACCCAGAATGACTCAGACATAAAATTGACTGTGTGTTTGCGAACCAGGTGGAGACAGGGGTGTCTGTTAGTGTGACTGACCTCTTAAGGAAGTGACAATATAAAGTGCGTTTGTTAAGCTAACTGCCTGGTAGCGCTGTTTGCTGTGAAGCTAATTCCTTGGATCATCACAGCCAATAACAGGGTGATGGTTGTAACTGAAGACCAGATCATCTGTCAGTGATGTTGGAAAAACATCCAGAAGATCAAAACCAGATTCTGACTGTTCTAAATAGTTTTTTTTTTCTTTTCTTGTCAGATTTGCACTTTCTTCCCTTCTAAGTTTGCAACTTTTTTATTTTCAAATCTCAGATTATTTTTTGAAATGTCATTATTTTCTCATAAAAGGGAGACTGTTTTCATTATAAATTTGTAGTTTCTCATAAATTTTGAAATTTTGTAAATTTGCAGCTTTATTTCCTCAGAATTTTGCTGTTTTAATCTTCCAAATTTGCTATTTTTTCCCTGTAATTTTGCTGCTTTTTATTCATTTCAGTTCCAGTAAATAATTGCACTCAGCTAATTATAACGTGGTCATTGACTTTCTAAGAATTTTTCATTCACTGAAAAATGGTGTTTGTAGGTTTTAACTGTCTGAAATGTGTCTGCTGGTCACCTAATTATCCAAAAAATATCAAAACAGTCAATTCTCTTAAGAAAAACCACACAGCCTTTATCTCTTTTCTCTCCCAGAAAAGTTTTTGACTCTTCTGGATTAATCGTATACATCATGATTTGACAAAGCCAACCTACTGCCATCGTTGAGACCCGTCCACTGCTCTATTATTGGCCTGCCGAGCTGTCATGTAGATGGAAGGGGTGCTAAAGGTAGCCTATTAGCCCTCCCAGCTAACACTGGTACCAGGAGGCTCGCACCAAGCGTGTCTTATGTTATTTTCCTCAGATCTTAGTCTCCCTACTAGCCGTCCCTGTTACCACCTGGTTCACCAGTCCAGTTGACAGTATACCTCCCATCACTCCAGCCCATCTCTCAATAAGTTCGCCGTGCTTCCACAGCAAATTGCCAGCACCGGCGCACTGGTTTCAGCAACCGACCTGGGACCCGAGGCTGCTGACTGGAGGCTAGTGGCTCTCACGGCCAGCTCCCCCACTGTCTTCCGGGGCTCTGCAACTTATTTACAATTTATCTAAATTTGAAACCATTTTCCTCTAATTTGTAATTTCCTCATGTAAAATGGACTTTTCTTTTACATTTGAGACTTTATTATAAATTTGTGGATTATTTTATGGCTAATTTTTGTCTATTTTTTTTTTTTTAATTTAAGTTTTTGTAAAGGGTATACAGGTCATTACAGCATTGCATTGTTTACATTTTCATCACATGTTCCCTTATTTTTTGCTATTTGACAACATTGGTAGGATAGTTATTACAACACCCCCCCCTTTTTTTTTTTTAAAGTGAAAGAAAAAGTGAAATTAAGGAGAATTAAATAAAAAAAACAAACAAAAAACAAACAAAAAAACAAACAAATAACATAGTGTACGAAACTTTAAAACAAAAAACTGTCAAAAAAACTTCCTGAGCTGGGGTCTCTTTAAAGACCCTGTAAGAGCCCTGATGGAGGGTAGGCTCTGAGGGAAATTCCTCAAACTCTGTTACGTGTTGAGGGCCCTCTCTTACCCCTGTAAGTTGTCCCATGTTTTTAACGTGAATTTCAGATCCCAATCCGAATTTGTAATGTTTTTTTTTTTTTTTTTTTTTTATGCCTATACCGTATGAGATTGTGTGCACCCTCCCACCTCCATCACAGCAAACATTCACTCTAATACAGTATTTGTTAGTATGGAGAGAAAATGTGGGTCATTGTTACGTTTCTATTTTAACATGATTTTTTTTTTTTTTCCCCCTTTAAATTAAGAAGACATTTGTTTCTAATGCTATAACTGCTCCATGAAAGGTTTTACCACATGCTGATTCTGCATCTCCTTTAATGTTTGTTACCTTGTAGGAGGGGGGGTGGAAGTGCAGAGTGACTGAAAAGAAAAAAAAAAAAAAAAAAAAAAAAAAAGGTCGCTATTCCTTCCTGGAACTGGAAAGCTTATCTTTGTAGCTCTGGGGCTGGGTTTCCCGCTGTTGGCCCGTGGATTTTGAAGGTCTCTGAGTGGACCACGTTTGAGCTCTGATCTTCTCGCTCAGATCTGCTGCGGGTTTAAACACCGTTACCGGGAGTCCTCTTCTTGCCATGTCAGTTGTTGCTTCTTCCGCTGAATTATAGAGACATGACTCTTCCCCGTAAAAGACCCTTAGCTTTGCCGGAAATGGCGTCTGAAAGCGTAGATTCTGTTCCCGTAGAACCTTTTTGGCGTCGTTATATTCCCGTCGTTTTTTAAGAACCTCAGGGGCGTAATCGTGCTCCACGAAGACTTTTCTCTCATGATGCATAAATCCTTTTTTCTGCCAAGCCCGTCTTACAACCTCTTGTTTTATTTTGAAATTGGCGAATCTTACCACCACAGAACGTGGGGGCGCTTCCGGGGCTGGCTTTGCGGCTAATGTACGATGGGCTTTTTCTATCTTCAAATCGGTGGTTTGTGGAATATCCAACTTCTCTCTCAATAAGGATTCCACGCATTCCGCCACTGTGTTGAAATTATCTTCAGCTCCTTCTTTCAGACCGTGAATTCTGATGTTATCTCGTCTCTGTCTTCCTTCTTGGTCGGTTAGCTTAGCCTCCAGCCTTGACTGTTTTCTGTATAAATCCAGCACAGAATCTTCAAGCACTTTTACTCTTTCTTCAGCTTCCAAGATTCGGTTTTCGGCCTGGTCCATTCTGCTGTTCGTCCTTTTTAGATCCTCTCTGAATTCAAGAAATTCGGCCCAAAATCGTCGTATTTCGTCAAATAGCGATTTCAAGCTAATCCTTTTGTTAGCTAGGCCCAGCTCCTCGTCTTCTGAACGGAGGTCCTCTGGTTCAGATTCTGCAGCCGCTGTGCGTCCTGACCTGGGGAATGTCAGTTTCTTCTGCTTGTGGTTAGGCATGGTGTTATTGTCTTTTGATTTTTAATCTTCCAAAAATCCGTTAGGTCTGATTTTGAGGATGTTTTCCTTGGATTGAGTCTGGGAGTTTCAGCGTTAGGTTGCTATCACCATGGCGTCCAGACCGGAAGTCCGTCTATTTTTTTTTAAAATAAAATTACTATTTTTAAAAAAAAAAAAAAAATTGAAACGGACTGTGGTAATTTTTTACGTTATCCTTATAACATTTTACATTTTTGATCATAATTTTGCAGAACCAGAACAGAACAATAATTTAACTGATTACAAAGAAAAAATATTAATTGTATTTAATGAAATAAATTTACTTAAATGACCCAAAGATGCAGTTATTTCTGTTATATTTCTGTAAATTTATAGTTTTTTAGAACTCTCCTCACCACCCAGACAGCAGGAAAAACCTTCCTTATTTTGAAATCCAAATGTTGGCACGTTTAGTTTGTCTGAAGGCTGCGGACGGATTAAAGTCATTGACTTGGTGAATTTCGGTCATCTTAACCTGCCAGGTACATAATGATGAACATAAATTAGTTAATTAATATTAACTAAGGTAAAGGTAAAAACAGCCCCCTTTTATTCTTGTCTGAAATAACAAAAACAAAAAACTAATAATTAAAAAGAAGACAAAATGAGCCAACTTGAACTCCTAACCACACCTGTTAGCTAAGTGACTCTCATTATTGCTCCCATTACCAGCGGGTTAAAACCATGATAAATGCCTCCAGTGCTTGCATACCTCTTCTGCCTTTTTTCAGCATTTAAAGTACTTTAATAAGCTCATGTTTCTCTCGGACAGTGACGCGAGCGAGACACTCTGCCTGCTGACAGGAATGGTCACGTGGGTGGGGCGCTTCTGAACTCCGTGCAGATGATGGTCACACACGTTGTTCGTGTGTGTGCTTGTGGACCGTCATTCCTTCATATTTTTTTCTTAAATTTATATTTCCTCTTAGAATGGCGGCATAACTTCAAGCGTGGCGGGTTGCCACGTGGAAATGTTACCAGGGGAAACCCTGCAGCTAATGGCTTACTGATGTAGGGGGAGGGCAGAGTTGAATAGTTGAAGGATGTTTTTTAAAGTGATAAGCTTTTCCACAATTTCGTTGTGCTGTACAGCTGTACAATGACAGTAAAGCCTATTCTATTCTAAAATCCTTCACAAACATTTCGTCAAGACATGTGTGAGCTGTTAAAATGTGGAAAAGTGCAGTCAGTGAGCCCTTAACTGTAACCTTCTGACAGCAGCAGAAACTGTGGTAACTGAGCTGAAGTCAGGTCACATGTTGGCGTTTATGTCTGTGGAAATGGAAAATGAACCAAAATAATGGAGTTACAGTACATGTGGTCTGAGTCAGCAGTTGGAGGCCCTGTGATCATGAAGCTGCTGCTCTCATTTAGTCCTCATTTCCTCTGTAGATCCCTGCTTTATAGCTCCATATTTCCTTATAGATCCTCATTTCCTCATAGATCAGTGTTTCATAGATCTGTTTCCTCGGCCATGTCTAGCCGTGTTGCGTTCACTGTCTCTGGGTGTGTCCGCGCTCTGACTGCTGCTGCACATCTATGTTTTTCTTCCTAAAAATAAAGTCTTGTCCCAGAGGAAGTCGTCGCCACGTTTCATAGACGAGCACTAAAGTGCTGCAGTTTTAACCCTTTAACATCCAGTTTGACCCTCTGGTTTCTCTGCAGCAGATTTAGGACCGACTGGTAAATCTGCTGAAGGTTTTTTTTTTTTTAACTCAGGGTCTGCAATTTGTGGCTCTGGAGCATCTGTGACTTTGATGAAGAAAAAAACGGTTAAAAAAAACTAATTTACAAGACATAGTGGCTAAATTATGTGGAAAAAGTCACATTTATGTACTTTCAAGATTCAATTCAGGATTCAAAGGCTTTATTATCATGTGCACAGTTAAGAAATGCAACATTTCCTGATTTTAAACAGTGTCAAATTAATTTACTGTACTATATAAAATGAAAGAAAATTGCTGTAAGCAATGTGAGGTAAAAGTCTAAAATTTATAAATCCATTTTTTTCATGAGGATTTAATACATTTATCATGTAAACAAAAAAAAAAAATTGTGGCCTAATACTGAGCCCTGTGGAACTGTGCAAACAATTTTTTTTTATCCCCCACTGGTTGAAGCCCAAAGGGGTTGAAGAGCCCTTTGGGCAAAGACCGAAGGCAGATTATGTTATGGATCAGTTTGTCTGTCCCACTTTTGTGATATCAACTCCTAACTGACATCAACTGGGGATTCGAAATTGTCCTTAAGTATGACTGTGAGAGTGAATGGTTGTCTGTCTCTCTTTGTTGGCCCTGTGATGAACTGGCGATCTGTCCAGGGTGTACCCCATCTCTCACCCACCAAAGATGCTGGGATAGGCTCCAGCCCCCCACAACCTGAAAAGGATTAAGTGGTAGAAGATGAATAAATGAATGCACTCCCCCTACAGTTTTGTTGTGATTGTTTTGAAACTTGGTTTGATATACTCTGATGATGCGCATATTGCAATTTTACTCTCATTGGATGACCTTGAGGTCAAAGGTTGGAGATCAGATTTTCTTAAATCTTCTAAACACAGTAACTACTGAAAGAAATGATGTAGGCTTTTCAAATCAATACAGTAGTTGTACTGAATACATATCTTGGATGACTTACACCCTGACCTGACTATGGGTTTGGGGTCAAGGGGTCAAAGGTCAAGGTTAGCACTCCCTATGCTCTCTTACTATAGAACATGTAAAGCTCTCTAGGGTCACCAAACTTGCTACACAGGTTCACCTCAGGATCCTGACCTCTGACTATGGGTTTGGGGTCAAAAGGTCAAGGTTCACACTCCCTTTGTCTTATTACTGTAAGAGTAAAGCTAGGGTCACCGAACTTAGTACACTGGTTCACCCTATGACCCTGAAGTGTGACTATGGTTTTGGGATTGCAAGGTCAAAGGTCAACATCAAAGTGCCTTATAAATTATATCTCAACAACAAAGAAAGCTAGGCTCACCGAACTTGCTACACAGGTTCACTCTGAGACCATGACCTCTGACTACAGGTTTGGGGTCAGAAGGCCAAAGGTCAAGGTTAGCACTCCCTGTGCTGTTACTATAGAACATTTAAAGCACTCTAGTGTCACCAAACTTGCTACACAGGTTCAGGGTTGCTGACCTACAACTATGGGCTGTATACTTTGTTGTATGTTTGTGGATGATGGGCTTATCATAATTTGGTTCTGCCACAGTAATTGTATTGAAAAGTTAAAAACTGGGAGGAGACCTTTATGTTGTTTTTGCTCAGCAGTGATTTTCATCTTGGAACTCTGCCATGCAGGCCATTTTTGCCCTGTCTCTTTCTTATGGTGGGGTCATGAACACTGACCTTAACTGAGGCAAGTGAGGCCTGCATTTCTTTGGTGGTGTTGTGGGGTCTTTAGTGACCTCTTGGATGAGTCGTTGCTGCGCTCTTGGGGTAATTTTTGTTGCCCGGCCACTCCTGAGAAGGTTCACCAGTGTTCCATGTATTTGCCATGTGTGGATAATGGTTCTCACTGTGGTTCACTGGAGTCCCAAAGCGCTTTAGAAATGGCTTTATAACCTTTTCCAGACTGATAGATCTCAATAACTTTGTATCTCATTTGTTCTTGAATTTGAATTTGTTCCTGAATGTCTAGCTTTTGAGGATCTTTTGGTCTACTTCAGTTTGTCAGGCAGGTCCTATTTCAGTGATTTCTTGATTGAGAACAGGTGTGGCAGTAATCAGGCCTGGGTGTGGCTAGAGAAATTGAACTCAGCTTTCCAAAGACGTGATAAACCACAGTTAATTTATGTTTTATCGGGGGGTGTCACTTTTTCACACAGGGCCATGTAGGTTTCATTTTTTTTTTTGACCCTTAATAACTACTTTCATTTAAAAACTGCATTTTGTCTTTACTTGTGTTTTCTTTGTCTAACATTTAAACTTGTTTGATGATCTGAAACATTTAAGTGTGACAAACATACAAAAAATGAGAACTCAGGAAGGGGGCAAACACTTTTTCACACCACTGTAAGTCACTGTTCTTTTAATATTTACGAAAATTTTCCAGATTTTTTTCTTTAAACATTCAGGGATTATAGTAAAATAGATTTTCTGGTTGGAAAATAAACAATTTTCTCCCCCCCTGCCATTTGAAGTATCATTTTTAAATCACTGAATTAGCCTTTTATTTTTAAATAATATGAAGTGATTTTTCTGATTTCCCTGAAAGCTGCAGTGACACAAATGACTTTCAGATGCTGTGACTTGATGATAAAGAGGAGCTGCTGTGATGTTTCCTGCTCGGTCAGGTTCACCTTCTGCTGTTTTTATCAGACTCTCTTCTCTCCCCACAATGAGCCAGCAGCTGAAACAGTTCAAAGGTTCTCCCCACAAAAGCTCCAGCAGGTGGAGTCCAGGACAGACCAACCACAAACTATTGTTGCTCTTTCCACTCTCGCAAATTTCATGGCTGATCTACGTCAGCTCTGAACCAACAATCCTCTACTGTCATCGCCGACGTCTGCAGCAGTGCTGGTGGGCTGGCGCTGACCAGAGCAGTTTAATGAAAGCATCAGCCTGGACCCACGAAACTGCAACCACAGACCACCAGGTATCTGTTCACCAGCTGATGTGACGACGCCGCGTCTGTCCATGTTTCTCAGGAATCACTCCAACTTGGGAGACGATTTTTTAAACGATGGGGATGGGGAGTATTAACCAATTTATCATGGATAAATTGGGTATGAATCTGCAAAAATAAAGTTGCAAAGATATGATAAAAAATGCCAATTTAAAAATTAAAAGTCACAGATTACAATTTAATTACACAGAATAAAAATTTAACCAGAATCCAGATGAATATTGCAAATTTATGAGGAAAAAGTTGAAATTTTTCAGGAAAAAATGGAAAATATGCAAGAAAAATATTGGAAATTTATGAGGAAAAAGTTGCAGATGTATGAAAAAAGTTGTAAATTGACAAGAAAAGTTGAAAATTTACAGGAACAAAATGGCAAATTTAAAGGAAAAAAATCCTGCTAATTTGAAAAAACAAATTACAAGTTTTTTGAACATAAAACCTGCAAATTTTCAAGGAAAAATGTTGAAAATTTTAAGGAAAAAGTTGCAGATTTATGAAAAAAGTTGCAAATTTATGAGGGGGAAAAAAGTTGAAAATTTACAGGAACCCCCCCCCCCCCAGGCGTACGTCCAGGTCGGGGTCAGAGGTCGGCAGATGTGAGCTCCTGCTGTGGTTCGTCACTGGTCTGGTTCTGATCCAGTTTACTCCTGTTCCTGATGACGACACACCAGTTTATTCTCAGAACTGGAACACGCTCTCCTTCCATTTCCTCCTCTCAAGTCGTTGTGCTTTCGTGTCTCGGCGCTGTGAGCCGAGTCTGCGGCAGCTGTGGAACATCTGTTCATGTGGAAAATCACTCGGACTGAAGCTCACGCCCGTTTCTGCTCTCCAGCTTCAGGAAAAGGCAGAAATGGCGAGGCCACGCCGAAGCTGCTGTTCTCCTGCTCGTTCTGACTGCAGAACTGCTCTGTGTCAGAACATTTAATTTAGTGTTGCAGAGGTTTCTGCTGTTTGAGCATCGGCTCCATTTAACACTTTTTATCTCAATGTTGCAACATTTTCATCATGAATTTACAGCTTTTTTTTCTTATAAACTGAGGCTTTTTTTATACCTTTTTTTCCCCTTTAACTGTTACCTCATTAATTTGCAACTCTTTCTTGTTAGAAAATTGCACATTTTTTTTATTTGATTTTTTTTCTAATAATTTTCTTTTTTTCCTTCTAAATTGGCACTCATTAATGTGAGTAAATGTTTGGTCTTTTTCCTGCCTCCTGACCTCCATCATCCTGTCAGGCATGAATGTTGAGCAGCGGTGGAGGAGGGTGAGAGTTTTGTCCTTTTTTTAATTTTGCAATTTTTATCATAGAAATGTGTCTTCTTTTCTGTTTAAATTTTTGTTTTGTTTTTTTTTCCCTCAATTTGTGACTTTTTTCCTCATGAATTTGACTTTTTGTCCTTTTGAAGCTTGACTCTTTGGACAGAAGTTGACGGCAGCCATCGGTCTCCACAGCAGATGTGTCTGATCTCTGACCCCAGCGAGCTTAATGAACCTGTGATTGGTCCAGTAACAGCAGCTGTGATTGGCTGCTGTGAGGTTTTGTTTTTTTTTTTAATAATGTGATGATCATAAATGGAGTGAATGAGGTGAAAACTTGATGTCAGCAGTGGTGTGTCGGTGGTTTAACTCAGTCCCTCTGTGTGTGTGTGTGTGTGTGTGTGTGTGTGTGTGCAGTCTTGGGTAACTGTGTAATTAACACATTACCATTCCAGCCAATTTCTCTAAATTTAGCATACGCAAAGAAAATCACATTCTTTCTTCACTGAGTGCCAGTAGAACATTTGAAATGTCCTGGTGGTGGGACACCAGAATTTTAAGAGGTTAAATTTGCATCGTTTTTCTCCTCAATTTGCTTTTTTTTCTTGTAATTTTTTTTTTTTACTTTTTTCCCTCAAATATTTGCAATTGTTTTCCTGTAAATTTGCAACCATTTTCTCAAAAATTAGCAATTTTTTTCTGTAAATGTGCAACATTTTTCTCGTAAATGGTACAGCATTTTTCTCAAAAAACTTTTGTGCTCAATTTGCACTTTTTTTTCTTGTAAATTTGCAACTTTTTTCCTCAAATATTAAAGTCTGTTTTCTTGTAGATTTGAAACTGTTCTTTTAGCACATTAGCATTCCGTCCAGTTTCCCTAAATTTAGCATACGCAAAGAAAATCACATTCTTCACCGAGTGGCAGTAGAACAGATGAAACGTCCCACCGACACCAAAATTTTAAGAGGTTAAAACCAGATGCCATTACTTCACATCTGACCAGCAGGGGGAGCTGTTGGATAAAATCTCCCATGATGCCTCTGGGTGTCTCTGCTGTTCCTGCTCAGTTTTTTTTTTTCTTCAAACTTAATTTGATGCAAAACGAGAGTGCAAAACTGATCGTATAATTATTGATGAACAGTTGTTGTGTTCAGCTTTAAATGGATCCAGATACCAGAGTGATGGCAGGTAGAGCACCCACTCCACAACTGGGAGACCGGGTCACCATAAAATGGAACTTCCTGCCATCCAGCTTGGTGCTCAGCAGTAATGGAATGGAGGAGGGATGGTTAGCCAGCCACAGTGGGTGCAGAAGCCAGTGTACTCCCTGTGCAGGTCCCAAGCCCAGACATAAATGGGCAGGGTTGCAACAGGAAGGGCATCCGGCATAAAAGCTCTGCCCCAAGGCTACAGCAGATACACTGATGTCTGTCATAGCGACTCGGCCAGCCCACTTGGTAGTGGGGAAAAAAAACAGATGTTAAAAGAATGGGGTGGGGAGATCAGGGATCAGCAAAGTCAAACACAGTAGCTGCTGCTGTACCCTCTCCTCCTCCTCCTCCTCCTCCTGTGTGGACTCCTCCTCTCTGTTTTTCTCCACTCAGACGTCTGCTGTCTGATCTGTTTCCATCCTCGTCTTCACTCTGTAATTTAGCCCTAAAATAACTCTGCCGTGGCTGTAGACTCTACATTTAGAGGACCAGAAAACCCAAAGCTCTCCTCTGTTCTCCTTTACCAACAACGACAGCAACAGCCTTTTTCATCCTTCACACTCAGATTAACCTCTTAACATTCCAGTCTTCCACCAGCGGGACATTTCAAGTCTTTGCTACTACTCCGTGAAGATTGATTTTCTTTGTGTATACTAAATTTGGTATTTAGAGTTTTTAAGAAAATTGGCTTAAATCTTAAGGAGTTAAAACACTCAGTCAGAAACTTATGAATGGAAATAAAAACATTAATTTGCCGTGTTGGTATGTGGAGGGAAAAACAAAATATCAAAGCTGAAAACCAAACTGTTCAACTTTAACACTGAAATTATAACTTTACTAAACAGCCCCTTAAATTTAGGAGAAAAAATCTCCCAAATCACAAAACTAGAAGGAAAAAGTCATAAAATTTCCAAAAAAAAAAAAAAAAAAGACACAAACTTACATGACCTTATGTGAAAATGACAAAAACTGCAAGTTATGGTAGGGAGGCTAAATTTATGAGAGAAGTTAGGAAAACATTGTGGGGTCCCCCAGGGGTCAGTATTGGGCCCCAAATTATGTAACATTTGGGGCGGCAGTGGCTCAGGAGGTAGGGCAGGTCATCTAATAACCCGATGGTTGGCGGTTTGAATCCCGCTCTCCCCAGATATCCTGCCGTTGTGTCCCTGGGCAAGACACTTCACCCGCATTGCCTCCAGTGCCCATAACACTGGGTATGAATGTGTATAAATGTATAAAATGTTCGGTGGTGGCCGGAAAGGCCGTTGGCACAGATTGGCTGCCACGTTTCCATCAGCCTGTCCCAGGGCAGCTGTGGCTGCAGAAGTAGCTTGCCACTACCATTGTCTGTCTGGAGTGAATGAATAATGTACCTATTTGTAAAGCGTCTTTAAGTATATATGATAAAGCGCTATATAAAACCGATGCATTATTATTATTTAACATATATATATATATATATAAATTATATATTCCAAGTTTCTAAATGATTAAAAATAATATTATTTGCTGTTGATACTAATATATTTTATTCTGGAAATAATTATAATCAACTAATCCATGCTCTAAATAATGAATTAAATAAGCTTAAAAATGGATGGCTAGTAATAAATTATCACTAAATATAGATAAAACTATTATCTATTTAAAAATAAAGAAGATATACATATTCATATAGATAATGTAATTATTGAAAATATTAAGGAGATCAAATTTTTGGGTGTAATACTAGATGATAAAATTAGCTGGAAACCACACGTCAGATACATACAAAACAAAGTTGCAAAAAATAATGCAATTATAAATAAAATTAAGCAAGTCCTAGATTACAAATCGCTTCATATTTTGTATTGCTCATTAGTACTTCCATACTTGACCTATTGTATAGAGGTCTGGGGTAACAATTATAAAAGTACACTTAATTCATTGCTAATATTACAACAAAAGGGCAGTCCGTTGTTGCGTCTAAAATACCTTAACCCCCAGTTCTTTTATACGATGGCCAAATAACCAGACTGAGAGATGAAGTATACTTTCACTTATTTTACTGAAAGTGAGATATTGATTACAAGCAGCGCTGGAACACAACTCTTTAGGCAAGAGTGTGCTACCCAAAAAGTGAGCCCTATAGTTTTTATAAAGCTTAACCACTCCCTTGTGCAAGAGGGAGGGGTTTTACCTCAGTTGTATGAGTACACTTCCGCATATGTGTCAGCTCGGCTGTGTGCAGAACTGATTCTAACTGATTTCAGCAAATGAATTACAGGGTGTAAACTAAACTCTGCAGTGTAGTGTGTGAAGCAAGCAGATAAAGAAGTGTGAGAAAGACAGGCCAATCATGTCATTTTACCAACAATACCCCCTGTTGAGGTGTCCTATTAGGGCACGTCACTATCTATCTATCTATCCATAACCTAGTAACCTAAACTTACGTTTTTGCATCTCTCCCTGTTGAGATGGGTCTAAACCCATCTCATAACCCTATACTATCCCCTGTGTGTAGTGTTTCTAAAGTTCTATATGTGTGTGATGTCCTCTTTCCGGCAGTCATTTAGACCTGCCTCCCCTCAGGTCGCCATTTTTCCAGAGGACATCGGGTGTGATGCAGACCTTATGAGTCAATATAGCTAACAATCCTATATGTGTAAAATGTATTCAAAACTAAGCTATCTTCATCTATGCATATATATGAATATATGTGAAGATGCTTATATGAATATATGCATATATGAATACATTCAAATACATGCATCTGTTCTTTCATTAATCATTTATCACAAAGGAAACCTGTAGGACAGAAGCACAGCAGAGCAAAATCTAACACCATGTGAATGTGCATTGTAGACCCTATAGCAGACCCTAAACTATCTCCTCGGCGTCTTCTAGATCCCCATCTAGGTTCAGTCGTGGCACAACCTCGTCATCGTCCTGGCAATAGGAGAGCGGGTTGGCAGGTGGGTCCCCTTGATATGGAGGCGGGTCCTTGTAAGAGAAGGCCACTAAAATAGATCTTTCTTTTATTTTTTATTTTTATTCTTTAATCATGGGAATACAACAACATCCACAAAAAACAAAGATCAATAAACTAATAATTATACTTATAAGGGCTCCTTAAATTATTTTTCTCCATTTGCCAAATATGTATTATCAAACCAACTACCTACAAGATTATCAATGCCAGATTAAGCTTTATTAAGCTTTTAGCTCTTATAAAGATTTTAATTTTTCTAAAATTTAAGCTATACTTTAAAAATATGCAACTTATGGATTTTATAACTATTTTAGTAAGTTGATTGATTAATTATGCAAAAAGTTTTTCTTTTTTCTAAACATTAATTGTGCTATATAATAATCAACCAAATCCCGCAATTTCAATAACTTTAAATGTGTAAACAATAAATTAGTATGTTCAAGATACCTGACTTTGTGTATAACATGGACAGCCCTTTTTGTAATGTTAGCAATAAATTAAGTGTGCTTTTATAATTGTTACCCCAGGCCTCTATACAGTAGGTCAAGTATGGAAGTATCAATGAGCAATACAAGATATAAAGTGATTTGTCTTAATTTTATTTATGATTGCAATATTTTTTGCAACTTTGTTTTGTATTTATCTGACATGTGATTTCCAACTACTTTTATCATCTAGTATTACATGGTAATAGAAATTCACTAATTATGCATTTGTCTGTTGAGATCACATGTTACAGTGGGGGAAAAAAAGTATTTAGTCAGCCACCAATTGTGCAAGTTCTCCCACTTAAAAGATGAGCAAGGTCTCCAATTTTCATCATAGGTATACCTCAGCTATGAGAGACAAAATGAGGAAAAAAAAAATCCAGAAAATCACATTGAAGGATTTTTAATGAATTAATTGGTAAATTCCTCGGTAAAATAAGTATTTGGTCACCTACAAACAAGCAAGATTTCTGGCTCTCACAGACCTGTAACTTCTTCTTTAAGAGGCTCCTCTGTCCTCCACTCGTTACCTGTATTAATGGCACCTGTTTGAACTCGTTATCAGTATAAAAGACACCTGTCCACAACCTCAAACAGTCAGACTCCAAACTCCACTATGGCCAAGACCAAAGAGCTGTCAAAGGACACCAGAAACAAAATTGTAGACCTGCACCAGGCTGGGAAGACTGAATCTGCAATAGGTAAGCAGCCTGGTGTGAAGAAATCAACTGTGGGAGCAATTATTAGAAAATGGAAGACATACAAGACCACTGATAATCTCCCTCGATCTGGGGCTCCACGCAAGATCTCACCCCGTGAGGTCAAAATGATGACGAGAACGGTGAGCAAAAATCCCAGAACCACATGGGGGGACCTAGTGAATGACCTGCAGAGAGCTGGGACCAAAGTAACAAAGGCTACCATCAGTAACACACTACGCCGCCAGGGACTCAAATCCTGCAGTGCCAGACGTGTCCCCCTGCTTAAGCCAGTACATGTCCAGGCCCGTCTGAAGTTTGCTAGAGAGCATTTGGATGATCCAGAAGAGGATTGGGAGAATGTCATATGGTCAGATGAAACCAAAATAGAACTTTATTGTAAAAACTCAACTTGTCGTGTTTGGAGGAGAAAGAACACCATACCTACTGTGAAGCATGGGGGTGAAAACATTATACTTTGGGGCTGTTTTTCTGCAAAGGGACCAGGATGACTGATCCGTGTAAAGGAAAGAATGAATGGGGCCATGTATCGTGAGATTTTGAGTGAAAACCTCCTTCCATCAGCAAGGGCATTGAAGATGAAATGTGGCTGGGTCTTTCAGCATGACAATGATCCCAAACACACCGCCCGGGCAACGAAGGAGTGGCTTCATAAGAAGCATTTCAAGGTCCTGGAGTGGCCTAGCCAGTCTCCAGATCTCAACCCCATGGAAAATCTTTGGAGGGAGTTGAAAGTCCGTGTTGCCCAGCGACAGCCCCAAAACTTCACTGCTCTAGAGGAGATCTGCATGGAGGAATGGGCCAAAATACCAGCAACAGCGTGCGAAAACCTTGTGAAGACTTACAGAAAACGTTTGACCTCTGTCATTGCCAACAAAGGGTATATAACAAAGTATTGAGATGAACTTTTGTTATTGACCAAATACTTATTTTACCGAGGAATTTACCAATTAATTCATTAAAAATCCTTCAATGTGATTTTCTGGATTTTTTTTTTCCTCATTTTGTCTCTCATAGTTGAGGTATACTACTATGATGAAAATTGAAGCCCTCTCTCATCTTTTAAGTGGGAGAACTTGCACAATTGGTGGCTGACTAAATACTTTTTTTCCCCACTGTATATAAGTGTGTGTGTGGGTGTGTTACAACATATAACTGTAACTTTTATCCATATATGAACTGTTTTAATATGCTATATTAACATGTTGTTTGATGTGTCTATTATATTTTGTGTTCCAAGATGAAGTTTTATGTTGCACTGACAGGCTAAAGGGTTTCATGCTCTCGCTCCCTCCTCCTTTTTCTCCTGTCCCGGGAGCAAACTGCTTGATGGCCTTGAAGCCCTGTGGCTTTATCTTATGATGTCTCCAAGTTATGTCTCCAAGTTTGCATAGAGACTCTTACTATTAATATGCATTATTGTCAATGTCTGATCCGAATTCATAATTCCATTTAATTGTTGATCGTAATAAGCACACTTATTGTTAAATGTCTTGTGGTTGCTGTTCAGTATTGACAAAGGTTTCAGCTTCAATTTGCCTTAATACACTTCCATTATTAAATAAGGAAAAGGGGAAAAAAAAGAAGAAACACTAAGGAAAAAAGAACACAAAAATCTCCACTCATAATCATACTGCACTATTATTCGTACATCAGAACTAAGGTTTAAATTTATCTAATTCTGTGGCGGCATGAAATAATAAGGAGCGAACTGAGAGTTTTTGAGGGTGTTTATTATCATTCATCCCGCCATCATAGAACTCACTCCAGCCCTGTGCAGGCGGGCTGGAGCGGGTCCTCAGGCTCTCGTGAGGAGACACAGAATGCGTGTCATCAGCAGCAGTAGTCAGAGAGAGAGTGAGTTACAGAGCAATGCAGTTTTTATACCCCACTACAGACAATGCATTCACAGCAGTAGGTATGGACATTTGCATTTGAGAGACACACACATAACAATAGGAATATTACTGGCCGGAATTTGCCTCTGCTCCGGAGCTGTAGGACAAAAGAGGTTACAAGGCACATCTACGTATTATCAGTCCATAGATCACACTGCTGTGTTAATTGCTCCCGCTGAGCGCTCTGCTTGTCCGTGGCTGTTGTGAGGGTTACCCATAATTCCTCCATTTCTCTAATCATTACCTTACATTTCTTTGTCCATGTTGACTGTATTTTCCCGTTTTCTGAGAGCCCTTTTAAATTTCAAAAATTTTATGAAGTGTATATTTATGTTATCATATGTCTTTTTGCATCTGATTAGAATTTTAGCGTTACAAAGGTAATGAATCACGGACTTCTGCCAATGTCCAAGTTCCTGGAGGCACTGTGCACTTGATACAGTGGGACTTGTGCCAGTACCCACTTAATTTTTGTGAAGCAATTTTAGTAGATGTAAAAATCTGTATTGTCTTTGTAGTAGATTCTAAATCAAGTCCCACAGTAAACATAAATTCAGCACAAGTTGGACTTTCCTTAGACATTTGAAACTTTTCTCATAAATTTGCATGGTTTTCTTCCTTATCAGTTTACCTTGTTCCTTATAGACAGATTTCCTTTACAATAATCTACAAATATTTCCTTAAATATCTGGAAATTTATTGATGTACCTTTTAACTTCTCCTGTTGAATGTTGTGATTTCATTACCAAGCAGTTTCATTTATATTTTTCTCTTCATAATTGATCATCTATTGATAATTTTTATGTATTATCTATTTTTCTGAGGATTGCTAATTATTTTTTCTAATTTATTTCTTTGATACCCCCTTTTTGATGCATGAAGACGCACATGCAAAGTCACAGGGTATTTGCTTGATGGGTAGTATCTTTTACTGGAAGGAAACGTGTTATCACTTTTGTGTTACACACAGTTAATTTAGATGAAAATTTGTGGGTATTACATCTCCTTCAAAATGAGATTTCACTAATCATGGCTTCTTTTATGACATCTCGAACTAATTTACACATTCCATTTAAGAAAAACAAAATAGCTGTCTGTGCAGATTTGATATGATTTAGCATTGATAAGTAAGGTCAGTTTGCCCAGTTAAACACAGACAGGTTGAATCCTTGTGAAAGGTTGTGTCACACTTCTTCAGTCAATGGAAAAGTGGACATTTTGCCTAATTAGAATTTGGTTTAATTTTGTACAAGGAATGCCTCATTTTATACAAATTATGGGGTGGAATGTAGTCCCGAGGCCCAGCTTGGCCACGGCTGAGCATCAGAAAAACACAATCCTTATTACTGTCACATTTCTGAAATATGATGTTGTCACACCATTATGTGGTGAGTAACATCAGATGTATCCTGCAGTGCAAAATCATATAAACATTACATTTGTAGAGTCAGAGTCATTTAAATCGTTATACTTTGTCATTTCCAGTGTCATACAAAGTCATACTTGGCTTCAAAAAATGTTTATCAATTTAGGGGTCCTGACCCCCCCGCTGTAGCTTTCACTACTTACAGTAGCTGTGTGGCCTAGGGTCAGAGAAACGGAGATAGGCGCCGCCCCATACACCAACATGGTGTGAAGGGAATTAACTACTTTTCCTGTGGTCAGTCAATGTCAATGTCGCCCCTTCCAGTCAAGGAATGTCAATTATTGTTTTTTATTATTTCATTACATATTGCATATGCCACCAAAGATTTATTAAATTAAAAGGTATTGATGATGTTATGGTTCCTTGTTAATTTGGCAAATCTAATTCCTGGTGAAGGCTAAAAAAAAAAAAAAAAAATTGTGAATGTTTTTCCCTTTCCTTTTGAAAAACAAAGAATAAGGAATAGCAGAAAAACCTTTAAATCACACCTAAAGCTTCCACAATTTGAATGTGAGTTCGCTACTCACAACAAGTATTCACTAAATATTCTGTAAATCAGTTAAGGTTTTACCAATTGACATGGGTAATCACTTAGTTTAAGATTATATTCAAACAAAACAATATCATATATTAAAAGCCTTAGACCAGTGCAGCATTTAGAATTAGTAACTGTAGGTGTAAATCTAATCTGTTTTCAGAAATTTATGGCACAAGACCACAATCTGTGGCCTGTGTGTTTTTCCCTTTGAAGGCTGATTCTGTCTATTCTTGTCTAGGTCAGTCTGACACAACTCACTAATCAGTCTCAGTTTACCATTGACATTAAATTCTCTTTCTCCATTTTATCAGAAAAAAAATCACAGCATGGATTGTCTCAGATCCTGCTCTCACATTTTCCCCCTTTTTTTATTACATGGTCGGGCCTAAGGTTGAAATGTAAATAAGATTGCATAAATATAATATTATCTAAACAAAGCAATTCAATTCAACTTTATTTATATAGCGCCATTTCACAACAACAGTCATCTCATAGCACTATCAACTGTAGGGGGGAACCCCCACAGTTGCAGAAAGACCCCAGCAATCAGGCGATCCCCTGTGAGCAAGCACTTGGCGACGGTGGAGAGGAAAAACTCCCTTTTAACAGGAAGAAACCTCCAGTAGAACCAGGCTCAGGAAGGGGCAGTCATCTGCTGCGACTGGCTGGGGGGTGAGGGGATAGAGAAGAAGAAAAGAACAGACATGTAGAGAGCAAACAGCACGATGGGGACTCAATCTATGGGAGAGAACAAACAAATGTTAATGACCAGCAAAAAAAATATTTCATAGAGAGTGAGGAAAGGAGTGAGGCCCAGTGCATTACTGGAGGTCCCCCGGCTGACTAAAGCAACAATATAACACACAATTACCAAGACCTCTGTTTAATAATCCGTAGTCTCTGGCAAATCACATGCACAAACACATTAATTATCAATCTCTTTTGAACCTCTATGCTTTAAATCATGTAATATGGGGTATACATAAAGCCTTCAGTGATTAGGCATTATTAAGTGACATCATGATATTGTAATATTCAATTAATTTCATCATTGTCATGCTGGTAACATTGATTAAGATGTAAACATTTGTACTTAGTGTTCTATGTGCCTGTGGTCACGTTGTCACACGTTAGTTCTGTGTCCTTTTTCCCTGTAAAGTGCACGGTTATGCTTCAGTCAAAGAAAAAAGTCAGTGATACGTCAAAAAATTGCTTTAAAAATATGTAAATAATTTATCACGTACGCAACATTGGTTAAAAACCCGCAAAGTTAGACTGAAAAAATAAAACCCCAAACTCTGCAAAAATACACATTTAGATTACTTCTCCTGAACTCCTGTCACACAGATCAGCACCCACCCACACACACACACACACAAACACAGAATTGCTCCTCTCGCTTATCTCCACAAGGTCGAAGCAGCATGAAGGTCCTTCCAGAAAGACAAAACGACCCAAACTGCAATAATCCACATAAATGACTTTGTCTAATTTATTTGGTAGGGGGCCCCCATATTGCCAAACAAGCCATCCCTTTGTAACCATTTTACCCATGTTTTAAGCTGTTTTCACTCTTCATCTAGTTTAAATGTTATAGTCTAATATCAATATCTTATAGCATAGAATGAAATTATTATTATGATCTTATTTATTTACACTTCCTCACGACAATATTGCCTCACACATCACCGTGTTTTTTACTATAATTAGTTCCAATTATTATATATCACCTATGAACCAATCGTCCCGATTGGGTTACTTAAAACTTATGCATTTATTTCACACACAGTAGGTCCCTATCTAATGCAGTAAGACCAACTATATTATAGAAACGCGCTCGTTGCAATTTCTCTGGGAGTTACAACCTTTTGGTCTGAGCTAAATACGCTAGGGGTGCCAACCTTCTCCTTTTTGAAATCAAACAATGATTTCAAGGGGTTATAACCTTATGGCAAAGCTATGCACCAGCTGGGTATCACTTCTTTTGTCAGCGGCCCTACAATTTTTTTTTTTTTTTCTTATGTCCGCCCAACCTTTTTAGTTGGCCCTACAATTTTTTTGTCTTTTTATTTTGTCCACCTTAGAATTTAAACCTTTTACCCAGACTATGCAATTCTCAACGGGGCAAATCTTCCTCTCCGGTGGCCCTACAATTTTTTTGTCTTTTTATTTTGTCCACCGGGCTTCTTTTAGGTGGCCCTACAATTTTTTTTTTTTTTTTTTTGTCTTTTTATTTTGTCCACCCACAGATTTCAACCTCTTGCCCAAGCTATATCCAACCCTTCCGGTGGCCCTACAGGATTTTTTTTGTCTTTATTATGTGTCCACCGGACTTTCAGGGACGGTATTAACGCGTCTGACTCATCCCTCGGGGTCAAAACGGTTTCGAGATTTCCTCATCAAACTCAGTAAATATATTTCTTAAAACAACATATCATAAATTCAAGACCATATCTCAGTTTCATTCCACAAATAAAATCACACGTGCATGAATATTTAATCTCTACAGAAAGGGCTGTCCCCAAAGGGACAGCAGAAATTTATTGAAAAAGGTTTTCTGCTCACCTCTTATCATGTTGCGGCCACCAGTCTGTAGAGAAAAAATCCTCACGCCGTTTACAAAACTAAAACTAAAATTTAGCCTTGTAACCGGGCGGAAACGCCAAATTGTTGCATCTAAAATACCTTAAACCCCCAATTCTTTTATACGAAGGTCAAACAACCAGACTGAGAGATGAAGTATACTTTCACTTATTTTACTGAAAGTGAGATATGGATTACAAGCAGCGCTGGAACACAACTCTTTAGGCAAAAGTGTGCTACCCAAAAAGTGAGCCCTATAGTTTTTATAAAGCTTAACCACTCCCTCGTGCAAGAGGGAGGGGTTTTACCTCAATTGTATGAGTACACTTCCAGATATGTGTCAGCTAGGCTGTGTGCAGAACTGATTCTAACTGATTTCACCAAATGAATTATAGGGTGTAAACTAAACTCTGCAGTGTAGCGTGTGAAGCAAGCAGATAAAGAAGTGTGAGAAAGACAGGCCAATCATGTCATTTTACCAACACCATGTTATACACAAAGTCGGGTATCTTGAACATGCTAATTTATTGTTTTTACATTCAAAGTTATTGAAATTACGGGATCTGGTTGATTATTATACAGCAAAATTAATGTTTAAAGTCAGTAAAAACTTTTTGCCATACAATATACAAAATCTTTTCAGTGAGAGAAAAGGGTAATGTAATTTACGGGGGAACACAAAATTTAAAATGCACCTAGTAAGATCTACTAGGAAGGGTTTCTGTGTGTCTGTGTGTGGGGTGAAATTGTGGAATGGGTTGGGGGAGAAACACAGGCAATGTCCAAACATCCATATATTTAAATCAACATATAAAGAAATTATTTTTGAGCAATATAAAAATAAAGGACAGTAATATTACAATGTGTCTTCAATGAAGAAAGGTTGTTATTGTGAATATACAGTATATGCTGAGTACTATTATTGAATGAATGAATGAATGAATCTTTATTTCGAATAGTACAGGTTAAAAGGAACTGAATAGTATAGCAAAAGGGGGAAATAAAATCCAACAAGGTCAAATTAGGCAATAACTCCTCTGATTATACAATTCAACAAAAGTTATCCGAAATGGGTGATGGCTGAAGCCGCAGCTTATATTGCCCACCCATATTCCATCCAAGAAGTCAAAAGAAAAAACAAAACAAGAGCGATTACAATTCAGAACAAAGCTAAGACCAAGGGTGACAGAAAAAAGTTAAAAAAACCAAAAAAAACAACAACTAGGCAACAACACAGCACAGGCTAGATATGACAATCCTTATGTGAGTTTACATGTCATCTTGTATATATGTTTGGAGTATTTCTTCCTTTAGTTTTTGCTTAAATTGTCCAAGCGTTGTACATGATTTTAATTCAGGTCCAAAATCGTTCCATAATCTGACTCCTTGCACTGAAACACAGTGTTGCTTGGTGGTAGTTCTCACTGTAGGCTTTTGAAATATACATGTTCCTCTGAAATGATATTGTTTCTCCCTTATTTGGAACAACTTTTGGATATTTGCGGGCAGTGATGAATGAATCTTTATTTCGGATAGTACAGGTTAAAAGGAACTGAATAGTATAGCAAAAGGGGGAAATAAAATCCTACAAGGTCAAATTAGGCAATAACTCCTCTGATTATACAGTTCAACATAAGTTATCCGAAATGGGTGATGGCTGAAGCCGCAGCTTATATTACCCACCCATGTTCCATCCAAGAATTCAAAAGAAAAAAAACAAAACAAGAGCGAGTACAATTCAGAACGAAGCTAAGATAAAATGTGACAAAAAACTAAGCTACAACACAATGCAGGCTGGATATGACAATCCTTATGTGATTTTACATGTCATCTTGTATATATGTTTGGAGTATTTCTTCCTTTAGTTTTGCTTAAATTGTCCAAGCGTTGTACATGATTTTAATTCAGGTCCAAAATCGTTTCATAATCTGACTCCTTGCACTGAAACACAGTGTTGCTTGGTGGTAGTTCTCACTGTAGGCTTTTGAAATATACATGTTCCTCTGAAATGATATTGTTTCTCCCTTATTTGGAACAACTTTTGGATATTTGCTGGCAGTGATAAATGAATGAATCTTTATTTCGGATAGTACAGGTTAAAAGGAACTGAATAGTATAGCAAAAGGGGGAAATAAAATCCAACAAGGTCAAATTAGGCAATAACTCCTCTGATTATACAGTTCAACATAAGTTATCCGAAATGGGTGATGGCTGAAGCCGCAGCTTATATTACCCACCCATGTTCCATCCAAGAATTCAAAAGAAAAAAAACAAAACAAGAGCGAGTACAATTCAGAACGAAGCTAAGACAAAATGTGACAAAAAACTAATCTACAACACAACGCAGGCTGGATATGACAATCCTTATGTGATTTTACATGTCATCTTGTATATATGTTTGGAGTATTTCTTCCTTTAGTTTTTGTTTAAATTGTCCAAGCGTTGTACATGATTTTAATTCAGGTCCAAAATCGTTCCATAATCTGACTCCTTGCACTGAAACACAGTGTTGCTTGGTGGTAGTTCTCACTGAAGGTTTTTGAAATATACATGTTCCTCTGAAATGATATTGTTTCTCCCTTATTTGGAACAACTTTTGGATATTTGTGGGCAGTGATAGATTCTTCACTTTAAACATTATTACTGCAGTTTTAAAGTCAACCAGATCTTTCAACTTGAGAGCTTTTAATTTAAGAAAAAGTGGGTTTGTTGGTTCCCTGTAAGCTGCTTTGTTTATTATTCTAATAGCTCTCTTCTGAAGCATAAAGACTGGATATATGTTTGTTTTTTATATGTATTTCCCCATACTTCAGTACAATATGTCATGTATGGGAGTATTAATGAATGATACAAGGTATATAGTGTGGGTTGATTCAGCAAATATTTCACTCTGTGTAGTATTGCAATTGATTTGGATATTTTACCTTTAATATAATTAATATGTGACTTCCAACACAGTTTATTATCAATTATTACTCCAAGAAATTTAGTTTTGGATACCATTTCAATCTCTACACCATTTACACTGAGTTTAGATACTGAGTTGTTGTGATGGTTGTTACAGACTATAAATTTTGTCTTACTTAAATTGAGCGTTAATTTGTTTGAATCAAACCACAGTTTAAGCTTTCCTAATTCCTTTCCGAGTGTATCCAGAAGTTGTTCCAAATTGCTTCCACTGCATAATAGATTAGTGTCATCGGCAAACAATATTAAGTCCATTTTTTCTGAAATTTTACATATATCATTTATATACATATTGAATAACGATGGCCCCAAAACTGAACCCTGTGGGACTCCACAAGTAACCTTCAGTAACTTTCAATTCAATTCAACTTTATTTATATAGCGCCATTTCACAACAACAGTCATCTCATAGCACTATCAACTGTAGGGGGGAATCCCCACAGTTGCAGAAAGACTCCAGCAATCAGGCAATCCCCTGTGAGCAAGCACTTGGCGACGGTGGAGAGGAAAAACTCCCTTTTAACAGGAAGAAACCTCCAGCAGAACCAGGCTCAGGGAGGGGCAGTCATCTGCTGCGACTGGCTGGGGGGTGAGGGGATAGAGAAGAAGAAAAGAACAGACATGTAGAGAGCAAACGGCACAATGGGGACTCAATCTATGGGAGAGAACAAACAAATGTTAATGACCAGCAAAAAAAAAAATATTTCATAGAGAGTGAGGAAAGGAGTGAGGCCCAGTGCATTATTGGAGGTCCCCCGGCTGACTAAACCTATTAGCAGCATAACTAAGGGAGGGTTCAGAAACACATGATCCCTCCCTAATTGTAGGCTATATCAAAAAGGTAGGTTTTAGCCCTATTCTTAAAAACAGAGATCGAGTCTGACTCCCGAATCCAGATTGGCAGCTGATTCCACAGGAGAGGAGCTTGATAACTGAAGGCTCTGCCTCCCATTGTACTTTTGGAGATTCTAGGTATTACAAGTAATCCTGCATTTTGGGAGCATAGTGCTCTGTTAGGATAATACGGTAGTATCAGATCTTTTAAATAAAAAGGAGCCTGATTGTTTAGAGCTTTGTAAGTAAGAAGAAGGATTTTAAACTTAATTCTAAACTCTATGGGAAGCCAATGAAGGGAGGCCAGAACCGGAGAGATATGATCTCTCTTTCTAGTACCTGTTAAAACTCTTGCTGCAGCATTTTGGATCAGCTGAAGACTTTTTAAAGATGTTTTAGGACAGCCTGATAATAAAGAATTACAATAATCTAATCTCGAGCTAACAAAAGCGTGGATCAGCTTCTCAGCATCACTCTGAGACAAGATGCTCCTAATCTTGGCAATATTACACAAATGATAGAAGGCAGTCTTAGAAACAAATTTAATATGTGAATTGAAGGACAAATCCTGATCAAAAATAACTCCAAGGTTCCTCACAGAGCTATTAAGAGAAAGAGTAACCACATCCAAACTGAAAGTTTGATTTGGAAAGGAATTTCTAAGGTTTTTTGGACCAACGAGAATGACTTCAGTCTTATCTGAATTTAATAACAGGAAATTACAAGTCATCCAAGCTTTGATTTCCTTAAGACAGGCTTCTAACTTGGCTAATTGATTACTATCATCTGGCTTCATTGACAGGTATAATTGTGTGTCATCTGCATAACAATGAAAATGTATCCAGTGCTTTCTAATAATGTTGCCTAACGGAAGCATATATAAACTAAAAAGAGCAGGGCCTAGCACAGATCCCTGTGGAACTCCATGACTAAGCTTTGAGTTGAAAGAAAACTCATTATTTACATGAACAAACTGGAACCTATCAGATAAATAAGATCTAAACCACTGCAACGAAGTTCCATTAAGTCCAACATAGTGTTCTAATCTATCTAGTAGAATATTATGATCGATAGTATCAAAAGCTGCACTAAGGTCTAAAAGGACAAGTACAGAAACTAGTCCATTATCAGATGCAATGAGGTCGTTAGTGACCTTCGCTATGGCTGTTTCAGTACTATGATGGATTCTAAACCCGGATTGAAACTCTTCAAGTAAACCCTTTCCCTGCAGGTGGTCAAATAATTGCGTAGCAACAACTCTTTCTAAGATTTTTGAAATGAAAGGGAGATTAGAGATTGGTCTATAGTTGGCTAAAGCTCCTGGATCTAGCGTTGGCTTTTTGAGTAAGGGTTTAATTACAGCCGTTTTAAAAGCCTGCGGTACATGGCCTAAAGTTAATGAAGAATTGATTATATGAAGAATAAAGCTACCAATAAGTGGGAAGACTTCTTTAAATAACCTGGTAGGAATAGGGTCTAAAAGACAAGTTGAAGGTTTGGATGAGGAAACTATTTTGTCTAACTCACAAAGGTTGATTGGAGTAAACTCATCAAGACAGACATCAAAAGAAGGAGTTGTAGTAGTTACAGTATTTAAGTTAACTGTGGGAAGAATCTGATTGATTTTATCTCTGATGGATGAAATTTTATTATTGAAAAAGTTCATAAAGTCCTGACTAGTAAGCTCTAAGGGAATGCTAGGATTGACAGAGTCCTGACTCTTTGTCAACCTGGCTACAGTACTGAAAAGAAACCTGGGATTATTCTTGTTCTCTTCTATTAATGCAGAGTAATAACTTGTTCTAGCTTTTCTAAGAGATTTTTTATAAATTAAAAGATGATTTCTCTAAGCTAAATAGATTTCATCTAAATTAGTAGAGCGCCATTTTCTTTCTAATTGACGAGTCTTCTGTTTTAAGCTACGAGTTTCTGTGTTGAACCAAGGAGTTAGAAATCTCTGATTAGACTTTTTCTTTTTTAAGGGGGCCACCAAGTCTAGAGCCTGATGCAGAGAAGCTGAAACACTATCCACCATGTTATCAATTACAGAAGGAGCAAGCTGTCTATAGCTTATTTCCGTTGTGTTGACACATGGTATAGAAGAAACAATCTGCATAAATTTGGAAACAGCATCATCTGAGAGGCATCTACTGTAATAATATTTTTCTTTAGGAGCCAAATAGTCAGAAATAGTAAAATCAAAGGTTAACAGACAATGGTCTTGACAGTACAGGGTTATGAGGAGACACTACAAGATTTTCTATTTCTATGCCATATGTCAGAACAAGGTCCAATGTATGGTGGAGGTAATGAGTAGAATTTCCTACTTTCTGAGAAAACCCAATCAAGTCTAATATTGAATTAAAAGCCACATTAAGGTAGTCACTATCTACATCCACATGTATATTAAAGTCCCCTACTATAATTATTCTATCAGATTTCAGCACGAAATCAGCTAAGAAATCAGCAAATTCGGATAAAAATTCTGAGTAGGTTGATGAGGGACGATAAACTATGGCAAATAAAATTGGGTTTAACCTAAAATTGCTAAAGTGCCCAATACTGAGGACCAGGCCCTCAAAGGAATTATAACATGTTTTTTGCTTTACATTAACTAGTAATTTGGAATGGTAAATTGTTGCTACTCCTCCTCCACGACCAGAACTTCTGGGATTTTGACTGTTTAAATAACCAGAGGGAGTTGATTCATTTAAACCAACATAATCCTCTTGCCCTAACCAAGTCTCTGTAAGGGAGATTAAATCAATCTGATGATCAATTAACAGATCATGGACTAACAGAGACTTGGGAGTTAGAGACCTAATATTTAATAAACCACATTTAATTTTTAAATTATGAGGAGAAACAGAGGCCAAATCATTCAATTTAGAGGCTTTATGTTTAATTTGAGTTTTACCAATATTTTTGCTTTATCACTTTGGGATGCTTATACATTATATTTTTATTCACTTTGGAGGGAGCAGACAACGATTCTCTGATGGGGAAGACAGACTAACTGTGAGTTTTTGTTACCAACACATACATACTGATATCTATTCTTTAAGTAACTACTTAACCAGGACAGTGCTACCCCTCTAATACCACAATTTTGTAATTTCTTTAATAATAAGTTATGATCCACTGTATCAAATGCTTTTTTAAGATCCAGGAATACCCCAACTGAATACTCTTTATTTTCAAGGGCAGTTGATATTTTTTCTATAAATTCCATTAGAGCAAATGCAGTTGTCCTCTTGTGTCTGAACCCATATTGCTGCTCACACAATAAATTATTCTTCAGTATGAAGTTGTCAATTCTCTCATAGAATATTTTTTCAAGTATCTTGGAAAATTGCGGCAATAGTGAAATTGGTCTATAGTTTGAGAATTCCCCTCTGTCACCCGTCTTGTATATCGGAATTACTTTAGCTATTTTCATTGCATTGGGAAATATACCTGTTTGGAGAGACAGGTTACAGATATACGGCAGTGGTTTCACTAAGCATTCAATGATAGTTTTGACTAAGAGCATGTCAATACCATCACAGTCTGTAGATGTTTTACTTTTAAACGATTTAACAATTTCAATGACCTCTCTCTCGTCTGTGTTCTTTATGAAAATGGAGTCTTTTATAGCAGTGTTATTGCTTATTGTATCACCTGTAGGCGCCGTAATGGGTATTTCTCGAGCCAAATTAGGACCAATGTTAACAAAAGAGTTATTAAATTCATCTGCAGGTGAAGCTGCATTCACACTCTGAGTCGTTTTATTATTTTTTGAAAAATCGGTTGGGTAGCTTGTATTTCTGCTTTTATTTCCAAGAATACTGTTAAGTATTGTCCATGTATTTTTAATATTGTCTCTGTTTTTCTCCAGTTCTTTACTGTAATAGTCTCTCTTACTACATCTTATTATACTGTATATGTTAACTTATTTTTGTATGTTTTATACCACTGCTCTGCTTCTTTTGTCCTTTTCTTTAGGAAAGCTTTATATAATAAATTTTTCTTTTTACACACCTTTTGTAATCCTTTGGTTAACCATGGCTTATCGGCAAATTTATGTTTAAGCTTTTTTTTTACTAATGGACAATTTTTTTCATAAAGAGTGGTTACAATGTTTATAAATGTGTCATAGGCTTCATTTACATCTGATACATAGACTTCTGTCCAGTCTTGCTTCAGCAAGTCCTCTTTAAAAGAACTGATTGCATTATGTGATTTGTATCTGAACGATTTTAAAATTTTTTCTGTATTGGCCCCCGTGTGGCCATGGATAAGTGCAAAGGTTGGCAAGTGGTCACTTATATCATTTATCAATAATCCACTTTCTATTTTCTTATCAATAATATTAACAAACAGGTTGTCAATAAGTGTAGCAGTGTGAACTGTGATTCTACTGGGATGTGTTATTGTGGGATATAGACTCATGCTGTACATAGAGTTCATGAACTCTGTAATTACATTTTGTTGATGTGGATTTAGTAAATCAGTATTGAAATCTCCACAAATTACTACCATTTTCTTACTAGTAATATTATTGTACAGCTCGACTATTTTATCTCTGAATGTCTCAATGCAAGTTCCCGGCATTCTATATATACAACTTATAATTAGATTTTTCTTTTTATCTTGGTCAGTCTCAACAGTAACACATTCCAAAATCCCTGGTAGTGCAAAGGACATTCCATTTACAAGCTTACACCTATACAGGTCATCAGTATACAGTGCAACACTACCACCCTTTTTTTGAGATCTGTTAATATGAAACATCTGATATCCCTCTATTGCCATCAGGGGAGCCTGCTCTTCATTAAGCCAAGTTTCAGAGACTGCGATAGCTGTAAATTTTCTGTCTAGCTGTTTTAAATAGTCCTGAATCTGTGGAAAGTTTTTGTTAAGACTTCTGCTGTTGAAGTGTATTATTGATAGTTTACCATCTAGTTGCACTTGACTTTTGAATTGCTTTTCAGTGTAATATTCACAATGGTTATGAATATTATTGAAAAAGTGGTTATCAGGATCAATATCGTTCTCCATCTCTTGTAGTTTATGTTCAGCATAATGGCATATTTTCAGAGTTTGAGTATCCTTACTCTGTGTCAAATGACTTCCTCCAACTGGGGATAATTGATGTCTAATCAAGTCAGTCATAAGTTTTTTTGTTTGTTTTGCTTATTTTTTTTTAAAGTACATTGACATGGTATGTCAAAAGAACTATTCTTACTGTGTGTGTGAATATGGATTATCATTGTCTCTTAATTTTCTTAATCAGTGTTCATCTGTATTTATCTAAGTCAGTAACATCTCTGATCATTATACTCTTTGCTTGCTCAGGTGTTCCATTTAGTTTGATCCAAACTCTACAATTTCTTGTCCATGTTGCCTGTATGTTATTTTGTCTTTTCAGCATCCGTGCTTGCCGTGCTATTTCAGCATTTGTTTTTGTTAGGTGTTCATTTAGGTAAACTTCTGTTCCTCGGAGCTTTCTGGCCTGCCTCAGTATGTCATTCTTTACCCTTCTGTTCACAAAGCGCATCACAATTGATTTCTTTGTTTTATTATCTTTTCTGGGTAAAGCATAACAGGCTGAAATTGCATTTGCTTCGACCTTTATATCTCTACTGTCAAGGAACTGAAGCACCTGGTTTTCTAGGGAGACTGATTCACTCAGGGTAGCCTCCTCACCTCTCGGTCCTGTTGTAGCATGAGCGTATGATTGATATTTGATGTCTAGTCCTCTTATAACTAGGTCATCCATACGAGAACCTTGTTCAAGATCCTCGACGCGTCTCTCCAAGTCCGTAATTTTTTTGTCTTTTTCCTGAATTGTTAATTTTAAGTCTCGTACTTCTTCCATTAGGCCTATTATTTTGGCCTGCTGGCTAACCATTTTGGCCACTTCTTCTGACAAGAAGTTCAGAGATTTTTTGATCTCTTCCATTTCCTCCTTCTTTGGTGGCATTTTTACTGACCTGTGGATAATAAAAACAATCTCTGCTTATGTCGCCGGTATCCGATCCGACCGACCTCGAATCCAGCTGGGCCTCAGCTAGCCCCCTCCGCTGCTAGTCCCGCTGCTTACCGCCGCCGTAACCGAGCTCCTGTCCAGCTCCTCCACCGAGTCCCGCCGCACACCGCCGCTGCAGCCGAGCTCCGCTGGGGTCCCCGTAGATCCTCCGATGAGCTCCGCCGCCTACCGCCGTCTGCCTCAGTAGTTCCTCCGCTGAGCCCCGCCAGCTACCGCCGTCTGCCTCAGTGGTTCCTCCGCTGGGCCTCGCCTCTGGGCTCCGACTCAGGCTTTTGTCTGGCTGGGTCCCGGTGGTCCTCCACTGGTCTCCGTCTCCCACCACCACCATCCCCGAACTCCGATCCGGCTCCCGTCCAACTGCTGCCTCGGTTAGTTCCTCCGGCGAGCCCTCACCGGGGACTCAGTCGCTTCATGTCGGTGTTAGGTGGTGCGACTAGTGTTAGCGTTAAGCTAACTAGCATTAGCTTAGCAAACGCTTCGGGTAAAGCGTAGCAGCAAACCACAAAAGAAACGCTAGTCAGTTGTTGTATCATTTCTATTGCATAATTTAATTATAAGGTGTATTATATATTATGGTATTGTATAATGATTGTAACTGTGGGATGAATAATGACTAGAATATTATAATTTATTGGGTATGGAGAAGGGGTGGGATTATATAAGCACTGGCTTCTTCCCACTCATTTTCAACAAAGCATTTTTTAATTTTAATTTTATTTTTTGGTTTTTATTTTTGTTTTAATTTTTTTTTTTTGTCTGGATGTTCAAATAAATAAAATCAATCAATCAAAACATTAACCTAAGTTTATATGAAAAAAATGAATATTTGTACTAAAAATGTTCTTCACTTATGACAATGTAGCTGATTTGTAAGGAAAAGTGTAGCAACTTTACATGGAAAAAACCTGAAAATTTACGAAGAAAAATGTAACCAGTTTAATTAAAGATTGTTGCATATTTACAAGGGGAAAATGTGTCCATTTTACATGAGGAAAATTGCAAGTTTACATGAAAAATTGTTCAGATTTTAAGAGGGGAAAAAGCTTCAAATTTGCAAGAAAATGTTACAAATTTGTGAGGAAAAATGTGATCATTTTGCATGGGGAAAATCGCAAATTTGAGTTTTATTTAAATAGGGATTATACAGTATAACATCAGTGTTTCCTCTGGCTTAAAGAGGAAACACTGTATGTTGCGCGGTGGCAACCTATTTTTCCTGGGGGGGGGGCATACCATAATATTTTAATTTTATACTATTTATTTCTTTTTAAAATTTTACACAGTAATGTTGCATATGGAACTTACCATTTGAAGTATTGTACAACCGAGGCTTGAATATTGGGCCAGTTGGGGTCCCACCTAGACATCCTGTGTTTAGACTTTTTAGTGGTATTATCCTTCTCTTCGTCTGCCTGAACACTTTCCTCTCCTTGGCTCCTCTCTTCTGTCTCATCTTGCCCTGTCTGAGCTCTGTCTAATTTAGGTTCTCTCTCTGTCTATGGTGGTATACAAACAGGTTAGAAAATATCAAGTGTCATGTTTTGTCCTGCAGGATTTTTTTGTCATGGTTTGCATAAATGACAAAAATGTGTATTTTTATTCTAGTGTTTAGTTTTTCCATTGAGAGAGTAGGGGAGGGAAAGAAACATTCATAATAGTAATGTACTCATGCATACTTAAATTATATGATCAGGTGGGTATAGTAACCAGAAATTCTACTCATGTAAAAGCAGTGCTTTGAAATTAAAAATTTTTTAAATTTCAAATTAAAAATTTCTACTTGAGTTAAGGGTACAAAGAGCACCCACTTAAAAACTTGAGTAATGACTTCAGTCTTGAAGGTTTGAGGTTTTTCTCCAAAATTTATAACAACTTTCTTATAGTTTTCTACTTTTCTCTGTAAATCTAAAGTTGAAACCATGTTTCTCAAATTTGTAATTTCGTCTTGTAAAATTGACTTTAATTGGACATTTGAAACTTTATTATAAATTTGTGGATTATTTTATGTTTAATTTTTGTCTGTTTTTTTTTTTTTTTAAATAAAACTAGGTTGTTTTTTTTTTTAGATAAATTTGAAACGGACTGTGGGTTGGTTTTTTTTTCCTTGTAACAGTTTACATTTTTGACCAGAATTTTCCAGTCAGAACAGAACAATAATTTAATTCTGATTACAAAGAAAAAATATTAATAAAATTGTATTTAATGAAATAAAATATGACCAAGGATGCTGTTATTTCTGTTATAATATTTCTTTATATTTATAGTTTTTGTTTTTTTTTTTCATAAATCTCCTCACCACCCAGACAGCAGGAAAAACCTCCCTTATTTTGAAATCAAATGTTGACACGTTTAGTTTGTCTGAAGGCTGCTGACAGATTAAAGTCACTGACTTTGTGAATTTCAGTCATCTTAACCTGCCAGGTACATAATAGGAAACTGTAGTGGACTCTAAAGACATAATTCACCACAGTATGTGTTCATGTACAGAATGATGTGTTTAGGCAGTTATAGTTGTGTGCTCAGGCTTTCTCATCAGGCACCTCTCTAGGCAGCCGCTGAAGGACCTCAGTTTAGAGTGAAAAGAGAGCTAGCGTTTTTAGCTGTTGCTTTTTGTCACTGCCGCTGGAGAATAAAAACGGCACGCCTGCTTGTGCGAGAAAAGAGAGAAATTGCCAGTCTCTTCATTCCTGCAATTCCTACAGAACATAACTTAATATTGTAGTGGCCGGTGAAATATATCCTCAGCAATTCATCAGTCCCCCTTGCCTTTCCCTTCATATGAAGCTGCATATGAATTCTAACCACATCTCTTAGCTAATCGACTCTTCCATTATTGCTCCCGTTTCCAGCGGGTTAAAACCATGATAAACTCCTCCAGTGCTTACATACCTCCTATGATTGTTTTTCCGTGTGTAAAGTACTTTAACAAACTCATGTTTTTGTCGACAGTCACGCTTAGCGAGACACTGCCTGCTGACTGAGTCGAGAACTCGCATGGGCGGGGCTGATTTAAGTCATTGACTTCGTGAATTTCGCTCATTTTAACTTGTCAGGTACATAATAGGGAACATAACTTAATACTGTAGTGGCTGGTGAAATATATCCTCAGCAATTCATCAGTCCCCCTTGCCTTTCCCTTCATATGAAGCTGCATATGAATTCTAACCACATCTCTTAATCGACTCTTCCATTATTGCTCCCGTTTCCAGCAGGTTAAAACCATGATAAACTCCTCCAGTGCTTACATACCTCCTATGATTGTTTTTCCGTGTGTAAAGTACTTTAACAAACTCATGGTTTTGTCGACAGTCACGCTTAGCGAGACACTGCCTGCTGACTGAGTCGAGAACTCGCATGGGCGGGGCTGATTAAAGTCATTGACTTCGTGAATTTCGCTCATTCTGACATTTTAACTTGTCAGGTACATAATAGGGAACATAACTTAATACTGTAGTGGCTGGTGAAATATATCCTCAGCAATTCATCAGTCCCCCACCTTTCCCTTCACATGAAGCCAGCTGCATATGAATTCTAACCACATCTCTTAGCTAAGCGACTCTTCCATTATTGCTCCTATTAACAGTGGGTTAAAACCATGATAAACTCCTCCAGTGCTTACATACATGCCTCTACTGATTTTTTTTTTTTTTTCCACGTTTAAAGTACTTGAACAAACTCATGTTTTTGTCGACAGTCACGCTTAGCGAGACACTACCTGCTGACTGAGTCGAGAACTCGCGTGGGCAAGGCGCTTCTAAACTCCACGTGGATGATGGCCACGCGCGTTGTTCGTGTGCGCGCTTACGGAAAGTCATTGCTTCATATATTTTTCTTAATAAAATCATCGCCTTGGGGTGGCGGTACAATTTATGGCGAGGCGGGTCACCACGGAGAAATGTTACCAGAGGAAACCCTGAACATGGCTCCAATACATAAATGCAACTGATTTGCTGTACAGGGTTTATAGCTATTGGTAATTTTAACCTCTTTTTTCCTAGAAAAATTGCTGAAGATTTAGGAGAAAAAAAAATTCAACATTTTTAAGAAAAATGGCAGACTTGTAAGAAAGATGTTGAAAATTTGTGAGGAAAAATGTAAAAATCTTGCATGAGAAAAATTGCAAGTTTATGAGAGATATGGTCGCTAATTTGTGAGGAAAATGGCAGCAAATTTACAAGGAAAATGGTCGCACATTTGTAAGAAAATTGTTGCAAATTTCAGGAAAAATGTGGCCATTTTACATTAGAAAAACTGCAAGCTTACAAGCGAAATGGTTGCAGATATACAAGAAATTCAGCACATTCGCATGGAAAAAAATTCCAAAATTATGAGGCAAATATGATCAAATTTAGGAGGAAAATGACATCAAATTAGCGAGTTTATATTTAAAGAATGAGTTTTTAGCATTTAAATGAACAGCAGTATAAAGTGTAGTGTGCCCCAGCCAGGTAACCTCTTATTTGTTGTGACTGAAGTTATTTATGACAGCAGCTGTAAAGTTAAGAGTGTGTCCTGGACGGCACTGCTAACCTGTTTAATTATCAGTGATCTGATCATAAACTCGTTAATGTTCAGCTCAGCCGTCACAGGTCTGTGCTGTTTTGGTTCCTCTCCATCTCTTTATGACCACCATCGTCTGAAATCATCTCACTTTCTCAGGAACTCTTTATACTTTTATTTTCATCTGTTACTCATCCACAGATTTATGAAAAACAAACAAGGTCGTTCACAGGGCAACTGAAAATTGAGTCTTAAAAATCTCTAAATCTGTTTATGACACTCATCTTCAATCACTGCGCTTTCTCTGGAATGCTTTATGGTTTTGTTTTTTTTTTATCTGTTACTGATTGATGGAGTCGGCCTTTTAGGATGTTCTCACACCTGACCCGTTTGGTCCAGACCAAAATGATCGGTGTGAAACCTCCCCAGAACCACAGTCTGGACAAAAGAGTTGAAATCTGGTCCAGTAAAAGATTCAAGATACCTTCACAGTCACTCACACAGTATGAGAACATGAGGGGAACTAAATGTAGGTCTCAGGTCTGGGTGCTGAGTGGCTAACATAAACGATAAAGATCAGGTCACTCCGTCCCTGCAACGACTGACGTTGATGTCCTGGTTGGCTCAGTGTTTCCTCTGGTAACATTTCTGGGTGGTGGCCTGCCGCGCCAGAAAAATTTCCGCCATGCTTATGAGGAGATATAAATTTAAGAAATATATATATGAACTGTTATTTAAAAAACAGTAATTTTATTTTAAAAAACTGACAAAAATAAGCCATAAAATAATCCACAAATGTATAATAAAGTTTCAGTAAATTTTGTAATTGTAAGTAAATTTTACAAGAGGAAATTACAAATTTGAGGAAAATGGTTTCAAATTTAGATAAATGTACAGAGAAAAGTAGAAAACTACAAGAAAATTGTTATAAATTTTTTAGAAAAACCTCAAACCTTCAAGACTGAAGTCATTACTCAAGTTTTTAAGTGGGTGCTCTTTGTACTCAAGTAGAAATTTTTGGTTGTCTACTTTTTTTTTCCACAATATTTTTTATTGAACCTTTTTTTTACAAACATAGCACACACAGTCAGACACTAACACAAAAGTAATTTAAAAATTAAAAAGAATGATTAAAAAAAAAGTGTAATAAAAACAACAACAACAGCCATTAACAAAAGCAAGTCAACAAAGATGCTCCTCTGTTTAGTCTAGGTAATCTACTACATAAGAATACATAATATACATTCACCAGCTTGGAATTTGCAAGGTCCACACATATCATTCACCTTCTTCTTCAGACGTTATGTTTAAATTCTTTACATAATCAATGAAAGGTCTCCATATATTCTCAAACACATTTTCCTTTGATTTCAGTATGTATGTTATTCTTTCTAGTGGAAGGTTTGTTAACATCTGTCTTAACCACTGAGTCACATCTGGTCTATGAGTCTTTTTCCACAGTAGTGCAATACATTTTTTGGCATTAAGCAAACCGAGGTCTACGAATGCTCTTTCACTCTTATTAAAGTTATGTTTTTCTGGATACAGACCCAACAAAAACAGTTTAGGGTTCAATGTGAATTGTTTTGAAATTATTTTTTCAATTGTTACCCTCACCTCTTCCCAAAACACTCTAATTTTTCTACCTTCCCATAAACAGTGAAATAGGGTTCCTTTACTTTCCATACATTTTGTGCATGTATCTGGTATGTTTTTGTTATATCTATTTAATTCCACTGGTGTAACATACAGTACATCCGCATTAACCATTTAAAATGTATCAGTTTAAGACGTACATTTATTGATTTGGTTTGAGCTCCTGCACAAGCCATTTCCCATTGTTCCTCTGAAATTTCAATTTGCAGGTCTTCTTTCCAGTCATTCAGTCTTTTCTGTGAGTTTTCAATTGAGAATAGTGTCAATGAGTTGTAAAACTCTGAAATAATACCCTTTCTCTTACTATCTTTTATCAAAATTTTTTCCAAAGATGAATAAGTAGGTCGGGTGAGAGCATTATTTTGATTTGAACGAATAAAATTTCTAAGCTGAAGATATTTAAAAAAGTGTGTTCTATTAAGATTGAATTTAATCCTCAGTTCTTCAAAAGACATTATCTGAGCGTGACAAATATAAGTCTTGAATCTATTGAATCCCTTTTAAATTCCATACTTTAAATACAGTATCCGCTCTCCCTGGTGTAAAATATTGATTACCCCATATTGGGCGGTTGTCTGCTTTTAATTATAAATTTCAAAGCAATTTCAAATTTTTAATTTGAAATTTTTAAAATTTTTAATTTCAAAGCACTGCTTTTACATGAGTAGAATTTCTGGTTACTATACCCACCTGATCATATAATTTAAGTATGCATGAGTACATTACTATTATGAATGTTTCCCTTCCCTTCTCTCTCAATGGGGGAAAAAAAAGAAACACTAGAATAAAAATACAAAAAAATAAACATTTTTGTCATTTATGTAAACCATGATAAAGAATCCTGCAGGACAAAACATGACACTTGATATTTTCTAATCTGTTTGTATACTACCATAGACAGAGAGAGAAGCTGAATTGGACAGAGCTCAGAGAGGGCAAGATGAGACAGAAGAGAGGAGCCAAGGAGAGGAAAGTGTTCAGGCAGAGGGTCCAGAAGAGGTGAGAGTAGAGGAAGGACAGAAGGCCACTAAACGCCACTAACGCCACTAAAAAGTCTAAACACAGGATGTCTGGGTGGGACCGCAACCAGCCCAATATTCCAACATTCAAGCCTTGGTTGTACATTACTTCAAATGGTAAGTTCCATATGCAACATTACTGTGTAAAATTTTAAAAACAAATAAGTAGGATAAAATTAACATATTCTGGTATGTTTACTGTCCCTCCCCCCCACCCCCCGAAAAAATATGTTGCCACCGCGCCAAGGTCTTTAAGCCAGAGGAAACACTGAGGCTGCATCTGACAGTCCTCTGCAGCTTCTGCTTCTCTGCCACTGTGCAGCTACCGAACCACACAGTGATGCAGGAAGTTGGCATGCTCTCCAGCACACACCTGTAGAAAGAGCCGAGGATGCTGATGTCTAACCCCACCTTCTTCAACTTCCTTAGGAAATGGAGGTGCTGATGTGGCTTTTTGTAGATGGTCAGTGTTATCGCGCAAGGTGATGCCTGTATGCCGAACTGTTCTCAGGTGAGGAGCCCCACTGATGCTGTGTCATCGGAGAACTCCACCGTGAGGTTGCTGTCATGTGTGTAGAGCAGCGGGCTGAGGATGCAGCCCTGAGGGGAGCCAGTGTTGAGGATGATGGTGGTATTGATTCTTAGACTGGAGTCTGTTGGTGAGGAAATCCAGGATCCAGGTGCAGAGTGACGGTGACATAACGCACGGCTCAGGAGACACACACGCAGGCTCAGAGTGAATTTAACAGCTTTATTTAACAACAAGGGTGTGTGGATGCGTGTCTGTGGTATGTGGATGTACTGATGGCAGACGTCAGCGTCAGGCACGGAGGCAGGAAACCGTACAGCCAGACAACCCTGGGGAGAGAGCACAGGGAGAAGGTGACGGGCACCAAACCAGTACAACAGGTAACAAGGGGTTTGTTGGCTTACTTGGCAGGGCAGGTGGCAAGCGTGCACAAGGGCGAGTCCAGGAGACAGTAACCTGACGATGCACCTGACAGCAGCAACGAGATGGTGATGCAGAGGCAGAGTCCGCCGCCGGGGAAGATCCACCTGTGCACAGGGGAGAAACTGGAACACAAGAGGAGGTATGCTTATGCGGGTAATCTTGCTGGTAGGCGAGGGGGTTCCTCTGAAGCAAGTAGCCGAAGGGAACAGACGGCTTCAGGCCGAGGCCCAGGGCAGAGTGGCTTATATGCCACGCTGCTGACGAGGTGCAGGTGTGCGCTCAGCTGGCACCGCTAATGAGCGGCGAGTTGTAACAGTACTCCCCCCTCTAGCAGCGCCTCCTGGCGATGGTTTATCGGGATGCTTCCGGTGAAACTCGGTGATGAGAGAGCGATCCAACACGAACGAGGAGCGAACCCACTGCCTCCATTCTGGACCATAGCCCTCCCAGTCCACCAAATACTGTAGCCCGCGACCCCGGCGTCGGGAGTCCAAGATGGTAGAGACAGTCCAAGCCGGATGGCCATCAATCATCCGAGGCGCGGGCGGCGCAGCAGGAGGAGGGCAGATGGGATCAGACACCACCGGTTTCACGTTGGGGACGTGGAAGGTGGGATGGATGCGGAGGGAGGGGGGAGTAGCAACACGCACAGCCACCGGGTTGATAATCTTGGTGACGGGGTATGGGCCCATGAAACGTTTAGCCAACTTCCTCCTCTCACCCTTCAGGTTCACATCTTGCGTGGATACCCAGACCGGTTGGCCTACCTGGTAGGCAGGAGCAGGTCTTCTATGCCGATCCGCCGTGGCCTTATTGCGCTTTGCCGTGCGTAAAAGCGCATTGCGCGCAGCTGTCCAGATGGAGCGGCACCACCTGAGGTGAGCCTGAACCGTGGGGACAGCCGACTCGTTCTCCAGCGAGGGGAACAGAGGGGGATCATAACCCAGGGACACCTTGAAGGGGGACTGGGGATTGGGGGTGATGGAGGAGAGGCTTACCTGGGCTCCTAATGCCTTGCAAAAACCCCGCCAGACATCCGAGGTGAATTGGGGACCCCGGTCGGAGACCACGTCAACTGGTATCCCGTGCAGCCTGACCACGTGTTGGATGAGAAGGTCTGCCGTCTCCAAGGCAGAGGGGAGCCCCCGCAAAGGCACGAAGTGGGCGGCCTTGGAGAAGCGGTCGACGATGGTCAGGACAGTGTCGAAGTTGTTAGAGACGGGGAGACCGGTGACGAAGTCCAATGCGATGTGCAACCAGGGCCTACCAGGAACGGGCAGGGGCTGGAGCAAACCCGCAGGGGGGGAGTTACCGGCTTTACTGGTGGCACAGATGGGGCAGGCCCAGGCGTAGCGGGCAGCGTCCTTGCGCAAACCCGGCCACCAGAAGGAGCGTTGGAGCAGGTCAATCATTCGGGAGGTCCCAGGATGGCAGGCTAGCTTGGACGTGTGAAGCCAATGGATGACCTCCCCCCAAACAGAGGATGGAACGAAGAGCCTCCCCTCCAGTCTGCTGCCCGGGTCTGGCTCCGATTCCTGCGCCTTCCGGACCTTATACTCGATCTCCCAGGTAACGGACCCCACGATGCACGACCTGGGCAGGATGGTGTGTTCCGCGCCCCCTGAGTCTTCAGGGGCGAATTGCCTGGAGAGGGCGTCAGGGAGTCCGTTCTTGGAGCCCGGCCTGAATGTGATGGTGAAACGGAATCTCGCAAAAAACAGGGACCAACGGGCCTGGCGGGCATTCAGACACTTGGCAGTTCTTAAATATTCCAGATTTTTGTGATCCGTTAACACCACGAAAGGCAGGACGGCCCCCTCCAGCCAGTGACGCCACTCCTGGAGCGCGAGCTTGATGGCAAGAAGCTCCCTGTCCCCCACGTCATAGTTGCGTTCCGCCGGGGACAAGCGCCGGGAGAAGAAGGCACAAGGCCGTTTGACCCCATCAGCAGGTGACCGCTGAGACAACACCGCCCCCACCCCTGTATCCGAGGCGTCGACCTCCACGATGCACTGCAGAGAGGGATCGACCTGGCTGAGGACCCGGGAGGATGAAAACTCCTCCTTCAGCGCCTGGAAGGCCGCCGCGGCCTCTTCAGTCCACTGGAACCGGGTTTTAGGGGAGGTGAGACTGGTCAGAGGGCCGACGATGGCTCCAAAGTTGGGCACAAAGCGGCGGTAGAAGTTGGCAAAGCCGATGAATTGTTGCACCTGCTTTCTAGGTGTAGGAGTCGGCCAATCTACCACCGCTTTAATTTTAGCTGGATCTGGGAGCACCTGGTCATGGGAGATGACAAACCCGAGAAATGACGTCTCCTTGGCATAGAACTCACACTTCTCCGCCTTCACATACAACAGATTCTCCAGTAACCTCTGAAGGACCCGTCTCACATGCACCTGGTGCTCATCCCTGGACTTGGAGAAGATGAGAATATCATCCAGGTAAACAAACACAAACAGACCGATGAAGTCCCGGAGAACGTCATTTATCAGGCACTGAAAGACGGCTGGAGCATTGGTTAACCTGAACGGCATGACCAGGTATTCAAAGTGGCCGTTCGGGGTACGGAAGGCTGTCTTCCATTCATCTCCCTCCCGGATCCGGACGAGGTGGTACGCGCTGCGGAGATCCAGCTTGGTAAACCAGGTCGCCCCCTGGAGGGAGTGGAAGGCAGTGTCCATCAGGGGCAGGGTGTAACGGTCCTTCTCCGTGATGTCATTGAGGGCACGGAAGTCGATGCATGGACGAAGAGAACCATCCTTCTTGCCCACGAAGAAGAACCCTGCACCTAATGGAGATGATGATGGGCGAATAATACCTGCACTGAGAGATTCCTTAAGGTAGGTGTTCATAGCCTCCTTCTCCGGCGCTTACAGGCTGTAGAGACGTCCCGAAGGAAGAGGCGCCCCCTGGCGGAGATTTATGGCGCAGTCGTAAGGCCTGTGTGGAGGAAGAGACATCGCCTTGGACTTGCTAAAGACCGCGCCCAGGTCGTGAAACTCCACGGGCACCAAGGAGAGGTCCGGGGGCACGGCATCCTTGACCACGGGAGGAGAAGATGGAGAGCAGGCAGCGGGTTGGAGGCAGGTGCTCATACAAAAGGTACTCCAGGCTGTCACCCTTCCGTTCTTCCAATCCAGGACGGGGTTATGGAGACGGAGCCACGGATAACCCAGGATCACCGGAGACACAGAGGATGGTAAGATGTAAAAGGAGATTTCCTCCCGGTGATTTCCAGAGACGGGGTTTGTCCGGTGGGTCACTTTCCCCAGAGATGCACGGGAGAGATTGATGAGGGTGAGAGCAGTTTTAAGGGGCTGGCAACGGATGCCCAATCGGGTTGCCAGGCTTTGTGAAATGAAGCTGCCTTCCGCGCCTGAGTCCACCAGTGCATGAGTGAGATGCCCTGTGATGTTGTGGCAGAAACGGATGGGCAGCGACAAATGAGTGAGGGGAGTTGACTGGTTAGCGTCCGCAAGGCCCCCTACAGTGACTCGCGGACCTCCCCGTTTGGCTTCTCCGGGCATTGCTCCACCGTGTGCTGGTTGTCTCCGCAATACATGCAGAGACCCAGCTCACGTCGCCGTTGTCTCTCCGCTAGAGGGAGCGTTGCCCGGCCCGTCACCATTGGCTCTGACTCCTCAGAAACCTCCGGTGGCGGTAACGCCAGGGGGCGAGCTTGAGACCAGCGTGACGAGGCCCCCCGCGAGCAAGAAGGCAGCTTCCGCTCCGAGGCGCGCTCGCGCAGCCGGTTGTCCAAGCTGATGGTAAGGGAAATTAGCTCCGCCAACGTTTCAGGGATGTCCCGACCAGCCAGTTCATCCCTCAGACCAGAGTTTAAACTGCGGAGGAAGATGCCGCAGAGGGCACGTTCCTCCCAGCCAACCTCCTCCGCTGTAACCCGGAAGTCAATGGCGTAGTCCGCGGCCGATCGGCTCCCCTGCTGAAGGCTGAGGAGGCGATCGGTCAGGACACTCTCCATACGGGAGTGATCAAAGACTTCCAGAAAATGTTTAACGAACTGGCCATAGGTGAGGGTGGCATAGCCGGGCCTCGCCATTACAGCATAAGCCCAGGTGAGTGCACGACCCTCCAGGAGGTTTCCTATATAGCCAATCCGACTATGGTCTGAGGGGAAATCCCCGGGGACACGCAGAAACACCGACTCACATTGCATAATGAACCCCCGTGCTCCACCGAGCTTACCGCTAAAGCGGGCGGGGGTAGGAATGGGTGTGAGTCGGGCTGGGACACCCGGAGCTGGCTGGACGGCCGCTGAAGCAGCGGGATCTGCACCTCCCTGACGAGCCGGGGGGAACGGCTGTCGGGGGTCCAGGCGGTCTAACCGGTCAGTTATTAGGGTTAATTGATTGAGAATCACTTGTTGCTGATGAGCTATTAAATCAACCCAAGCCTTGAGGGTGGAAAATCGGCGTGCGAGCCCGCTGTCCGCCGAGCCGCTCTGCTGAAGCCGTACTGACATAATGCACGGCTCAGGAGACACACACGCAGGCTCAGTGAATTTAACAGCTTTATTTAACAACAAGGGTGTGTGGATGCGTGTCTGTGGTATGTGGATGTACTGATGGCGGACGTCAGCGTCAGGCACGGAGGCAGGAAACCATACAGCCAGACAACCCTGGGGAGAGAGCACAGGGAGAAGGTGACGGGCACCAAACCAGTACAACAGGTAACAAGGGGTTTGTTGGCTTACTTGGCAGGGCAGGTGGCAGGCGTGCACAAGGGCGAGTCCAGGAGATGGTAACCTGATGATGCACCTGACAGCAGCAACGAGATGGTGATGCAGAGGCGGAGTCCGCCGCCGGGGAAGATCCACCTGTGCACAGGGGAGAAACTGAAACACAAGAGGAGGTATGCTTACGCGGGTAATCTTGCTGGTAGGCGAGGGGGTTCCTCTGAAGCAAGTAGCCAAAGGGAACAGACGGCTTCAGGCCGAGGCCCAGGGCAGAGTGGCTTGTATGCCACGCTGCTGACGAGGTGCAGGTGTGCGCTCAGCTGGCGCCGCTAATGAGCGGCGAGTTGTAACAGACGGGGCTGAACCGAGTTCTAACAGTCTGTTCACCAGTGTCTATGGGAGGCGGAGCTAAAATCACATAGGAGTCATCGTTCTGACTAGGGATGTTAATGATTAATTGACTTTCGATTAATTGTTGATAAGAATTTAATAGACTAAGTTAAATTAGTTGTCAATCAATTGATAACTCAGCAGTCCTTTTCAGTGGGAGCTTATTCTATGAAATGTAGTGGCATCACAGCCCAGGCGGGGGCACACGCAGTCACCCACTGCCTCATTTCAACCGAAAAAGCAGAAGACGCCAAGCCCCCAGAGCGCATGCGTTTCAGAGAGCGAAAAAACTCACCCTTCTGGGTTACGTTGAAGCGCCACAAGTTCAAATGGCACACAAGATTGAAGGTCCACCTGCTTCAAATTAACATAGCAGAGAAACTGACCGTAGCAAAGAAAAAGACTACACAAGCGCAAAAACCCATCCCTGCTGCCACTGCCCTGCACCACAAGACAGAAAATACTGGACTCAAGTCACCACTGAGGTAACAGACAACAGAGGAGCCCAGATCGTTGTGGGCTTGACTGGATTTCTGAAGTATTGTGATAATGTTTAACATGTAACAGATGAAGTAGCTCACAATTTATTTTCCTGTTAAGTCTACTAGTGCATCTCTGTAAATTAGAACGTGAAAGTTATTTTCTTGAAATTTAAAAAAAAAAAGAGCTAAATTTATGACATTGGTAATAGTTTTTAAAGTAAAATAAGATAAGACAAGCCTTTATTAGTCCCACAGTGGGGAAATTTCAGGATTGCAGCAGCAATTCAATTCAACTTTATTTATAGAGTGCCATTTCACAACAACAGTCATCTCATAGCACTATCAACTGTAGGGGGAACTCCCACAGTTGCAGAAAGACCCCAGCAATCAGGTGATCCCCTGTGAGCAAGCACTTGGCGACGGTGGAGAGGAAAAACTCCCTTTTAACAGGAAGAAACCTCCAGCAGAACCAGGCTCAGGGAGGGGCAGTCATCTGCTGCGACTGGCTGGGGGGTGAGGGGACAGAGAAGATGAAAAGAACAGACATGTAGAGAGCAAACAGCACAATGGATACTCAATCTATGGGAGAGAACAAACAGATGTTAATGACCAGCAAAAAAAAAAAAAATTTCATTGAGACTGAAGAAAGGAGTGAGGCCCAGTGCATTATTGGAGGTCCCCCGGCTGACTAAACCTATTAGCAGCATAACTAAAGGAGGGTTCAGAAACACATGATCCCTCCCTAATTGTAGGCTATATCAAAAAGGTAGGTTTTAGCCCTATTCTTAAAAACAGAGATCGAGTCTGACTCCCGAATCCAGATTGGCAGCTGGTTCCACCGGAGAGGAGCTTGATAACTGAAGGCTCTGCCTCCCATTGTACTTTTGGAGATTCTAGGTATTACAAGTAATCCTGCATTTTGGGAGCATAGTGCTCTGTTAGGATAATACGGTAGTATCAGATCTTTTAAATAAAAAGGAGCCTGATTGTTTAGAGCTTTGTAAGTAAGAAGAAGGATTTTAAACTTAATTCTAAACTCTATGGGAAGCCAATGAAGGGAGGCCAGAACCGGAGAAATATGATCTCTCTTTCTAGTACCTGTTAAAACTCTTGCTGCAGCATTTTGGATCAGCTGAAGACTTTTTAAAGATGTTTTAGAACAACCTGATAATAAAGAATTACAATAATCTAATCTCGAGCTAACAAAAGCGTGGATCAGTTTCTCAGCATCACTCTGAGACAAGATGCTCCTAATCTTGGCAATATTACGCGAATGATAGAAAACGGTCTTAAAAACAAATTTAATATGTGAATTGAAGGACAGATCTTGATCAAAAATAATTCCAAGGTTCCTCACAGAGCTATCAAGAGAGAGTAACCGCATCCAAACTGAAAGCACTGAGAGCAATAATTAATAAGAACAAATGAATATACATATGTACACAGATGTATACACAGTGTGGGAGCATTGCAGCTACATAATATAGACAGCATTACAGTCTGTTAAGTTACCCCACAGTATACGAATATGTACCCATACAGTATATTTCATATTTGAATCAGCCGCGTTGTCACCCTCAGTAACGATTGATATTGTCCTAGTTATAGAATGGAGGGGACCATTTATTGTGCAAGGTTGTTACATTTAGTACATTCAATACGACCTTTACGAGCAGCCCTGGTTAGGTTATAAAGTCTGACAGCCGTAGGTAGGAAGGACCTGCGGAACCTCTAGGTCGCGCACCTAGGATGGTACAGCCTACTGCTAAATGAGCTCCTCAGTGCATTCAGTGTGTCCTGCATGGGGTGGGACTGTGACTCCAGCAGAGATGACAGCTTAGCCACCATCATCCTCTCTCCTATCTCCTCCACTGGGTCGAGGCGCCGCTCCAGAGCAGAGCTAGTTTTTTGATCAGTCCGTTCACTCTCTTCCTGTCGGCTGCCGTGATGCTGCTGCCCCAGCAGACCACTCCAAATGTGATGGCTGACACCACCACCGAATTGTAGAAGGTCTTCAGGAGTGCCCCTTGCACTCCAAAAGACCTAAGCCTCCTCAGCAGGACTAGCCTGTGCTGTCCCTTCCTGTAGAGCGCGGTGGTGTTGAGTAACCAGTCCAGTTTATTGTTCAGGTGAACACCCAGGTACTTGTAGGATGTCACCATCTCAATGTCTGTTCCTGTATGTTTACTGGTGCTGTGGGGGGTTGTCCGTGCTTGCAGCAGTCCACCACCAGCTTCTTGGTTTTCCTCGCATTGATCTGGAGGCAGTTCCAATGGCACCAGTCCATGAAGTCCTGGATAAGTCCTCTGTATTCTGCATCATAGATGGCAGTGTTGTGTGTTGTGTGAAAAGTCCGTAGTATAAAGGGTGAACAGGAAGGGAGCCAGAACTGTTCCCTGGGGGGGGGAGGGGGCATACTGCAGATGATGGTATCAGACACACAGTCCTGGGTTCTCACAAACTGTGGCCGGTTTGTGAGGTAGTCCAGGATCCACGATGACAGATGCTGGTCCACCCCTGCACACAGTAGCTTGTCCTTCAGGATCACCAGTTGGATGGTGTTGAAAGCACTGGAGAAGTCAAAGAACATGATCCTCACAGTGCTCCCAGGCTTCTCCAGGTGGGACAGGGAATGGTGTAGGAGGAAGATCATTGCATCCTCCACCCCGATGCCATGCTGGTAGGTGAACTGGTGTGGCTCCATCGTTGGCCCCACCAGGGGGCGGAGGTGTGTAAGGAGCAGCCTCTCCAGGGTCTTCATCAGGTGTGATGTGAGGGCCACTGGTCTGTAGCTGTTCAGGTCCTTGGGGTGGGGGGGTCTTTGGTACGGGTACCACACAGGATGTTTTCCACAGTTGTGGTACCCTCTCCAGCTTCAGGCTCAGGTATAAGATGTGCGCCACAGTCCCACACAGCTGGTCTGTACAGGACTTGAGGAGCTTTGAGCTGATGCAGTCCGGACCTGAGGCCTTCCTTGCCTTGATCTTCCTCAGCTCAGCTCTCACCTGGGTCTTAGTGAGGGTCAGGTTGGGGCAGGGGGGCTGTGTGCTGGGAGTGGGGGGTGTTGGGGGGGGGGGAGGCTGTGGACAGCAGGACTAGATGACGGTGGAGGGAGCAATGGTTGGTGGGCAGGCGGAGAAGATGGTGGTTGGTCAAACCTCAACAATCATGACATTTGTAATTTACTGAGATGTACCAGCACATAGTACACACCATACAGTACAACATTTATTAAACTACAAAAAATGCCATTGTCTGTAGTAAAAAAAAAAAAAAAGAAAAAATGGAAATGGTACAATAAATCATTGAGGAATATGATGTTCATGTTTTATTCAGTATATCAAAAACATTAATTAACTTTGTAGATGTTAAAGTTAGACCGTATTGTACCGAGGGAAATTCAGATTCTCAGGAAAATTGCAGCTTATAAATGAATTGTTAATTGATCAATAAGATGAATCAACTAATAATTAATGAATTAATTGATAACTTGCATCCCTAGTTCTGACCCTTTCAGGCCAAATATAGGAAGTTAAGGCAGCACGAATCACTTTATCTCAAAATCACAAATTTGTGGGAAAATGTTGGAAATTCAGCCTCGTTTCAAATTTATCATAAAAGCTGCAGATTTAAAGAAAATGCTTCCAAATTTTACCTGAAAATGTACATTAAATTTATTTTTAAAAAAGTAGTAAATTTACAATTAAGTCTCAAGTTTACAAGGGAAAGTAAAGTAGTCTTAAAGGCACTTTTCCACTTTTCATTTTGACAAGGAAAAGTGCTGCAAATTTGTGAGGAAAAATAGCTGCGAATTTACAAGAAAAAAAATTACAAATTTGCAGGAAAAATGTCATGGATTTGTCAGAAAAAAGGAAAAGTGTATCCATTTCACATGAGGGGAAACTGCAAGTTTATGACAAAAATTGTTGAAAATGTAGGAGGAAAGGCTTTTTAAAAAAAAAAAAAAATAGCAGCAAACTTAAAAGAAAAAATGTGAAATTCTGAGGAGAAATTGTTGCGTATTTACAAGAGAAAAAAATTACAAATTTGCAGGAAAAATGTCGTGGATTTTGGTGCTATTTCACAAAAGGAAAATTGGAAAAATTGTTGAAAATTTAGGAGAAAAAAGCTCCAGATTTTTAAGAAAAATAGTGGCAAACTTGCAAGAAAAATGTTGCAAAATTATGAGGAAAATTTTAGAAATCTTGCATGAGAAAAAATGCAATTTTGAGAGGAATGATCACAAATTTGTGACGAAAAGTTGTTGCTTATTTATAAGGAAAATAAGATAAGCCTTTATTAGTCCCACAACGGGGAAATTCCAGGATTGCAACAGCACAGGGATAGCAACACTCAGAGCATCAAAAGAGAGAGGAAGGGGAAAAAAAACTCGGAATCGAGCCGCTGTTGCAAAAGGCAGCCGACTGGTGTGGCGCCGAGAGACTATTAACAGTGGTATACAAACGTTATAAAAATTACCTCGATAAATCAGTGTGTTAAGTATAATTTTAAAAAATGAACTTATGATATAATGCTGTTTACACTGAAATGAGCTGCCTTCATATTCTTCCTCCATGACAAATAGTTGCATATTTACAAGGAAAAGTGCAAATTTGCAGGAAAAATGTCACAGATTTTTGAGGAAAAAAGTATCCATTTCACATGAAGAAAATTGCAAAAATTGTTGAAAATTTAGGAGAAAAAAGATTCAAATTTTAAAGAAAAATATCAGCAAACATACAGGAAAAATGTTGAGGCTCCAATCCATTTCCTGTCTCCAGATTTCATTCAGGCAACTTTTCTCAGATGCCTCTTTCTCTGTTGGTGACCCCTGAGCTGGGGGGTCCGTGGGGACCCGTTTGCCCCCCCCCCCAAATTACCACCCTGAAAGGATTCTGTGAACCAGAAACTTCCCCTTTTGTTCCTGCAGGACAGTCTTTCTGGAAACAGTCCTTGCTCTGTTTACGGCGGACCACAGAACGGACTGCCGCCATACACAGGTCCGACGAATCACAATCCTCCGTCAGGCTGTTGGCATCCCAGGATCCACTAAGGCAGAGGATGAGGTTTATGGGACACTGAGCAACAGGGTCAGTTATTCAGAAGGGACCTGTGTTTCCAGAGTAGAAGCATACATCAGTGTTACCAAAATAAAAGATAAGAGATAGGATACATAAGATAAGTCTTTATTAGTCCCACAATGGGGAAATTCCAGGATTGCAGCAGCACTCAGAGCAGTAGTAAATAAGATAATAAGATAAGAACTGGTTAGCCAAAGCATTAAATTAATGAATATATATGTACATGTCTCTATACACAGTGCAGGAGCATTACAGCTAGATGGAATAAACAGCATTATGGTTTGTTAAATTACCCTGCAGAATATGAATTTGTACCCAGACAGTATATTTCACATTTGAATCAACAGTGTTGTTGCCACCCTCAGTAATAATTGTAATTGTCTTAGTTGTGTATTGGAGGGGACGATCTCTATTGTGCAAAGTTGTTAACGTTTAGTACATATACAACCTCTACGAGCAGCCCTGGTTAGGTTATAAAGTCTGACAGCCGTAGGTAGGAAGGGCCTGCGGAACCTCTCCGTCGTGCACCTAGGATGGTACAGCCTACCACTAAATGAGCTCCTCGGTGCATTCAGTATGTCCTGCATGGAGTAGGACTCGGACACCAGCAGGGATGACGGCTTAGCCACCATTCTTCTCTCTCCTATCTCCTCCACAGGGTCGAGGCGTCGCCCCAGAACAGAGCTAGCTTTTTTGATCAGTCCGTTCAGTCTCTTCCTGTCAGCTGCCATGATGCTGCTGCCCCAGCAGACCACTCCAAAAGTGATGGCTGATGCCACCACCGTGTCATAGAATGTCTTCAGCTGCGCCCCTTGTACACCAAAAGACCTGAGTCTCCTCAGCAGGAACAGCCTGCGCTGTCCCTTCTTGTAGAGTGGGTTGGTGTTGTGTGACCAGTCCAGTTTATTGTTCAGGTGAACACCCAGGTACTTGTAAGATGTCACCATCTCAATGTCTGTTCCCTGGATGTTTACCAGTGCTGTGGGGGGTTGTCCTCACCTGTGACAATCCACCACCAGTTCCTTAGTTTTCCTCATATTGATCTGAAGGCAGTTCCGATGGCACCAGTCCACGAAGTCCTGGATAAGTCCTCTGTACTCCGCATCATCCCATTCACTGATGAGGCTGACGATCGCAGAGTCGTCAGAACTTCTGTAGATGGCAGTGTGATGTGTTGTGTGAAAAGTCAGCAGTGTAGAGGGTGAACAGGAAGGGAGCCAGAAATGTTCCCTGGGGGGCCCCCGTGCTGCAGATGATGGTATCAGACACACAGTCCTGGGTTCTCACAAACTGTGGTCCCACCAGGGGGCAGAGGTGGGCAAGGGGCAGCCTCTCCAGGGTCTTCATTAGATGTAATGTGAGGGCCACTAGTCTGTAGCTGTTCAGGTCCTTGGGGTGGGGGGGTCTTTGGTACGGGTACCACACAAGATGTTTTCCACAGCTGTGGTATCCGCCCCAGCTTCAGGCTCAGATTGAAGATGTGCTCCACGATCCCACACAGCTGGTCTGCACAGGACTTGAGGGGCCTTGAGCTGATGCCGTCTGGACCTGCAGTCTTCCTTGCCTTGATCTTCTTCAGCTCAGCTCTCACCTGGGTAGTGAGAGTCAGGTTGGGGCAGGGGGGCTGTGTGCTGGGAGGGGGGGTGTTGGGTCTGTGGGGGGGGGGGGACCGTGGGTGATGTACAAGGGAGAGTGGGGGGAGGGCTGTGGACAGTGGGACTAGATGAAGATGGAGGCAGCAGTGGTTGGTGGGCAGGCAGAGAAGATGGTTGGTCAAACCTGTTGAAAACAGGTTCAGGTTGTTCACCCATTCCCTACCCCCCGTGGCCTGGGAGGAGGTATTCTGGTGCCCAGAGATGGTTTTGAGGCTTCTCCAGATACCGCTGACATCATTCTGCTGCAGCTTGTCCTCCATCTTCTTCCTGTAGCTGTCCTTCCCATCTCTGATCTTCCTCCTTTGCTCTCTCTGTATGGACTTCAGCTCCTCCATGTTTCCTGAGGAAGATCTTTTCCTTCTCCTTCAACAGTGACTTTATCTCAGGGTTGATCCTGGGTCTGTTGTTTGAGAAACATCATATGGTCTTGGTGGGTACGGTGTTCTCCACACAGAAGTTGATGTAATCTTGTGATGGTGTGTGTGAGGCCGTCAATGTCCTCACCATGTGGATCCAAAGCTGCTCCCATACAGTGGATTCAAAACAGTCCTTCAGAGTAGAGCTGGAAACGATCCCTAATTTCCAGAATTGATTTGATTCAGACTCTTGAGATTCTGAATCGATTCAATTCCAATTCGGTCCGATCCCGATTCGATCTGGGAAATTGCCATTTTAATAGCCATTTTATTTGCCAGGAAAAAAACCTTCGAGACCTAATGCTGCAAATTGTACCAAGAATACTCTAACTTTGTTGATACATAAATTATCACATAAAGAACTGACCCAAAATCAGTTACAATAATGCACTTTTTATTATTTCTTATGATTTCACAAAGTGCTAACAAGTGCTCTCTTTAGTGCAAAGGGTGTGTAGAGTCAAGTTAACAACCCAGAGTCAGTAAATAAATTTAATGCATGAACCATGTAGACATGTCACTCTATTTCAGTCCCTCCAGGATTTTGTCAGCTGTTTTTGTGATTGTTGTGTTCCAAAAAGCCTGAATTTGTGGAGCTTTTCCAAAAAATTGTGACATTTTGAGGTTTTTTGCACTGAAAGTTGTGTGAGGAAGTACAGATTTTAAAGTAGCTGCTTTTTCCATAGTTTACAGTGATGCTATTTTGTGTTACACCACAAGAAAAGCACAGGATTGCCAAGGATTTCATGTTTTTGAAATAAAGTGATTTATTTAGAATTAAATGCTCAGTAAAGCTGTCAAAAAATGACTAACATTGCATTCTTGCTGGGAACTTAGAGTGGTGTGAAAAAGTGTTTGCCCCCTTCCTGATTTCTTATTTTTTTGTAAGTTTGTTACACTTAAATGTTTCAGATCCATCCATCTTCTTCCGCTGTATCTTTTTCGGGTCGCAGGGGGGCTGGAGCCTATCCCAGCATCTTTGGGTGAGAGGCAGGGTACACCCTGGACAGATCGCCAGACCATCGCAGGGCCAACACAGAGAGACAGACAACCATTCACAGCACTGTGGAGGAATTTTGGCCTACGCATCTTTGCAGAATTGTAATTCAGCCACACTGGAGGGTTTTCGAGCATGAACTGCCTTTTTAAGGTCATGTCGCAGTATCTCAGTCAGATTCAGCTCAGGACTTTGACTAGGCCATTCCAAAGTCTTCATTTTGTTTTTCTTAAGCCATTCAGAGGTGGACTTGCTGGTGTGTTTTGGATCATTGTCCTACTGCAGAACCCAAGTTCAGCTTGAGGTCACGAACAGATGGCCAGACATTCTCCTTCAGGATTTTTGGTAGACAGCAGAATTCATGGTTCCATTTACCACAGCAAGTCTTCCAGGTCCTGAAGCAGCAAAACAGCCCCAGACCATCACACTACCACCACCATATTTTATTGCTGGTATGATGTTCCTTTTCTGAAATGTTGTGTTACTTTTACGCCAGATGTAATGGGACACACACCTTCCAGAAAGTTCAGCTTTTGTCTCGTCAGTCCACAGAGTATTTTCCCAAAAGTCTTGGATCATCAAGATGTTTTCTGGCAAAACTGAGACAAGCCTTCACGTGCTTTTTGCTCAGCAGTGGTTTTTGTCTTGGAACTCTGCCATGCAGAGTCTCTTATGGTGGAGTCATGAACACTGACCTTAAAGTAGAACTGAACCCACCTTTTGGCGCAAAAAGTAGAATAGCAGATTAATTCCATATTACCTATTGTATTTTTCAACACATAAAAGAAATTTTTAGGCCGTGCGATGGCCAAGCTATAAGCCGATAAACTTTTGCCTCTGGCTGGCAGTGCCAAACAAACCGGAAGTAGTGCAGACGACGCTGCGTGACGTCACGAGTGTGATCCCTAAACAAAACAACAATGGCAGATGATAGCAGTTCCAGCAGTCAAGAAAACCAGAGTTTTCAGAGTGAAGAGGCATTCAGGATCGGTGACGAGACCGAGGAGGATGCAGGAGTGTGGCAGGTGGCAGGCGTGCACAAGGGCGAGCCCAGGAGACAGCGACCTGATGCACCTGTGACAGCAGCTGGCAGACGGCGATGCAGAGGCGAGGTCCACCGCCGGGGAATACAGTGATCCCTCACTTATCGCGTTTAATGGGGACCAGAACCGACCGCGAAAAGTGAAAAACCGCGAAGTAGCGTCACCCCCCCCCAAGGGCGTCACAAGCACCATTTTGCACAAAAAGGCACAAGAGGACAGCGAAAAGTGCCACTAAGCAACACGAGCGATAAAGAACAATGAATGCGGTCTTCCTTCGCTGGGTATGTGCGCTCTGCAGGGAGAGAAGCTGGGTAAAACGTCTCGGCCAATCAGCTTGCGAGGTAAAACGTCTCGGCCAATCAGCTTGCGAGATTCCCGAGCGGTGAAGAGGTGGGCGGAGAGGAGTGGAGCGGTGGTCAGAGAGGTGGATTTTGAGTTGTGCGGGCTCTCCGTGTTGATACCTGATGTTCTAGAACATCAGGTATCAACACGGAGACAACACATGTTCTAGAACATCAGGTATCAACACGGAGACAACACATGTTGTCTCCGTGTTGATACGGGCTCTCCGTGTTGTGCGGGCTGTCCGTGTTGTGCGGGCTCTCCGTGTAGATACCTGATGTTCTAGAACATCAGGTATCAACACGGAGAGCCCGCACAACTCAAAATCCACCTCTCTGACCACCGCTCCACTCCTCTCCGCCCACCTCTTTTTCTTCAAAGAAAAAATGAATAGCAAATAAAAAAACGAGAGAGACTCAGAATTGAGCCATTGCTGCTTCAAGGGGCTGCCGACTCGTGTAGCACCGGAAGTAATAAAGCCTTTTATATTCCTGTATACCAGTAAACCCACAAGGCTACCAAAATAAAATCTTCCTCTCCACATTTGGCTTTACAAAATAAAAGTATTTTCTGATCAGTTATTCCAATTAGGAGACCACCAAAATAAAAGTCCTTGATTGATTGGTTTACTCGTTATGCTACTTTTACTACTTTTATTTTGTAGTCTCTCTCCTTCTTGAATTCTGTTGCTGTCGTTGGGTGAAAATTACCACATACTCAGGATGTTAGACCATATCTTTATTGACAACCGCCATGTTCACAAAAACCACTGAAGAAGAATTGCATGTGCTAGCTCTACTTCCGCTTGCCTTCATAATAAAAGCATTTTAAATGACGTAAGGGAGGAATATTTAATTTAAAAAACATGAAGTAATGAGTCACTGAATACAAAATACTGTATCTGATGCTTCTGAAATTTAATAGCTGCCATTTGTCTTCCTGTTAACTTTCATTTTCACCATTTACACTTGCAAGTTACAGGGAAAACGGGGAAGAAATGGGTCAGATACTGTGGGGGAAAACAAAAAAAAATGGGGGGGAAAGGAGTAAAAACCATGGAAAAACCCTAAAAATGGGAAGGAAATGTAAAAATGGGAAAAATGGGTGAATATCCTCATGAAAACAGGGAAAAGCACAGTAATCAAGATAAAACCAGGGAGAGAACAGGGAAAACTCTAAACATGAGCAAAACAGGGGGAAAGTGTTAAGAATGTGGGGGGTGAATGACGGGGAAAAATGGGTAGAAACAAAACAAGGTAATTGGTGGAAAGCAGATGACCAATGACAGAGCAGCTCGTTCCAGCCTGATGACATCACCCCAGGAGTGCTCAGATCGCCTGACCTTTGACCCAGACCTCTGCCTGGATGCAGACCCTCCTGAGGATCACTGTGTGTGAGTTTGGTGGCCATCGGGGCAATGAAATGTGGACGAATGGATGGACGCAGCGTCGTCACATCAGCTCCTTTCTACTTTGTTGGAATAAGAATGTGAAAATGGTCAAAAACCCCGATTCCTCTGTTTTAATCTAGAGTTTTCCTGTTTTTTTGTTTTTTTTGTTTTTTTTTCCCCCAGTAGTGTTCTGTCCCTAATTGACCATGACTCTTCCTTCTGCTGCTCCATATTTTACTGGGCCTAAAAAGTTACCATAACGCTGTGTGGCAGTTTTAAACTGGCCAACCCGATTATTAAACGAGGTGGAAACAACCTGGTCCCACAGTCCTCGCTCTGATGGAGGGACGTGACCCGGCTCACGTAAAAACTCACTCCTGGATTAATCAGCATAAATCCACGGTTGGTATCATCTGGTTACATCACAGCACTCCTCCACGGGTTTATCCGCCAATGACAGATGGTCCTGGGACAGGGGAGAGGACCGGAGGGAGGGGTACTGGGTAATCTGAGCGACGGTCACACCGCCAAACCTCTGCCCACCCACCACAGTCTACGGACGACCCAGACCTGGATCACCAACGTTTCTCCTCTGGACTCGTTTCCTGGACCAGTTTTGGAGTTTTGATGTTTCTGGATCAGGCTGAATCTTTGCTGCTGCAGCTTTGGTTCTCAGGTGTCAATATAAGGCCTGGGGGCCACATACGGTCCTGCAGAAGATTTTTTTCTGGCCCGTTAACAAATCTGACTCTCATAAATTTGTAAATTTCCAACTTTTTTGTCCAACATTTGTGACTTTTTTTTTCCACTTTGTAAATTTTTCCCTTTGTCATTAAATTTGTGATTTTCATTCCTCATGAATTTATGACTTTTTATTAACTTTTTTCTTGTAAATTTATAACTTTTCTCCTTCTACTTGTTAGCTTTTTTCTTGGTAAACTTGATTTTTTTTTCTTCCTTACAAGTTTTCAATTTTTTTCCTCAAAATTACAACTTTAATCTCAGAATTTTGTGATTTTTTTTTTAACCTACAGTAAATAAACTACAATTTAAATTACTTTTTCCTCATAAATTTTGTGACTTTTTCTCATAAATTTCCTTCTTTGTTCCCACTAAAAACTAGCTTTTTCTCAAAAAATTGTTTTTTTTTTAAACTTGAGGCTATTTATCATAAATTTGTGACTTTTCTTCTTAAAAAAAGTTTTTTTTTTTTTCTTGTACATTTGACACTTTTCTCATAAATCTGTGATTTGTCTTTCCCTTTGTAGCATTTTTGTCATAAATGCCCAACTTTTTCCCTCAAAATTAGTTTTTTTCCCCTCATAAATCTGTAAAAATCTGTGGCTTCATTAAAAAAAAAAAAAATGCATTTTTTTCCCCTGAAAATTACGTTTTCTTGTAAATTTACAAACCTTTTTCTAGTAAATTTCCAACTATTTTCCCTCAAAATTCCAGCTGTTTTTCCTTGTAAATTTATAGTTTTCTCCTTGTAAATGTGACCTTTATCTTGGTAAACTTGCAATTTTTTTTCCTCAAAAATTTGATTTTTTTTTTTTATTAAATCTGTGACTTTTTCCCCTCACAAATTTCCAACACTTTCCCTCAAAAGTACAACTTTTATCTCAGAATTGTGATTTTTTTTTTAATCTTGTAAACAAATTTTACAATAAATAAAATGTTAATTTTTCCTCTGAAATTTTGACTTTTTTCCTAAAAATTACATTTTTCCCCCAATTTATAACTTTTTTTCTTAAATTTGTGGCTTTTTGTCATAAACTTAACTTTTTTCCCTCTAAAATTTTTCCCCTCATATTTGACACTTTTTTCTCAAAAAAATTGCACTTTTCTTTCCCTTAAATTTATAGCTTTTATGTCATAAATTCCATTTTTTTTCCTCCCAAGTATGACTTTTTCCCCCTGAAATCTGTGGCTTTTATAAAAAAAGTTATCCTTTTTTCCTGAAAATGACTGCTTTTTCTTGTATATTTGTGACCCTGTTTTTCTAATAAAAGTCCACCTGTTTTTCTGATAAATTCCAGCAGTTTTCCTCATAAATTATTAATTTTTTTCCCCCTCCCTGGGTCATATTAAATGTGCCGCCCTGCTGCTGAGGGTTAATCTGCCGTTAAGACGTCTTCAGTTTCTGCTCCGTCTCTGGTTACTTGCTGAACACCTGAGGACCCGACACCGTCGGGACTAAAGGACGTGAGGACAAGGTCCATCACTTTTATCAGCTCTACAGGAGGGCGGCGGTGGTGGTGGCAGCGTGACTGTTTTCAGGGCAAAGGTGACGCAGCGTCGGGATTAAAAACATCCTCATCTGATCAGAGATCGGGATGGAAACCGAACTGAGCGGCCGCGCTCCTGGCTCAACCGTGAGGACCTCAGACCTGGAGTAGCTGGGTTCAGCGGCGGCAGGCTGGACGTGGACGGGGGGATCATGTACGTCCTCTGTACCCTCGCCGTTCTCACACTCCACGGCCTCCTGAAGATCAGGAGCAAGAACCAGGAGGAGGAGAATGACAGGAAAACGGAGGATGGCCACGGGAAGTCCGGGAGGAGCGGAGACATGAAGGTGACGGAGCAGGGAGGACAGGGAACCATAAAGAACCTCCAGGATGGCGGAGGAAGAGCCGCACGGAACCTCCGTCACAGCAGGAACCATGTTCAGGTAGAACCAGGCGTCCAGGGAGAACCAGAGAACCAAGATTATGATCTTAGAATGAAAACTGGTCATTAAATGTTAAAAATCCCACAGAGGTGATCAACATGACAGCTGGGTTTGATTATGTGGTGAAATTCATCAAATTTCATTTTTTAGACATGACTTTGGCTTTAACCTAAAACTAGTGCATGCCCGTAGAATGCAAGTGTTCCTGTCTGAAACGGGTTTCCCAATCAGGCTTTCCAGGCCCAAATGCAGGCTGAGTTTGAAAGTGGAATACAGAGGAGTAGCCTCTATGTCGGCAATTACATGTTAGACTTTGGCAATTATTAAAGGGTCTGAACGACACTAAGATTTATTTGACTGTGTGAATATTAATTACGGAATACCTAAATATTGAAAATAAATGGGACAGCCAATATTGGCGACTGTTTCAGATCCCTTGTTTATTTGTTTGTCAGATCACTTATTTGTGTGGTCTTTTATCACTTATATTCAAGATAATAGTGTATGTTGCACTTTGGGGAATGGGAGTTGTTCAGTCATCATTATAATTACTTTAGTTTATATCACTGTTCAGTGATGGAGTTCAGTGTAATATTGAATTTCTTCTGTGTATCATCAATAAACTCATGCAGTACTACAACAGGACACGTTTACAAATATTTGAGACCCGTTGGCTGCTGCTTTACCCGTGTGCCTCCGAAGGACTGTGATCCACCGGTTCAGCCGCTGCTCCCCCGTGCAACTCATGTTCTTAATGCCGACTTATCCATTAGACCGACGCAATCATGGCAACTTTATGGTATAATTTTTTTAAGCATTAAATCTTCAGTATTATCTACCTTTCATTTCCTTGTTTTGTCCCGGGAACACTGTGGTGGCTGACAGGTCGTGATGCTGTGTGTGATCCAGTCAACATGGTCATGATGCCGGGTATTTTCCAATCAGCACAGAGTCAATCTGAAACCCGCCCACACTTCTTAAAGCCAGTTCATGAAGAGACAGAGCGGCGGGTAAACGTTTTATTTGATAAAAATTGCATATTTTGACTGAGTGACTCCATATTGGGGGAGCACACCCTTGTGACCTCAGGAAACCACGTTTAAAATCTGAGGCCAGTCTGACAAATGGTTCAAGAGATAGGCGTGGAACAGACACACAGAGATTTCTTGCATTTATAGATGGAAAACAAAATAAAATGTGAAACTTTCAAATTTTTTCCTTTGGAAGATTGCAGATTTATAATTTTGTTGATTTATAACTTTCTTGTCACAAATTTTTTAAGTTAAATCACCCTTTATTGTCATTCAACTGTACAACCAATCATGTACAGTAGAATGAGATTGTGCTTTACCTATCTACTGTGTTAATCACACACACCCCAAGTGCAGAATCAGAGGGCCGCTGCCATGCAAGGTGCCGCCACAAATTTCCCTCCTCCATTCCATTATTGCTGAGCACCAAGCTGGATGGCAGGAAGTTCCACTTTTATATGGTCTTCGGCATGACCCGGCCGGGATTTGAACCCTTGCCTCCCGGGTGTGGGGCGGATGCTCTACCAACTAGAAAAGCACTCGGAGAGCGCAGACCTCCGCCAAGCGCCACAGTTCCCCCCATACAGTGTTTGTGTGTACATTTTCAGATTCCTTGACCATGAAAACATATGACTAGCAATTGGATTCACAATGATTATTTGTTTCTTTGACAGGGACAGTGCAATAAACATAGACAATTAATCAATGACGATCAATCTGATAGTGATAGGATTAGTGGTTCAGTAGTAAAAGCATTGCCTCCTTGGCGGAGGTAATAAACTGAAGTGTTGCTGTTGTGTCCATCTCCTCCACTGACGGATGCAGATTGGGTAGACAGGTTGCCGTGGGTTTTATATTATAATATTGGGGTTGCGCTCCGCGGCAAAACAGAATTTAGAAGCTTCCCCGGCAGAGAGCTCGTTTTTGCGCAGCGCGTATGGCTGGCCGGGGAATTTCTGCCAAATAATCCGGCGGCGGACAGCTGCCCGTGTCAGGTTTTGCAGCGTCGCGCAAACACAGGCACGCTGGCGGGCCCAGGCCACCAGTGTTTTCCGCGTGCTTTTGTGCCTAAAACGTTGAAGAACGCGTAGTTTGTGTTGGTCAGACACGACGACCAGCGCCCTCCATTGCGCCTGCGCACATGTTGAAAATGGCCGTATGTCACAGTGTTAAAAAATGCTTTAAAAAATTCCTGTATCCAGACGGTGATGCGGATCATCCCGAAAATTTAATCAGTTGTTCCTTGTACCATTTCCAACAACGCCTGAAAGTTTCATGGAAATCCGTCCAAAAGTTTTTGAGTTATCTTGCTAACCAACAGACAAACAGACAGACAGACAAACCCCGACAAGTGACCAAATTCCAGTCTGTGACTCTACTGTCCTGCAACAGATGAAATGGGACCAGCAGGTGATTTTTAAGGGAAGGGATGTGCGTGTGTGTGTGTGTGTGTGTGTGTGTGTGTGTGTGTGTGTGTGTGTGTGTGTGTGTGTGTGTGTTTGGGGGGGCGGGGGTAATTCACCAGTTTATTATAACGTTGCTGTCTGGTGTGAAAGTGTTTGCCCCCTTCCTGATTTCTCATTTTTTTTGTATGTCACACTTAAATGTTTCAGATCATCAAACAAATTTAAATATTAGACAAACACAAGTAAACACAAAATGCAGTTTTTAAATGCTGCTTAAAAGCTGTTTATTATAAAGGGGGGAAAAAAAATCCAAACCTACATTGCTCTGTGTGAAAAAGTGATTGCCCCCTAAACCTAATAACTGGATGGGCCACCCTCAGCAGCAACAACTGCAATTGAGCGTTTGCGATAACTGGCAATGAGTCATTTACAGTGATGTGGAGGAATTTTGGCCCACTCATCTTTGCAAAATTGTTGTAATTCAGCCACATTGGAGGGTTTCCAAGCATGAACCGCCTTTTTAAGGTCATGCCTGTCATCACCCGCAGCTCACGGGCTCCCACCTCAGCTGCGCGCACACCTGCTCCTCGTTAGGCTCAGCTATTTATACCATCCTGCCCTGAGCTGCGGCCTGGAGCCGTCTGTCTCCCTGCGTAAGCTACTCAGCAACTTCCTTCTCATCAGGCCTGCTGACGACTCATCTGACACGTAAGCTGTCATTATTGCCTTACCTTTTCCCGTTCAGACTTCCCCTGTGCACAGGTGGATTCCTTGGCGGCGGACTCTCTGTCCCTCATCACGCTGCTCCTCCACTTCGCTGCATCACCCCGGACGCACAGCAGGACGCTGTCTCCCAGGCTTGGGACTTGCCACGCCAGCCACCGCGCCGCTACAAGTAAGCATAGCACATCTTCACTCTCCCTTGTGGTTGCCCAGCTAATCCCTGCTCTCCTCTCTTATAGGGTTGCCTGGCCGTACGGCGTGCTGCTCTGTCCTGACTGCATCCTCTACCCACACTACACTCATATCTCACATACATGCATCCACACACAAACATTGCTGTAAATAAAGCTTTCAAATCTGTCTGAGCCTGCGTGCGTGTTTCCTGGGCCGAATAATATGTCAGTACGGCTCCAGCAAAGCCGGACAGCGGGCTCGCACACCGTTTTACCACCCTCGAGGCTCGGGTAGATTTGATTGCTCATCAGCAGCAGGTAATTTTGAACCAACTAACCTCAATTACTAATTGGTTGGACCGCCTGGACCCTCCGCGGCCTTTCTCCCCGGGTCCTCTTGGCGGTGCGGCTCCGGGTGCTTCCACAGCCGGCCAGCCTAGCTCGGGAGCGCCTACCCATCTCACACCTATCCCAACTCCTGCTCGCTTCAGCGGGAAACTCGGTGGAGCAAAGGGGTTTATCCTGCAGTGTGAGTCTGTGTTTCTGTGCGTTCCCAGGGATTTTCCCTCAGACCACAGCCGAATCGGGTACATGGCTAACCTTCTCGAGGGGCGAGCGTTAGCTTGGGCTTACGCTGTAATGACGAAGCCAGCTACACAAACCTCTCGTATGACCGGTTCGTGCGGGACTTTCTAGAAGTCTTTGATCATTCCCGACTCGACAGCGTCCTCGCGGACCGGCTCCTCAGTCTCCAACAGGGAGCCCGGTCCGCGGCGGAATGCGCGGTCGACTTCCGGGTGGCTGCGGAGGAGGTGGGCTGGGGAGAGGCTTCTCTCTGCAGCATTTTCCTCCGTAGTCTCAATTCAGGTCTGAGGGATGAACTAGCTGGTCGGGATCTCCCAGGGCGACTCTCTGAGCTGATCTCGCTCACGATTAGCCCGGACAACAGGCTGCGTGAACGGGCTGCGGAGCGGAAGTCTGTCAGCCGCTCGCGTGGAGCTTCCCTCCGTCCAGCTCAGTCGCGCCCCCTGGCGTTACCAGCTCCGGAGTCTGCCGATGAACCAGAGGACATGGCCATCGGGCGCACTAGGCTCCCTCTAGCGGAGAGACAACGCCGGCGGGAACGGGGTCTCTGCATGTACTGTGGAGATGACCGGCATCCCGTGGAGCTGTGCCCGGTGAAGCCAAACGGGGAGGTCCGTGAGTCACAATAGGGGGCCTCACGGACTCCAACCGATCTAATCCCCTATCTTCTTGCACATTGCCCATACGTTTCTGCCACAACTCCACCGGGCATTCCACTCACGCACTGGTGGATTCTGGGGCAGAGCAGAATTTTATTTCTAAGAGCCTGGCAACCCGTTTGGGCATACCCAGCCAACTGCTGCCTAACCCCCTGAACTTGGTAACGCTCTCACGTTCTTCTCTGGGCACAGTTACTCACCGCACCAAGCCAGTCCCCATCATCGTCTCCGGCAACCACCGGGAGGATCTGACCCTCTACATCTTGCCCTCCTTGTCGGACCGTGTCATTCTGGGTTACCCCTGGCTGCGGCTGCATAATCCTGTCCTGGATTGGAGAACCGGCAGCATCCTGTCCTGGAGCACCTTCTGCCTGGGCACCTGCCTCCAGTCGGCAGCTTGCGCTCCATCTGCCCCTCTGCCGGCCCCGGTCTCTGAGCCCCCGGACCTGACCCTGGTGCCGCAGGAGTTCCACGACTTGGGGGCAGCATTTAGTAAGTCCAGAGCCTTGTCCCTTCCACCGCATCGACCCTACGACTGTGCAATCAACATCCGCCCGGGGGCGCCCCTGCCTTCTGGCCACCTTTACAGTCTCTCTGCACCGGAAAGCGAGGCGATGGATACGTACATAAAGGAGTCACTCAGCGCTGGGATCATCCACCCCTCCTCGTCCCCGCTCGGCGCGGGTTTCTTCTTCGTGGGCAAGAAGGATGGGTCCTTACGTCCCTGTATTGACTTCAGAGCATTAAATGACATCACGATTAAGGACCGCTACACCCTGCCACTTATGGACACCGCTTTCCATTCCCTCCAGGGGGCGACCTGGTTCACCAAGCTTGACCTCGGCAGCGCCTACCATCTCGTTAGGATCCGGGAGGGAGACGAGTGGAAGACGGCCTTCAGGACACCCAGCGGCCACTTCGAGCATCTCGTGATGCCGTTCGGGCTCACCAACGCACCTGCCGTCTTCCAGCGCCTTATAAACGACGTTCTGCGGGACTTCCTGGGAGTATTCGTCTTTGTCTATCTCGACGACATACTTCTCCAGATCACGCGAGGAGCACCAGGCCCATGTGAGGCGGGTCCTGCAACGTCTGCTGGAGAATTGTTTGTTCATTAAGGCAGAGAAGTGTGAGTTCTACGCCCAGACCACCTCCTTCCTGGGGTTCATGATCTCCCACAATCAGATCCTCCCCGACCCCGCTAAGGTTAAAGCGGTGGTCGAGTGGCCCACGCCGACCTCAAGGAAGCAGGTGCAGCAATTCATCGGGTTTGCTAATTTCTACCGGCGCTTTGTCCCCAACTACAGCGCCATCATATTCCCCCTGACTCGCCTCACGTCATCTAAGGTGCCTTTTCAGTGGTCTGAGGAAGCGGCTACCACCTTTAAGACTCTCCAGGCGGAGTTCTCGTCCTCCCGGGTCCTGACCCAGGTTGATCCCGCTCTTCAGTGTCTGGTGGAGGTTGACGCGTCCGACACGGGGGTGGGGGCGGTGCTGTCCCAGCGATCACCGGTGGATGGTGTTAAGCGGCCCTGCGCCTTCTTCTCCGGGAAGCTATCGGCGGCAGAGCGAAATTACAACATCGGCGACAGGGAGCTCCTCGCCGTCAAGCTCACACTACAGGAGTGGCGTCACTGGTTAGAGGGGGCAGCCCAGCCTTTGTGGTCTGGACGGACCATAAGAACCTCGAGTACCTGAGGTCTGCGAGGTGCCTGAATGCCCGCCAGGCGCGCTGGTCTCTATTCTTTACTTGCTTCAACTTTACCATCACGTACCGTCCAGGCTCGAAGAATGGGTTGCCCGACGCCCTGTCCAGACAATTCGCCCCAGAGGGTCCAGAGAAGTCCGAGCATACCATCCTGCCCGATTCGTGCATCGTGGGGGCGATTGCATGGTCCATCAAGGACAAAATCCTGAAGGCTCAGGAAGCGGAGCCGGATCCCGGCGGGGGGCCAGAGAGGAGACTGTATGTTCCTTCGGCGGTTCGGGGTGAAGTGATCCACTGGGCCCATACCTCCAAACTCTCCTGTCACCCTGGCATCATCCGCTTGGTGAGTTGGCTGCAACACTCGTTTTGGTGGCCGGGCCTTCAGAAGGAAGTTACCAACTATGTCCGGGCCTGTCCCCCAGTGCGCCACCGGCAAGTCTCCGAACGCTCCACCTGTGGGTCTACTCCAGCCCCTGCCGGTTCCGGGCAGGCCCTGGTCACACATCGCCCTTGACTTTGTCACCGGACTTCCTGTCTCTAACACCTATGACACGGTCTTGATCATTGTGGACAGGTTCTCCAAAGCCACTCACTTCATGCCTCTTCAGGGTCTCCCTTCGGCGCGTGAGATGGCCGATCTCCTGGTCCAGCATGTCGTCAGGCTGCATGGGATTCCGCTGGACGTGGTCTCGGACCGAGGGCCGCAGTTTGTCTCCTAGGTTTGGAGGAGCTTTTGCAGCGCCTTGGGGGCTACTGTCAGTCTCTCTTCTGGTTATCATCCCCAGTCCAACGGGCAGTGCGAGCGCACGAACCAGGAGTTGGAGGCCACTCTGCGCTGCGTGACATCGTCCAACCCCTCGGGTTCCCCCTGGGTGGAATACGCCCACAACTCGGCCCGGTCCACTGCCACTGGGGTGTCACCTTTTCGAGTGTCCTTGGGGTACGACCCCCCTGTTTTCCCTGAGCAGGAGGGTGAGCTGGCCGTTCCTTCGATCCAGGCGCACATCAGGCACTGCCGGAGCGTGTGGACCAAGACCAGAGACGCGCTTCTACGCACAGCGGCGCGCAACAGCTCCACCGCCAATCGCCACAGAAGGCCGGCTCCTGTCTACCAGGTGGGTCAGCGAGTTTGGCTCTCCTCCCAGGACATCAACCTAAAGGGTGAGAAGAAGAAGCTGGCTCCGAGATTCCTCGGCCCCTTCACCATATCCAAGATTATCAACCCGGTGGCTGTGCGTTTGGCCCTCCCCCCCTCCCTCCGTGTGTGTCCCACTTTCCACGTCTCCAAGATCAAAACTGTCCTGTCCAATTCACTCTGCCCTCCCCCTAGGTCTCCTCCTGCGCCTAGGATGATCGACGGTGACCCGGCGTGGGGTGTTACTGCCATCCTGGACTCCCGGCGTCGGGGTCGTGGGCTGCAATATCTGGTGGATTGGGAAGGTTATGGTCCGGAATGGAGATCCTGGGTGCGCTCTTCGTGGGTGTTGGATCCTGACCTCATCGCAGAGTTCCACCGGACACACCCAGGTAAGCCAGCGCCAGGAGGTGCTGGTAGGGGGGGGGGGAGTACTGTCATCACCCGCAGCTCACGGGCTCCCACCTCAGCTGCGCGCACACCTGCTCCTCGTTAGGCTCAGCTATTTATACCATCCTGCCCTGAGCTGCGGCCTGGAGCCGTCTGTCTCCCTGCGTAAGCTACTCAGCAACTTCCTTCTCATCAGGCCTGCTGACGACTCATCTGACACGTAAGCTGTCATTATTGCCTTACCTTTTCCCGTTCAGACTTCCCCTGTGCACAGGTGGATTCCTTGGCGGCGGACTCTCTCTCCCTCGTCACGCTGCTTCTCCACTTCGCTGCATCACCCCAGACGCACAGCAGGACGCTGTCTCCCAGGCTTGGGACTTGCCACGCCAGCCACCGTGCCGCTACAAGTAAGCACAGCACATCTTCACTCTCCCTTGTGGTTGCCCAGCTAATCCCTGTTCTCCTCTCTTATAGGGTTGCCTGGCCGTACGGTGTACTGCTCTGTCCTGACTGCATCCTCCACCCACACTACACTCATATCTCACATACACGCATCCACACACAAACATTGCTGTAAATAAAGCTTTCAAATCTGTCTGAGCCTGCGTGCGTGTTTCCTGGGCCGAATAATATGTCAGTGCCACAGCATCTCAGTCGGATTCAGGTCAGGACTTTGACTAGGCCACTCCAAAGTCTTCATTTTGTTTTTCTTAAGCCATTCAGAGGTGGGCTTGCTGATGTGAAGTAGACCAAAAGATCGTCAAAAGCTAGACATCATGCTGCGATCCACAGAAATGCAGGAACAAATGAGAAACAAAGTAATTGAGATTTCAGTCTGGAAAAGGTTATAAAGCCACTTCTAAAGCTTTGGGACTCCAGCGAACCACAGTGAGAGCCATTATCCACAAATGCTGAAAACAAGGACCAGTGGTGAACCTTACCAGGAGTGGCCGGTCGACCAAAATTACCCCAAGAGGTCACAAAAGACCCCACAACAACATCCAAATATCTGTAGGCCTCACTTGCCTCAGTTAAGGTCAGTGTTTATGACTCCACTATAAGAAAGAGACTGGGCAAAAACGGCCTGCATGGCAGAGTTCCAAGACGAAAACCACTGCTGAGCAAAAAGAACATAAAGGCTCGTCTCAGTTTTGCCAGAAAACATCTTGATGATCCCCAAGACTTTTGGGAAAATAATCTGTGGACTGACGAGAGAAAAGTTGAACTTTTTGGAAGGTGTCTGTCCCATTACATCTGGCGTAAAAGCAACACAGCATTTCAGAAAAGGAACATCATACCAAGAGTAAAATATGGTGGTGGTAGTGTGATGGTCTGGGGCTGTTTTACTGCTTCAGGACCTGGAAGACTTGCTGTAGTAAATGGAACCATAAATTCTGCTGTCTACCAAAAAATCCTGAGGGAGAATGTCCGGCCATCTGTTCGTGACCTCAAGCTGAAGCGCACTTGGGTTTTGCAGCAGGACAATGATCCAAAACACACCAGCAAGTCCACCTCTGAATGGCTTAAGAAAAACAAAATGAAGACTTTGGAGTGGCCTAGTCAAAGTCCTGACCTGAATCTGATTGAGATGCTGTGGCATGACCTTAAAAAGGCAGTTCATGCTTGAAAACCCTCCAATGTGGCTGAATTACAACAATTCTGCAAAGATGAGTGGGCCAAAATTCTTCCACAGCGCTGTAAAAGACTCATTGCCAGTTATCGCAAACGCTTGATTGCAGTTGTTAGTGCAAAGGGTGGCCCATCCAGTAATTAGGTTTAGGAGGCAATCACTTTTTCACACAGGGCCATGTAGGTTTGGATTTTTTTTCCCTTAATAATAAACTCCTTCATTTAAAAACTGCATTTTGTGTTTACTTGTGTTATCTTTATCTAATATTTAAATTTGTTTGATGATCTGAAACATTTAAGTGTGAGAACCATACAAAAAATGAGAAATCAGGAACGGGGCAAACAGTTTTTCACACCACTGTAAACCTGCAAATTTAGTTGTTTATTTTTTTAAAATAACCCATTCTGTTGGTCACCCTTTGTCTCTGGATGTTTTTTTTTTTTTTAAATTAATATTAAACCAATTCTAAGCATCAGAAAACCCAGGTGAATAAATCATGTAACGGCTAAACTGAGAAACTCATCATTTGTCTCCTGAAAAATGTTTCGTTTGATATATGCAATGATGAAGTACAAGCATATGAATGTAAATTAGGTACAAATTAGGAAAAATAAAGGTGCAAAAAATGATAAAAGATGAAAATGTAAAAAAAAATTTAAAAAGTCAAAAATTTATAATTTAATTACATAAACATTTAACAAGCATTCAGATGAGTGTTGAAAATTTATCAGAAAAAAAGTTAAAGCTTTATGGGGAAAAACTGCAGCAAGGGGAAAAAGTTACAAATTTGCAAGAAAAAAAAAATCCACAAATTTATGTGAAAAGTTTCAAATATATGAGGATTTTTTTTTTTTTTAATTTACAGGAAAAAAAGTTGCAGATTTGCAAGAGAAAAACCACAAATTTGAGTAAAAGTTGCAAATCTACAAGAAAAAGGTTGCAAATTTGAAGAAAAAAATTACCTTTGAGAATTTTTTTTTTTTTAAATTACAGGAAAAAATTGCTTTGCAAAATAAAAATCACAAATTTATGAGAGCTATTTTCAAGGAAAAAAGTTGCGAATCAGCGGGGGAAAAAGTTACAAATTTGCAAAAAAAAAAAAAAAAAAATCTACAAATTTAGGAGGAAAAAGTTGCAAATCTGAGAAAAAGTTGCAAAATGATGAGGAAAAATTTTAAAATTTAGTGAAAAACAGTTGTAAATTTGCAACTCAGTTTTTATCCCCCACCAGTCAAAGCTCAGAGGGGTCGAAGAGCCCTTTGAGCAAAGACCGAAGGGGGATTATGTTATGGGTCAGTCCTTCTGTCCCACTTTTGTAAAATCAACTCCTCCTGCAGTTTTGGTTCAATTGTTTTGAAACTTGGTACCATGGTTTTAGTAACAGGCTTTACGCCCAATCGTTCAACTATTGACCACATCTCTGCACTACACCTTGCCATTGAAAAGGTACGTGAGTTTAGAAGAGATCGACATCTTTATAGTGCCTTCATAGATCTTTGAGCCGCCTTTGACACGGTGGACCAGGCATCCCTTTGTAAGATCTTGACGGTGCTTGGAGCACCGCCAAAGATAATCACCCTCTTCCAACAGATGTACAACAATGCTGAGAGCTGCGTCAGAGTGAACGGGAAGGATTCCGATTGGTTCACCATAAACCGTGGAGTCAGTCAGGGTTGTGTGGCAGCACCAGACCTGTTTAACTGTCATCGGCTACCTATGGCCAAGGTCAGTGTACGCATACCTGGGGTTTCTTTCAGAGAGTATAATCTGGCAGACCTCGAGTATGCTGATGACGCCATCTTATTCGATGATGAACTGGAACGACTCAGAGATGCCCTCACCGTGTTTGAGGAGGAGGCCAAGAAGCTTGGTCTCAGCATCAACTGGTCCAAGACTGAGCTCATGTACATTAGAGAAGGTCCTGACCCTGCACCCCTCATGTTTAACCAATGTCTGGTCAACTTTGTTTCTACCTTTAAATACCTGGGCTCAACCATTTCTCAGACTGGTGACCTAAGACCTGAGGTTGACAGATGACGTGCACTGGCCTCGGCAGTGATGCAGTCCTTATGGAGACCCCTCTGGCGCCACCACCACATTTCACAAAGGACTAGGCTTCGCATCTACAACTCTGTTGTTTCTGTCCTACCGTATGGCTCTGTGACCTGGCCACTCAATAACACCTTGGCAGACCAGCTTGATGGCTTTGATTGTAGAGCTCTAAGAGGATCATGGGCATCTGTTGGCATGACCACATCACCAATAAAGAACTCTGGGAGCGGATTCAACAACTTCCCACCTCAGGTCTTGCCACAATGCGATGTGTCCAGTGGTATGGTCACATCCTGCGCCTCCCCCCTGAACACCCCACCAGGGCCATCCTGGACTTTAACCCGGTACAGGTGAGGTGGAAACGACTGAGGGGAGGCCCCCCGCACCCGCTGGATGGACGTAGTCTCTCATGACTTGCAATAGCATACAGTGATCCCTCGCTACTTCGCGCCTCACCTTTCGCGCCCTCAGTGCATCGCGGATTTTTCAAAAATATTCATCAAAAATTCAAAATTGAGAAAAAATGGGCGGGCGCTAGCAGAAGGCAGGGAGACTACATTAGAACATCAGGTATCAACACGGAGAGCCCGCACAACTCAAAATCCACCTCTCTGTTCGCTGTTCTCGTGTTGGCTCGGCTCGGGAATCTTGCAAGCTGATTGGCCGAGATGTTTTACCCAGCTTCTCTCCCTGCCGAGCGCCCATACCCAGCGAAGGAAGACCGCATTCATTGTTCTTTATCACTCGTGTTGCTTAGTCTCGCCGCGTGGAACTTTTCGCTGTTCTCTTGTGCCTTTTTGTGCGAAATAGTCTTCCCGTCGAGCCACTACGCCGCCTCCTGCAGCTTCTCCAGCTCTATCGGAAGCTGCCCTCGACGATCCTGCGCCTCTAGCACCTGACGATGAGGCGTCACCTGAGGAGCAGTAAAGCTCTCATTAACCTGTGCAGTAAATCATCTTCATCTCGAGTTACGTATCTTGTTATAAGAATAAAAGAGTTCTAAAAACATATTTATGTACACTTTATTTACATCTACGTATGTATGTACACTTACACACACACACACACACACACACACACACACGTATCATATGAGAGAGAGCGTGAGAGAATGAACGTATGTATTATTTATGGGTGACGTCATTAGGGGTGACGCTACTTCGCGGTTTTTCACTTTTCGCGGTCGGTTCTGGAACCCATTAACCGCGATAAGTGAGGGATCACTGTAATGCCGTATATCTCTACATCAGGCCCAGCAGCTAGTGCACAGTAGAAGGAGGTGGCAAAGACTGGCTACTCCGGTTGGCTCTACGCACTCTATGCAAGAGGATTGATGATGATGACCATGGCTTGATATACACCAAGGATGGGCATATTGCAATTTGGTTCTGATTGGATGATTTTTGCAAGAGCTGTAGCCCCTGACCTATGATCTCCTGTTTCTCCTTACTTCACAGACCGTAACTGTCTTGTGAAATCAACTCCTCCTACAGTTTTGTCCCACATGTTTCGAAAACTTGGTACCATGGTTTGATATACTTTGATGATGCACATATTGCAATTTCACTCTCATCAGATGACCTTAAGGTCAAAGGTCAGGCCAGTTTTTCTCTAAATCTAAAAAACACAATGACTACTGAAAGAAATGATGTACGCTTTTCAAATCATACAGGACGGGGGGGCTGAAAAGTTCATAGTGGTCACATTTGACCAAATGTGGTTTATTTTTCAACATAGTCTCCCCTTCAGTCCACACACTTCTTAAATTGGTGTTGCAGTGCTTGGATCTCTGCGGTTGAAAACTAAACCAAATCTGACCACTATGAACTTTTCTGCCCCCCCCCCCCCACGTAGTTGTATGTAATGCACATCTTGGACGACTTGCACCCTGTACTCTCTATGGCTTTGGGGTCAAGGGGTCAAAGGTCAAAGTTAACGTTGCAGTTGCACTATGGTAAATGCTAAATTTACTAGGGCCACCAAACCTGGTATACAAGTTCACATTGGGATCCTGACCTCCGACTGTAGGTTTGTAGTCAAAAGGTCAAGGTTGCCACTCCCTATGTTCTCTTACTATAGAAGATGTAAAGCTCTCTAGGTCGCCAAACTTGCTACACAGGTTCACCTCAGGATCCTGACCTACAACTATAGGTTGTATACTTTGTTGGATATTTGTGGATGATGGGCTTATACATAATTGTGACCCGTGCTGGCAAAATGAGTCGGAATGCACACCGTGTCATTACAAGCTGCAGGCACGAGAAGTCATAAATCATGACTCTTTCTTTGTTTGCTAGCGGCAAGTCCCAGGAAAACCCCCATGAGTGCCTGGTATCATTGGAAAGCTTAGAAAACATACTTTCTAAAAATACATATGTTTTTTGCGGAAGACGTAACTCTGACCGATCGAACAAGAGTTTTAAACCTAACCAAGATATAAACAAATCGTCTTTTTCCAGGTCCATTTTTGCGCACTTTTTACAAATTAAATATCATTTTGAAGGTCTTTCAATACAGAATATGGAAAACACGTTACTTCAGTTTTGAAAATTTCCTCAAAGTGACTCATTTTGCCAGCACGGGTCACAATTTGTTTCTGCCACAGTAATTATAATGAAAAGTTAAAATCTGCTCTCTGTCAGTAAGTATCGGGATCTTCAAAGAAAATGGTTGCCTCACAGTGCTCTTGTAAGAAATTGACTCATGCCAAGAAAATTGTTACATTTTTAAAAAAAAAAAAAAGTCATTTAACAATAGAACTCAGATTCTGTATAAAATGTTTATTGCGGTGATTTAGGATTTATTATAGATAAATATACAGTCAGCTGCTTTCTGTTTATTCATTCTTTATTGTTTTTATTTTGGTAAATGATGTACAGTAATGGTTTGTTTTGGAAAGGCCCCCTCTGGTGGCGCAACAGAGGTGGTGCAGCACTACTGCAGACTGGTTCAGACAAACTGAATCGGTGGTAAAGCTTTGTTTTTTACATTCATTTATAAAGGAGAGTTCGGGAGACGTTACAAATAATTTAAAGACATTTATGTTTAAAACAGACTGAGTTCTTTCTACTTTTAGCAAAGACAAAAACAAGATAAACAGGGGGAAAAAAATCCTTTTATCAGTTCTTATTTTCCCTGTGTAACATATTAAACACAATTTAATTTTTACCCAAAAACAAACAGTGGTTATATCAGCTTAATTAGTTTACAAACTACTAACATATATTATTATATTAGGGCTGAGTGATTAAGGGAACATTAACGGTGCAGTGATGTGGTTCCAGCTGATGTTTAATGTACTAGTACATACCCGTGCATACCCGTCCATGCCCGTAGAAATCAAGTATAAGCAAGTATTGCTTCATGCCCGTTGCTGAAGGGTCTCCTCCTGTCTCAGACAGCTGTGTTGTTCAGTCATGCCTGTGGCGTACTGGTGGAACCTGAGGTGTTTCATGTTCACGGCAGCCTTTCTGATTTGCAGCAGGTCTCCTGATTCTGTTGCTCTCCATCTGGTGGGTCTTCTTCTTCGTTCAGACCACTGGTTGAGGGATAGGTGCATCGTAATTCTAGTTCATGGGCACGATCCTGAAAAAGTGGCTTTCGACCCTGTTCAGGAAGGCCTGTGCATGCCCGTAGAAACCAAGAAACTGGAGCACCTGGAGAAAATCAGCACTTTGCTTGGCATTTTACACATTTGTAGTGTAGACTGGCATTCGTCAAGGTTACACATTTGCCGTCATATAGGCATGGCGAGTCGTCCTATGATACCCGAGTTCATAGGACGCGCTATGATGATGAGGCAGAGATCATAGGCCGTCCTATGATGTCCTAGAAATATGCTTTAAAGTCTGTCATACCCTGTGCTAGTGAAGGGTGTCCTCCTGTCTCAGACGGGTGTGATGTACTGCTGGAACCTCAGGTGTTTCATCTTCATGGCGTCTTTTCTGACGTGCAGCAGTTGTCGACATTCTATTGCTCTCCATCTGGTGGGTCTTCTTCTTCTTCGCTGAGATCACTGGTCGAGGGATATGACATCATAAAGACACATGTCTATATGACATCATAAAGACGCATTTGTCTATATGACGGCATCGTGAGTCCTATGATGCCTGAAATCATAGGCCATCCTATGATGTCCTGTGATCGTGACAAGACACACAGAAATTTCTTGCTTTTATAGAGTGATTTAATGAGTCTGTCCATGTAAAGAGCAGCAGCAGCTTTGTTAGCTCACGCTCTTTTCTCTTCAAGTTACCTTTGATTTTTAAATGAGTAAATAAAGTAATTGTAAAATCAGAAACTTCTTCTTCTTTTAGATTTGATTGGTGGTTGGCAACCAGCTTACAGGTGCATTACCGCCACGTACTTCACTCTATATCATCACTGTATATTTTTGTGTCAGGAGTTCTTATAAGGAGTTCTGAACATCTCCCTATGTGTGAAAAAATTATCCGTCCTTGGGCTGTGTCCTCGGCAGCGTCAATAGCCGTGCCAGCTGAAGTAAACAGTTGAATTAATGGTGATGTTGATGTGAGGTCACGCCTCCCAGCCACTGTAGTTTAGTTCTGATGTCCTCCATGTTCAGCAGCTCCTGGTGACGGGGATCATTTTGGTTCTGGGACGTTTTGTTCCCGCGGTTCATTTGATGTTTCCCGTCATGTTAAACAGGAACATGTAGAAATCCTCTGAACATGTTCATGTCGACAGAGTTCTGGGTCATCTATCGGTTACATAACCAATCATCCGAAATCATCTCCATCGTGTGGTGATGTAACCGAGCCGCTGAGCTCTGACAGGATCTGATCCTGATGTAGAGGTCGGAGGGTTGGAGTCATAAACCTTTAGGTTACCGTATCTGCTCAGTATTTTATCGTTTTATGTGATGGTTGTGTAACCGGTTTAATGTTCTTTATCCAAACATCATCTGGGCTTTACCGCCTATATTTAAACCAACAAAACAGATGGCCCCATAGGTTAAGCTGATCACTTTAGTTTCTAAATGTATTTCCATATCAGACTTTTCTGTGTTGACCTTCACTGTTCAGGTATCTGTGGATGTTCTGACTGTTCCATCTGTGGTAGATGTTCTACTCTGATCTTGCTGCTTAAAACTGATGCTTTGCTTCTCAGGAGGACAGCTGGCTCCTCGATTACTGTTTAAAAATCAAATATCCTCCCCTCCTGATATAATTATAACTAAATCTAGATTTATGTAAAGTTAAAATAAAGCTAACTCTCGTGTAACCTAACCTAAAGCTAACTTGTTTATCCCTAATGTAAACCTGACTGTGTCCCATCATAAAACATAAAGACCTAAAGCTAACGTCACTCCAAACATAACCTAGTATTTCTCCCCTCAGTGTAAAGCTAGCCTTTAATGCTGCCCTTCCAACTTGGAAAAAAGAGAATTGTCCCCCAATATCATCATAAGCATTTTACTTCACCTTACAGAACGGAATAAGATGACTTTCAACCACCAATTCTAAGCAGAAATTAAAAAAAAAAAAAAAATCATTCAACTTTTTTCCTCATAATTTAGCAACTTTTTCCCCATAAATGTGCATCTTTTTTTCTCAAAAATTTGCAACTTTTTCAAAATTGTACATCTTTTTTCCCCAAAATGTGCAACTTTTTTCTCAGAAATCCACAATTTTTCTTGTAAATTTTCATCTCTCATAAATTTGCAACTTTTTCCTGTACATTTTGAACTTTTTTTCTCATAAATTTGCAGTTTGTTTTGCTTAAATTACAAATTTTTTCTTTGTGAATCTGCAATTTTTTTCTCTAAATTTTCAACTTTTTTCTCATAATTGTGCGACTTTTTTTCCCTGCAAATTTTCATATTTTTGCTGGTTAAATGTGCAGGGTTTCCTCTGGTAACATTACTCTGTGGCGGGCCGCCTCACCAGAAATCGAACCGCCACGCCAAGCCGATATGATTTTATTAATAAAAATATATGAAGCAATGACTTTCTGCAAGCGCGCACACGAACAACGCGCGTGGCCGTCATCCACGCGGAGTTTAGAAGCGCCCTGCTCACATTAGTTTTCCAGTCAGTCAGCAGTGTCTCGCTAAGCGTGACTGTCCGACAGAAACATGAGTTTATTAAAGTACTTTAAACATGGAAAAAATCATAAGAGGTATGTAAACACTGGTGTTTTTCATGGTTTTAGCCCACTGGAAACGGGAGCCATAATGGAAGAGTTGCTTAGCTAAGAGAGGTGGTTAGAATTCAAATGCAGCCGGATTCATATGGAGGGAAAGGCAGGGGGACTGATGAATTGCTGAGGACATATTTCACCAGCCACTACAATATTAAGTTATGAGACTGGCAATTTCTCTTTTCTTGCACTAGCAGGCGTGCCGTTTTTCTTCTCCAGCGGCAGTGACAAAGCAACAGCTCAAAACACTAGCTCTAAACTGAGGTCCTTCAGCGGCTGCCTAGAGAGGTGCCTGATGAGAAAGCCTGAGCGCACAACTATAACGACTGTTGCTAAACGACGGGATATAAATAAATAAATATGTGCATTTTAATTTTTTTTTTTAACCAAATAGCCAAATTAGGAGGTATTTACTTGTATTATTAGCATATTTGTAATTTGTGTGTATTTTCTACTATTGAATAAAAAAAAAAAGAATCGAATTGTAGGTGCTTCCCGGCCAGATATTGTGATGCTAGGAGACCAGCTCCCGGCTGTGTAGTCACTTCGCGACTATAGCTGCCTAAACGCATCATTCTGTACATGAACACATATTGTGGTGAATTATGTCTTTAGAGTCCGCTACAGTTCCCTATTATGTACCTGGCAGGTTAAGATGACCGAAATTCACCAAGTCAATGACTTTAATCCGTCAGCAGCCTTCGGACAAACTAAACATGCCAACATTTGGATTTCCAAAATAAGGGAGGTTTTTCCTGCTGTCTGGGTGGTGAGGAGATTTATGAAAAAATATATATATATATAAATAAATATTATAACAGAAATAACAGCATCCTTGGTCATTTAAGTTAATGTATTTCATTAAATACAATTTTATAATTTTTTTTCTTTGTAATCAGTGTTAAATAATTGTTCTGTTCTGACTGCAAAATTCTGGTCAAAAATGTAAATTGTTATAAGGAAAAAGTTAAAAAAAAAAAAAAAATATTACCACTGTCTGTTTCAAATTTATCTAAAAAAAAAACCAGTACTTTTATTTTAAAAAACAGACAAAAATTAGTCATAAAATAATCCACAAATTTATAATAAAGTTTCAAATGTACAAGAAAAGTCAATTTTACAAGAGGAAATTACTAATTTGAGGAACATGGTTTCAACTTTAGATTTACAGAGAAAAGTAGAAAACTATAAGAAAATTGTTATAAATTTTTGAGTAAAAACCTCAAACCTTCAAGACTGAAGTCATAATTCAAGTTTTTAAGTGGGTGCTCTTTGTACCCTTAACTCAATTAGAGATTTTTGGTTGCCTGCTTTTAATTATTAATTTCAAAGCACTGCTTTTACATGAGTAGAATTTCTGGTTACTATACCCACCTGACCATATAATTTAAGTGCAAGAGTAAATTACTATTATGAATGTTTCTTTCCCTCCCCTACTCTCTCAATGGAAAAAACAAGCACTAGAATAAAAATACAAAAAATACACATATTTTTGTCATTTATGTAAACCATGACAAAAAAATCCTGCAGGACAAAACATGACACTTGATATTTTCTAACCTGTTTATATATCACCATAGACACAGAGAGAAGCTGAATTAGACAGCACCACTAAAGTCTAAACAGAGGATGTCTGGATGGGACCCCAACTGGCCCAATATTCAAGCCTTGGTTGTACAATACTTCAAATAGTAAGTTCCATATGCAACGTTACTGCGTAAAATTTTAAAAAGAAATATATAGTATAAAATTAACATATTCCGGTATGTTTACCGCAAAAATATGTTGCCACCGCGCCAAGGTCTTTAAGCCAGAGGAAACACTGATGTGTATTTCTTGTATTTCTCTGTAAATCTTCATCTTTTTTTCTCATGAAATTGAAGCATTTTTTCCTCCAAATTTTCAATGACCATGTTTACATGGACACAAGTAACCGGATTAAAAGCCTGATCGGAATAAAAATGCTTCATGTAAACATGCCAATCTGAATATTCTGACTCGATCACGCTCATTCGGATCAAAATTTCATTCCAGTTGAGAGGGGTGGGTTATGCCGATTGTTGATCCAAATGGTGCGCATGAAAACACTTATTCTGAAGGTTGGGCAGAAAATATGTTTACTGCGCATGTCTGTACATCAGCCACACATCGACATGACGTATTTCCGCCTTTACAGCAGCTAGCGGAAGACATAGCGGGAGTAAAACCACACCGGTCTGTATCGTCCTGCTGTCTCCCTCTGTTGGTCATGTGCAGAAGTATGTACTTGTAGCTTCATTACGGAGACCAGCAGAAGCAAAAGTACAGTCTGAATAACACAACACAGGTCAGTTTCAAAAAGAGAAAGACACGAAGCAGGGCTTGCTAGCACCGGAAGTTACTTCTTCCTTCTTTCTTACTATTTTCGGAATGTCGAAATGTCGACGTGCGCATGTCAAAATGATGTATTCCGTTCAAACGTGTGACGCATTGAAACGCACGTCCTAATCGGATCAGCTTTTTCAGGATCCATGTAAACAGTAAAGTTTTGATCTGAATTGTAATCAGATTGAAGAAATTTTGCCCATGTAACCGTGGCTAATGTTTTTCTTGTAAATTAGCATTTTTTTCCATGTAATTTGCATTTTTTTCCTCTAAATTTTCAACTTTTTTCTCAAATCGACTTTTTTCTCATAAATTTGCAACTTTTTTCCTGCATTAAATTTATATATTGGCATCTTTGATCATATTTTTGTACCTATGCTTGTAGCTTACGCTAATTTATCCATTTTTCTCAATATAAAGCTAATCCTTTATACTGAAACTGCCCCCCCCCAACACACACGAATTAAACTACCCCCCCGCCCCCCCCCAGTTTCTTGCTAACCCTGAACTCCTCCAACATAACGCTTCTTTGGAGCTTCTCCTGAAGTCTGGATGAGGTCCCGCAGTGTAACAATGGTCTGCACGCGTGTGTGACACATCCTCACAGTGCGTGTAATATTAACACACACACACACACATGTGCACACACTCCATGTGTTGACTGTCAGAGCAGGCGGGGGAGGGGCGGCGGCGGCGTAGCTGAAATATTTATTCTGTCATGGGGGGAGGGGCTACAGGGCGGTGATGCTGCTGTGCTGTTGCTACGGAAACAGAGGGAGGAAGCAGCTCCCGAGTGTCAGAGGAGTGGGGGGGTCTGAGGGTGGGTGACGTCGATCTGGATCCTGCTGTAGTCGGCGTGTAGCTGCGGAGGTGGCGGTCAGGGAGATGCAGCAATGATGTGGACGAGGAGGCCGCGGGGAGGTAAGAGGGAGGAGGGATGGAGGAAGGATGGAGGCGCAGGAGGAGGGGGAGGACATGTTGAGCAGACATGGAGGTCTGGTTGTAACCTGATGCAGAGCAGACGCTCGTGTTTCCTGACCTGAATAGGAGCTGATGGAGCTCTGCCGCTCCCTCCACTGCTCCCTCCTCCTCTCAGTGGTTTTGTAGATCCTCCTTTTTAATGCCGCTCTGCTCCGCCGTTCTCCTGCAGCTCTGTAACGAACCTCCGTGGCGACTCCTCAGACCCGGCTGCTCCTGCCGTTTTAATTCTCTCTACTGGCAGCAGGTGTGGGCGGAGCTTCGTTTGGGTATTTGTGGCCTGGTGGCGGTGACTCCAGCAGGTTGGAGGTTTTTCTGGAGAATATAGGTCAGTGTGTGACTGTCAGCAGCTATGATGACTCATTCAGACTGAAGTGGAGCCGAAACAGAGGAGGTGTTAGACAAAACTTGGTAACCGGATCGTTTTACTCCTGAATATACGTGTTTTTGCCACCTTCATACTGAATAAACGCATTCACGTTGCCGTTTTCTGCTCATCTTTTCAGTCTTTTCGTTTTGTTTCATCCTTCGCTCAGAAATTTGCTTTGTCATGATTTGTCTGGTTTTTGTCAAAGCTGCTGTGAGCCACCGGTTATGACCAATAGGGGACTTGTTCATGTTTAACAAGGGGAACCGGGATGTATTCGCCAATATATCATGAGGTACAAACGTCCATCCATCCGTCTTCTACTGCTTTTCTGTAGGTCCAGGTCGCGGAGGCAGCAGTTCAAGCAGAGAAGCCCAGACTTCCCTCTCCCCAGCCACCTGCTCCAGCTCTTCAGAGAGGATACCAAGACGTTCCCAGACCAGCTGGGAGACGTAGTCTCTCCAGCAAGTCCTGGATCTGCCCCGGGGTCTCCTCCCAGAGGGACGTGCCCGAAACACCTCAAGTGGGAGGTGTCCAGGAGGCATCCTGATCAGATGCCCAAACCACCTCAATTGACTCGTTTCAATGTGGAGGAGCAGCAGTTCTACTCTGAGCCTCTCCCGGATGACCGAGTCCTCACCCTATCTCTGAGGGTGAGTCCAGCAATCCTACGATCTCATTCTTTCGGTCATTACCCAAAGCTCATGACCATAGGTGAGAGTAGGAACGTAGATTGACCGATAAATCCACAGCTTTGCCTTAGAGCTCAGCCCCCTCTTCACCACGACAGACCGGTACAACGTCCTCATCACTGCAGTTGCTGCTCCGATCCATCTGTCAATTTCTCGCTCCATTCTCCTCTCACTTGTGAATAAGACCCCGAGACACTTAAACTCCTCCACTTGGGGCAGGAGCCTGTCCCCAACCCAGAGAAGACAATCCTCATTTTTCCGGGTTAGGACCATGGACTCGGACTCGGACTTGGAGGTGCTGATTCTCATTCCAGCCACTTCACACTCAGCGGCAAACCGTCCCAGTAAGACCTGTAGGTCATTGCTGGATGAAGCCAGCAGGACAACATCATCCGCAAACAGAGATGGGATCCTGTGGTCACCAGGTACAAACGTATAAATGTAAATTAGGTACAAGTTTGCAAAAATAAAGGTGTAAGATATTTTTTGAGAAAAATGTTTCAAATTTACAAGAAAAAAATTGAGTGGATGAAAATTTAAATGAAAAAAGTTGCAAATTTAAGAGAGCAAAAGTAAAAAAATTATGAGAAAAAAGTTGCAAATTTATTAGAAAAAGCCAAAAATTTCTGAGGAAAAAATAGCAAATTTATGAGGGAAAAGTTGCAAATTTTTCAGGAAAAAAAATTCTGAGAGAAAAGGCTAATTTTTGAGGGGAAAAAAGTTGCAAATTTTGGGGGTGAAAAGTACATAATTTGAGAAGTAAAAAATTTGAGGAGGTTGAAATTTATTAGAAAAAAAAGTCAAACATTTATGAGGAAAAGAGTTGCAAATTTTGGGGGCGAAAAAGTAAAAAAACTATGAGAAAAACCTGATGATTTGGGGTCATTTTGCTAACAAGGGGGATGGCAGCCCTTCAGCCCCCCTCTCAAATCACCTAAAGGTTATAGCCAAAAACGAGCTGCGAGTGCTCCGGAGTCACAGGCTCCACACAGATGTTCTTTGAGTGAAATCACGTCTGCTGCAGATGTTCTCGCTCCTGCTTTAATGCCTTTACAAACTCTGCAAGAACAGAGAATTTTTTTTCTTTTTCTTGAGGTGGAAAGGACAAGAACATCGTTCTTTCCGGCCAGGACATTTCATACTTCACAACAAACTCAAGTGCAGAGCTCCTGGGAAATAATAATAATGATAATCGATTAGATTTATATGGTGCTTTACATGTCAAGGGACATCTCAAAGCGTTGACAGTGAGTCCATTATTCATTCACTCCAGACAGACATTGATAGTGGTAAGCTACTCCTGTAGCCACAGCTGCCCTGGGGCAGACTGAGGGAAACGTGGCTGCCAATCCACGGCAGCGGCCTCTCCGACAACTACTGAACATTTATACGCATTCATACCCAGAGTCATGGACACTGGAGGCAAGGTGGGTGAAGTGTCTTGCCCAGGGACACAACGGCAGGATGGCTGGGGAGAGCGGGATTTGAACCACCAACCCTCTGGCTATTAGATGACCCACTCTACCTCCTGAGCCGCTGCCGCCCACATTTCCCTCCTCCGTTCCATTTTAGCTGAGCACCAAGCTGGACGGCAGGAAGTTCCATTTTTATATGGTCTTTGGCATGATCCGGCCGGGACTTGAACCCCGACCTCCCAGTTGTGGGGCAGATATTCTACCACTAGGGCACCACTCCGGTTCAGAAATTCACATTTCTGACCAGTCACACAACAGTTCTTGGACGCCACGCAAGAAAACAGTTCTGCCACGATGCTGTGTCAAGAACTCCCAAGCCAGGGCTGCAAGAACAACATGATGTCATCTTGTTCTTGCAGCCCTGGGAGAGAGAACAGATTTCTCTGTTCTTGCAGAGTATGTCTAGGCCTTTAGAGGATCTGAACCACTGATGAAACCAGATGTGATAAATGAGGGGAACTCCACACCGTGAACCTCTGATTTATTATCATTGACATGGCTGATGGATCCTGGTTAACATGCGTGATGTAGAACATGGAGGCGTGTGGACCGTCAGCTGTGAGTCCGTCTGTGGCGTTCCATGAGGATCAATAGATTTTTCCTGACTGTGTTTCTGACATCATTTGGTCCAAGCGTATCAATATAAGGCCTGGGGTCCACATGCAGCCCTCCTCTATATTTGGTATAACATGCTAACAAATTTGCAGCTTTTCTGTCCTGTAAAATTTGTGGCTTTTCCTCCAGTTCTCATTTGCAATATTTTTACGTTTTTACCTGTGTCATCTTGTAAAATTACAACTTTCCCTCCACAAATTAGTGACTCCCCCTTCATAAATTTGTATTTTTCCCCCAGTTTTACAAATTTGCACCCCCCCCTTGTAAATTTGTGACTTTATTCTTGTAAATTAACAACATCTTCCCTAAATTTGCAGCTTCCCTCTCACTCTTCTGTTCTCTCTAGTTAGTTGCAAACTTAATTCTATATGCCATACATAACTTTTTGACTTAAGTAATGTATTTTTCTGTTAAAAAAGAAAAAGCCCAGCCCCAGGTTTTACTTATTGCTCTCTTTCTGGTCAGCTTTAAAACTGAACGTGACCATTGATATTAACGACGAGCTCGCTCTGTGTCCGTACTTGTTACAGTGATGTTTGTGAGTAGGGGTGTGGCAATATGGCCTGAAAATGATATCACAATATTTCTGTGAATTTTCACGATAACGATATTTTTCACAGTATTACAAAATAGTTTTTTTTTCTTTTAAATTTATGCAAAAAGAACAGTTTCACAGGCCAGCGTTATTTATCTTCAGTGTATTCAGGAAAAACTAAACAAAAACTCTTATTTCTCCATTTTATAAACAGCAGCTCAGATTTAGTTGAAAATATTTTTAGTTATGTATCAAATATTACAAGAAAATAATCTAAACCGTTACATCTTAACTGCACACAGATGTTGGGCTTTATGCTGAATCACTTTACCTGCATTACTCCCGTTGCACAGACCTGTCCTGGGGCTTTTTGGCTTTCGTTGCACTGAACAGATATTTGTTTTTTTTCTTCTCTCTCTCTCTGGGTGGTTGAATAAAATCACGATGAAGAGGCCAAAATGGAAGTAAAATATAATTGCAGCCACTTCGAGCTGCACATTGTCCGTTAATATCGCTCCAGCGGTGGTGTTTACGTGTGGAAAAAATGCAGGCAGATTATCCACACTGCTGCACAGTCTCATTTTGTTTTTTTAAACATGACAGCAGTCTGATACAGAAAATGAAGCTTAATATTTCCACTCAACTGGAGACGGTCTGACTTCGGAGCTGCAGCTACCCATACCATGTTTGTTTTGCCATTTCTATGCGGTGTGACATCGTCACGCAGCAAACCCCAAATATTGTGATATTCATTTTTTCACCAGTATCAAAATTTATACCGGTAATATCGTGAACGATACAATATGGAACACCCCTAGTTGTGAGGACTTTGTGCATTTAAACATCAACATCACAGTTGCAGATTTGAGAAAAAAGATGAACATGTACGAGAATAAAAGTCATGAATTTTTGAGAATACTTGCAAATCTATGAGGAAAAAAGTTTCAAATTTGTGGGAAAAAAGTTGCAAATTTGTGGGAAAAAAGTTGCAAATTTACAAGAAAAGTGAATTTAATAGAAAAAAGTTGCAAATTTTGGTGGGAAAATCGAAAATTATAAGATTAAAAGACTTGCAAATTTACAAGAAAAAAGTTGCAGATTTATGGTAAATGGCATTCACTTATACAGCGCTTTTTCTCGTCTCTAGATGACCATCCACCCAGTCACGTACACATTCACACACTGATGGTGACAGAGCTGCCAGGCACAGGCGCTGGCCATGAGGAAAAAAGATGACGATTTAAATGAGAAGTTGCAAACTTATTAGGAAAAAGTAAAATTTCTGAAAATGGCAAATTTTGAGGAAAAAAGTCAAAAAGCTATGAGGAAAAAAGCTACAAATTTATGAGAAGAAAAGTCATAAATTTTTGAGAATATTTGCAAATCTATGAGGATAAAAAGTAGCAAATTTTGGTGGAAAAGAGTAAAAAAAAATTATAAGATAAAAAAAAACTTGCAAATTTACAAGAAAAAAGTTGCAAATTTATCGGGGGGAAAAAAAGTAAAATTTCTGAAAAAGTCAAAAATTTTTGAGGAAAGTCAAAAATTTCTGAGGACAAAAGTTACATGTTTTGGGGAGAAAAGTTGGAAATTTATGAGAATAAGTCATAAATTTTTGAGAATATTTGTAAAGCTATGAGGAAAGAAGCTACACATTTATGTGGGGGAAAAAGTTTCAAATTTATGAGAAAAGATTGAAAATTTGCTGGAAAAGATTGCAAATTTATGAGAAAAAGTTGCAAATTTGGGGGGAAAAGGTTAAAATTATAAGCTATAAAAAAAAAACTTGAAAATTTACAAGAAAAGTTGCAGATTTATGAGAAAAAGATGGCAATTTAAATGAGAAGTTGCAAATTTATCAGGAAAAAGTCAAAAATTTCTGAGAAAAAAGTTGCAAATTTTGGTGCAAAAAGTTGAAAATTTAATGATTTTTAAATAAATTAAATTATTATTAAATCAATTAAATTTAATTGTAAAAGTCATCAGTGTTTCCCCAGGTTTCCAGCCTTGGGGGGGGGGGGGGCATGAAGGTCGAAGACAAACTTTTAAAGGAATCATGTTGTCCATAAGTTTCTTTTACTAACAACAGTTTCTTTTAATAACAGCAGTCAGTATAAATAAAAACTGTAAAAACAAACAATTATTGAACAAAACATAGGAATATTTGAACGAAATATCTGAACATGTGTTTATATGGCAATTATCCACAAAATGTGCAGCTTTTGTCACTGCAGTGTATTTTTCTGGGCTTCCGAAAGAAGATTTCAAGAACCTCTTGATATGGGAAGTCGGACACATCTGGTCAATTTATTGAGATTTGTATGCAGTCTGCAAGATGTTCTGGGTCAAAACCTGTCATCCAGTGATTACCGGACTTTTACTGCTTGTCGGGTGTAGGGCGTGCAGCACTTGGGCTTTTTTCTACACTTGGACCCAGAGCAGGAGAGCTACTTCGGCTGCTACTAGCAGGAGAGCTTGTGTTGCAACCTTTGTCATCCTGGGCGTGTTTAAAAAAACAGATTTTTTTTTTTTTGTGCTTCTCAGTTGGCTGACTCAACATGCTTTCCTATGCACTCTCTCTCCGTTGGTGCAAGTGTGTTCACCTGTATGTGTGTACATGTCTTTGTGTGTGCGCACGTCATGTCTGTGTGTGCAAGTGCACGTGTCTGTGTTTACACGCAGCAGAGTTCTGCCCCGCTGCATGAGAGCACAGAGGAGAAGAGGCAGAAGTGAGCTGCTGTCATGTAAATAAGATAAATAACATAAGGATATTTATTTTGTTTAATAAAAGAACAAGGTAAAGACTTGCTCTATAGTGAATGCATCCTTTTTTTGTCCTTGGCACCGTATGGCGAAATGGAATAGTTAAAGGGTGGTCAAGGCCCCTAGTGGTCAAGAGTGGTAAAAAATTTTTGTCAATAAAATAGTTCAGATTTCCAAGGCTATAACTTCAAAGTTACAAGAGATAATGGCTTACTGTCAATTAGAAAGATGTAGAATATGATCCAACGTTTCATATAGGAATAAATTTACGCATCTAATTTGCATAATGTTGTGGCAGCTATATAAATTACATAACTCAGTCAGAATTGGACTTTGGACACATTTACACAAAGAATGGTCCGGGTTTTTTTTTTTTTGACGCCGTTTTGTCTACAGGGGTATGTTTTTATCTAATCTTCAAAGTATATGAACCAGAAAATCAATAAATTGTGAAAAAAAACCATATTTCTCTCTTACCTGTTGCCAGGAGGGGGAGGCTCGCTCGCCCACGTGACCGGTCCGTTTTCGTCCATCGTGATCGATGGTTTGCGTTTGCTCGGTCATTTACACCGTGTACCACATGTACAAACTCTTATGATTATCCCACATGAATTTTGTTTGTGTTACTTGGCTATTTTTTCTGTTTGGTGCATTTTTCCAGTGAGAATGCATGACGATCACGGGCGCCGCCATCTTGGTACTGGTAGCTCAGTTTTTCGCCCATCGTGGTCGATGCTTCGTGGTTGGTCAGTCATTTACACTGTCTACCACATGTACAAACTCTTATGATTATCCCATGTGAATTTTGTTTGTATTACATGGCTATTTTTCCAGTATCATGCAGTTTCAGTCACAATTGCGGCGGCCATGACCGAACATGGCACCGTCCACATTGGTGCTGGAAGCTCAAAGCGGAAAAAGGAAGAAGAATAATGAGGATTTCTTCTTCTTTGCTGTATTCCATGTCAACCATGATTCCTCCGGCGCGTGTCTGCCACCTTCTGAACTGTCAGATCAATACAGATCAGTACAAATTCTCAGTATCGCCAGAGGACGTCAATAAGTTGACAGGTGCAGTTGCTGCGCTGTGCCACTGGGGGTGCACGACCCGTCCATTTAATAAGATAAGATAAGCCTTTATTAGTGTGGACAGTTAAAGGGTTAAAATGACTTCTGTTGTGATCTGGTGCTATATTAAAAGATTAAATAAAACTAGAAAAGCACTCAGTGCATACCTCTGCCACGGCTCCTTCCTTCCCTCCCTTTGTCCATCCATAGCCCATTTTCTGCTAGTACCTACTCAGCCCTACATGTCTCGGCTCGGCTCTACACGGTGTGGTTGCTTTTCCATTACAAGTGAGTACCACCTCAGGTACGTGGGTTCATTATAGGAAGGCGGCCCGTTATCCCATTATGTTGTTGACATGCTGACGTTTTCACTGATAACGTAGAAGATGCTTAAAATCACAACACTCACCATCTTCCCCCTGAGCAGCCATCAGCTGAGAGACCTCCTGGTATACTTTTTTCATTTTGGGTCGCTCTGCCGCAGCAGGGCCAATGTGGCTGAAAAGTTCATAGCTGTCAAATTTGACCAAATAAATATAGTTTATTTTTCAAGCACAGGGATCCAAGCGCTGCAACACCGATGGAAGAACTGTGCGCACCAACGGAAAGACTGTTGAAAAATAACCACATTTGGTCAAATTTGACCACTATATAAACTTTTCAGCCTGTGAATTTTTCTGCGCCAGCAGAGCGTTCCGAAATGAAATACCAGGAGGTCTCCGAGCTGATGGCTGCTCACTGGGAAGATGGTGAGTGTTTTGTGACGGTGTTGATTTGTGTGTAGCCATTTATTTCGTTGATTATCACAGAAATAATAAAAACTCACGGCTGAATTTACAAGTAGTCGTTTTGAATCTTGTGAAGACGCTGCTGTCATCCACTGATGTTATGCTCTGGCCAATCATTAGCTTGCAATCTGTTGATGTCACATTTTCAGCTTGACTCAGCACGGTTAGAACCTCACTGAAGTAGGTTCTAAAAAAGTGCCCGGTACCAGGTACTAATGGAAAACCCTACAAACCGAGTAGAGTCGGGGTGAGTCGGGCTCAGTAGGTGCTAGTGGAAAAAGGGCCACATCTGTCCGTACCTCCCTGCCTCCATCCCACCATACATTGCAAGATAGGGCCTTGGTAGAGGTATGTGCTCATAAGGCAGCTCCCCGAACGACCCCCCCCCCCCTCCAGTATAATGGTAGGAGAAACACTGGATAAATTTTTGAGACTATTTGCAAATCTATGAAGAAAAAAGTTACAGTGGGGAAAAAGTTTAAAACTTATGAAAAAAGTTGCAAATTTATAGGAGAAAAATTTGAAAATTTACATGAAAAAATAATTGAAAATTTACACAAAAAAAATTAGAAAATTTACAGGAAAAAAGTCACAAATTTATTAGAAAAAGTTGCACATTTTGGTGGAAAAGGGTAAAAACTTTATAAGATCAAAAAACTTGCAAATTTACATGAAAAAATTGCAGATTTATGAGAGATTAAAATTTAAATGAGAAGTTGCAAATTAATCAGGCAAAAGTTGAAAATTGATGAGAAAAGTTGCAATTTTTTTTTTTTTTTTTTTTGGTGGTGGGGTAGCAGATTTTTGGGGACCACAGTGATCCTGATAAAGCGACCATCAGGTTTTCCAGGATGGCGTGTTGCTTGGACCTGGTCATGGTGCAGTACTTTTAGCTTTAGCTGGTCTTGTGGTTCCTGTTGAGGTTGAAGCTGTGCTGTGAGGACGGCTGTGTCAGCAGCTGCCACCATTAATAAAGCTCTGATACCTCGCCGCTGTGTGTTGGCGCATCGTTAAAACTCTAATCTGATCTAACGAGGCTTCAGGAGTGAGTCAGCGGCTCCTGCAGAGCAGCTCCTCCTGTAATGGGGAGGTTTTAATCATCAGGTCATCATTAATGTTACTGGGTGGTTGTGATGGATGAAATACAGACGAGCAGTAACTATAGGGAGTCCTCGGATCCTTAAAGTCCTTACGTTTGTCTCTTAAGGTCATGAAATAACAGAGAAGCATGTGATGGCGTTTTTCTGTGGCTGTGGGCTGAAATTCTTGTATTCACATTGGCATTTTATAACTTGATGTCAAACAGAATTAATGACGGTAATTTAAATTAAATTTGCAATTATTTTCTTGTAAAACAGATTTTTTGCATATAAAAATCTAAATTACTACTGTTTTCTAGTAAAATTATCCATTTTTTTCCTTGTAATTTTGCTACTTTTTTTGTAAAGTTAAGACTTTTTCTCATAAATCTGTGGCATTTTTTTCAGACTTTCTCGTAAATGTCCTGATTTTTTTTTTTTTTTTGTAAAATTGAGACTTTCTGATAAATTTTGTGTACTTTTTCTCATAATTTTCTGGAGTTTTTCTTTCGTTTCTTAAAATTGCAGGGTTTTTTGTTTATAAACTGACACTTTTTGTAAAATTGACACAAGTATCTCTTACAATGAAATTTTCTTGTGAGTAAATCTGTTACTTTTTTCTTATAAACGTGTCACATTATTTGTTGTAAAACTGCCATTTTTACCCGTTAACTTGCTGGCTTTTTTTTTTTTTTTTAAGTGACTTTTCTCATAAATTTGACTTTCTTTCTTGTTAATTTGCAGCTATTTTTCATCCTTCTTCCTACCTTCTTTCCTCATAAATCAGTGATTAATGACCCAGGATTCTCAGTAACATCAGTTTGGTTTTCAGCCTGGTCCAGTGTTTTACCCAGTGCTCAGTAGTGACGTTAAAAGTTGTGGCGTTGTCCCGGTTGTGAATCCACAGTAAATGTCCGCTCTCGTTAGCGTTGACTGCATGTTTGTCTCCGTTAATTATTACCTACTTCCTGTGGTTTGTTTTGGCCCCTGCAGTCAGTCGGGGGTTAACGGACCATCTGCTCTCAGGATTAACGTCTTACCTTCAGACTCGCTTCATCCCTGTCAGAGCGTCCCACCGGCTGCTCCAGGACCGGTTGTTGGGAACCCTGCAGGTGTGTTCCTGACTGGGGGTCGGTGTCTGGAGGTCTGGCCCCTGCAGCAGCATGCTGGGATGGGTGGGAACGCTGATCAGCCACGGTCGGATGGACCGTTACCACGGCAACCATCAGTCAGAACGGAGGAATCTGCTGAGAGCCAGGGGCCGTCGGCTGATTGGTGGAGTCACACAGGTGAGACGGGAGACTGGAAATGTCAGCCGTGTGAAGGGTGGAGACGTGGCGGCGGTCTGAGCTGACCAGGCTCTCTTGACTGGTTCTTTCTGTACCTGCAGCACTTCCACTTAACCATAACCGGACTTCCTGTGACTCTGATTTACTGGCGATGGGGTTGTGGTGGTGATGAATGGTTTCATGTTGTCTCTGATCGGCTGTTGTGTTGGAATCAGCTGCTTTCATGACCGCTGTGGTCCAGTTTCTTGCCGGCCGTGTTTGCTTTTCTGTTAGCTACAGTTGATTCTGTGTCACAGATGGACATGTCACGTTGGCGATGGCTGATGTCAGTCATCGTTGCTATGCCAGTGATGGCTGAGTTCCATGGTGGTGACGGTTTCTTCTAGGGATGGGAATCACCAGAGAACACACGATAAGATGTTATCACAATGCCTGGGTCGCAATACAATATTATCACAAAAACCTTGGTCCGCAGTGTGATATTATCATGATGCTTGATTCCCAATATGATATTATGCCTCCGCTTGGCCCAAGATACAATATTATCACTTTGCTTGGTCCGTAGTACGATATTATCACGATACATGGTCCGTGGTCCAACGTTATCACTAGGCTTGCCCCCCCACCCCACCACCACCACCATATGATCACAAAACTTGGTCCACAAACATGAGGTTATTGCAAAAAACTTGGTCTGCAATACAATATTATCAAAATACTTGGTTCGCAGTGTAATATTATCAGACTTACACACACACACACACACACACACGGGGCAGAAATGTCTCCATTATTAACTCCAACCTGAACAGCCTCTTCTGTTTTCTGACCTTGCTTATTTATTTGTTTCCTCCCAGCCGGTCCAGCGGTCCAGCGCTCTGCTCAGTCCGGCGGTCATGTTCAGCACCAGGAAGACATGGGATCTTGGCCACACCCCTTGTCTGCAGGAGCAACTCTGGAAGGACATCTCATTGGATGGTGAGTCAAAGCAACTAAATTGTGATTGGTCAGAGAGTTGGAGCTCCTGAGCTGTGATTGGCTATTGACTCAGAGCTCCTCAGTTGTGATTGGCCGGCAACTCGGAACTCTTCAGCTATGATTGACTGGTGACTTGGAGCTCTGAGCTGTGATTGGCCGATGACTGAGCTCCTCGGCTGTGATTGGGCAGTGGCTCGGGTGAGTCAAAGCAACTGAACTGTGATTGGCCGATGACTATGAGCTCCTTGGCTGTGATTGGCCAGTGACTCGGTGAGTCAAAGCAACTGAACTGTGATTGGCCGATGACTATGAGCTCCTTGGCTGTGATTGGCTGGTGACTCGGGTGAGTCAAAGCAACTGAACTGTGATTGGCCGATGACTATGAGCTCCTCAGCTGTGATTGGCCAGTGACTCGGTGAGTCAAAGCAACTGAACTGTGATTGGCCGATGACTATGAGCTCCTTGGCTGTGATTGGCTGGTGACTCGGTGAGTCAAAGCAACTGAACTGTGATTGGCCGGTGACTGAGGGCTAAACAGACTGGTGGGGCTGCATTTTTGTTGTCAGTGGGCGGTGAGTCACACCTGTGTGTCTGAATGGATTTGCTGTGAGACTCAGACGGACGAACAGGTGAGAAGATGAGCTTCAGTGGAACATTTTCACGTGTCCACAGGTCTGTGTTTGTGTTTCTATTGTTTCTGCTCCTGACCTGATCATTTTACCCTCTCAGGAGATGATCGGCTCAGAAAACAGAGAAGCTTTTGTTTAGTTTGAGCTGAGAACCGATCGGATCACCGTCACATTTTCTGTTCTGTAACACAGCAGCAGGAAATCTGCTGAACTGCAGAAACATGCTGGCAGATTTCAGGCTAAAAAAACCTGCTGAGAGCTTTAAAATAAAGACATAAGTTGTGAGAATAAACTGGTCTATTACTGAAGAGGAAAACTGAGACAGAATCCCAAATTGTTAGAAAATGGTTGGAAATTTCAGTAGAAAAGTCTGAGAAAGTCTGTACATTTAAACCTAGAAAAACTGTAATAATACAATGAGTGAATGTAAACAAGTTTTTAGATTTAAGTAACATTTGAGGGGAACAGCTGCAAATTATGAGGAAAAAACATTTAAAACACTTTTTATTCTAATAAAATGTAATAATTCCTAAATTACATTTTTAAAATTATAATAAATGTGTTAATTTTCTCATAATTCTGTGCTTTTTTTCTTACATTTTGCACATATTTCCTCTTAAAGTTGCACTTTTTTTCCCTCCTAAATCAGTGAATGTTCTTTTAAGGTGCTCTTTTTACCACCAGAGCCACAGGTTGCGGACCTTTGTTTGAACGACAGTAACTACATTTACAGCTTTTACCTCATAAATTTATTGTTCTTGTAAATGTGCTTTTTTTTTTTTTTAACCTTCATGAATTTTCAACGTTTTCAAAAATGTCTTTTGTCGGCCATTACTGATCCCCCCCCCCCCATGTCGGCTATAGTTGATTGTCGTGTCGCCCTCGGCTGTTTTCATGTTGATCACTGCTGTGGCTGAATCACAACTTTTTAATAGAATCAAGGCCTTTTTAACTGTATTTTTGTAAGTCTGTATATTGTGTATTAACCAGCTTTTATTGGTTGTTTATTTTTTTTCATATGTTAGATTAATTTCGTGGTTAGGAAATTCAGACTGATTTTGATGATGTAATGATTTAAAATTTTTATTTTAAATGTGGATTTTTTTTCTTCCTTGTACATTCTGAATTTTACCTTATTTTTATGTAGCGTCTTTTATAAAATTTAGGCTTTTTTCCATAAATTTGCAGTTTTTGTTTTGCATCTCTGGTCAGAATATTAAATATAACAGATTTAGAAAGTTTTAAATATTCCAGAAAATACGGAGCTTTAAAATAGAAACTACAAAACTAAAAATGAATAAATAAGTAAATTAAAAAATCTCTTAAAGAAAAAAAAAAAGATTAGTCACATTTATGAGAAAAACTGGAATTTCAAGAAAAAATAATGGAAAGTCACAAATTTATGAAGTAAAAAACATTTTTAATTTAAAATTTGACTTTAATGAATTTGACTTGTTTCCTCGTAAAATTTAAGTTTTTTTTTTTTTTTTTTTAATCCCTCGCTGGTCGAAGCCCAAAGGGGTCAAAGAGCCCTTTGGGCGAAGACTGAAGGGGATTATGTTATGGGTCAGTCCATCCATCCGTCCGTCCATCTGTCCCACTTTTGTGAAATCAACTCCTCCTATAGTTTTGTTCTGATTGTTTTGCAACTTGAAATGATGTAGGCTTTTCAAATCCATTCAGTATTTGTATCTAATACACATCTTGAACGATTTACACCCTGACCTAACTATGGGTTTGGGGTCAAAGTTAATATTGCAGTTGCACTATGGTAAATGCTACATTTACTATTACCACCAAACCTGGTACACAGGTTCACCCTGTGACCCTGAAGTGTGACTATGGTTTTGGGATCGCAAGATCAAAGGTCAACATCAAAATGGCTTATAAACTATCTCAACAAAGAAAGCTAAGATCACCAAACTTGCTACACAGGGTCACCTTGGGATCCTGACCTCAGACTATGGGTTTGTGGTTTGTGGTCAAAAGGTCAAGGTTAACATTACCTATGCCTTATTAATGTACAACAAGTAAAGTTAGAGTCACCAAACCTGGTACACAGGTCAGTGTTTCCAATGGCTTAAAGACCTTGGCGCAGTGGCAACATATTTTTCCCGGGGGGGTGGGGGGGCAGTAAACATACTGGAATATGTTAATTTTATACTATTTTTTTCTTTTTAAAATTTTACACAGTAACATTGCATATGGAACTTACCATTTGAAGTATTGTACAACCAAGGCTTGAATATTGGGCCAGTTGGGGCCCCACCCAGACATCCTGTGTTTAGACTTTTTAGTGGTGTTATCCTTCTCTCCTTCCTCTGCCTGAACACTTTCTCTCCTTGGCTCCTCTCTTCTGTCTCATCTTGCCCTCTCTGAGCTCTAATTCAGGTTCTCTCTCTGTCTATGGTGGTATACAAACAGGTTAGAAAATATCAAGTGTCATGTTTTGTCCTGCAGGATTTTTTTGTCATGGTTTACATAAATGACAAAAATGTGTATTTTTTTAGATTTTTATTCTAGTGTTTCTTTTTTCCATTGAGAAAGTAGGGAAGGGAAAGAAACATTCATAATAGTAATGCACTCTTGCAAACTTAAATTATATGATTAGGTGGGTATAGTAACCAGAAATTCTACTCATGTAAAAGCAGTGCTTTGAAATTATAATTAAAAGTAGACAACCTAAAATTTCTAACTGAGTTAAGGGTACAAAGAGCAGCCACTTAAAAACTTGAGTAATGACTTCAGTCTTGAAGGTTTGAGGTTTTTCTCCAAAATTTATAACAATTTTCTTATAGTTTTCTACTTTTCTCTGTAAATCTAAAGTAGAAACCATGTTCCTCAAATTTGTAATTTCCTCTTGTAAAATTGACTTTTCTTGTACATCTGAAACTTTATTATAAATTTGTGGATTGTTTTATGATTAATTTTTGTCTGTTTTTTTATAAATAAAATTACTGGTTTTTTTTAGATAAATTTGAAACAGACTGTGGTAATGTTTTTTACTTTTTCCTTATAACAATTTACATTTTTGACCATAATTTTGCAGTCAGAACAGAACAATAATTTTACTCTGGTTACAAAGAAAAATATTAATAAAATTGTATTTAATGAAATAAATTAACTTAAATGATCAAGGATGGCGTTATTTCTGTTATAATATTTCTTTCTATTTATAGTTTGTTTGTTTTTTAGAAATCTCCTCACCCCCAGACAGCAGGAAAAACCTCCCTTATTTTGAAATCAAATGTTGACGCGTTTAGTTTGTCTGAAGGCTGCTGATTAAAGTCATTGACTTCGTGAATTTCCATCATCTTAATCTGCCAGGTCATAATAGGGAACTGTAGCGGACTCTAAAGACATAATTCACCACAATATGTGTTCATGTACACAATGATCTGTTTAGGCAGTTATAGTTGTGCGCTCAGGCTTTCTCATCAGGCACCTCTCTAGGCAGCCTCTGAAGGACCTCAGTTTAGAGTGAAAATAGCATACCCCTGCATGCTGCAGGAACAACCAGATGTCTGGCCACGGCCAAGACAGATAATTTTTTCATACATAAGGAGTTGTAACTCCTTATACAAAGATATGGAGTGATGATAATCAAGTCAGTGGCGGCAATGCACCTGTAAGCTGGTTGCCAACCGCCAGTCAAATCTAAAAGAAGAAGAAGTTTCTGATTTTACAATTACTTTATTTACTCATTTAAAATCAAAGGTAAATCGAAGAGAAAAGAGCGTTAGCTAACAAAGCTGCTGCTGCTCTTTACATGAACAGACTCAATAAATCACTCTATAAAAGCAAGAAATCTCTGTGTGTCTTGTCACGATCATAGGACATCATAGGATGGCCTATGATCTCAGGCATCATAGGACTCGCGATGCCGTCATATAGACAAATGTGTCTTTATGATGTCATATAGACCATGTGTCTTTATGATGTCATATCCCTCAGCAGTTCATCAGTCCCCCTTGCCTTTCCCTTCATATGAAGCCGGCTGCATATGAATTCTAACCACATCTCTTAGCTAAGCGACTCTTCCATTATTGCTCCCGTTAACAGCGGGTTAAAACTATGATAAACGCCTCCAGTGCTAATACCTCTTATGATTTTTTTTTCCGCGTTTAAAGAACTTTAGTAAACTCATGCCTTTAATAAACTCATGTCGTGCTTAGTGAAACACTGTTTGCTGACTGACTGGAAAACTCGAGTGGGCGGGGCCTTCTAAACTCCGTGCGGATGACGGCCATGCATGTTGTTCGTGTGCGCGCTTGCGGAATGTCATTGCTTCATATATTTTTCTTAATAAATTCATATCTCCTTGCTGTGGCAGTAAAATTTCTGACGAGGCGGCCCGCTACCGAGAAATGTTACCAGAGGAAACCCTGCAGGTTCACCTTGGGATCCTGACCTCTGACTATGGGTTTGCAGTCTAAAGGTCAAGGTTAGCATTCCATTTGCACTATTACTATAAAATGAGTAAAGCTAGGCCCACCAAACCTGGGATACAGGTTCACCTTGGGATCCTGACCTCTGACTATGGGTTTGTGGTCAAAAGGTCAAAGGTCAAGGTTAACACTCCCTATGCTCTCTTAATATAGAACATGTAAAGCTCTCTAGGGTCACCAAAGTTGCTACATAGGTTCATTTCGGGGTCATGACCTACAATTATGGGTTGTATACTTTGTTTTATATTCATAGACCAATGTTTCCTCTGGCTTAAAGATCTTGGCACGGTGGCAACATATTTTTCTGGGGGGGGGAACAGAAAACACATGACACTATTGCAACTGGAATATGTTAATTTTATACTATTTATTTCTTCTTTTTTTTAAATTTTGCACAGTAACTTTGCATATAGAACTTACCATATGAAGCATTGTACAACCAAGGCTTGAATGTTGGAATATTGGGCCAGTTGGGGTCCCACCCACTTTTTACTGGTGTTGTCCTTCTCTCCTTCCTCTGCTCTCACCTCTCCTGGACCCTCAGCCTGAACACTTTCCTCTCCTTGGCTCATCTCATCTGTCTCATCTTTCCCTCTCTGAGCTCTGTCTAATTCAGGTTCTCTCTCTGTCTATGGTGGTATACAAACAGGTTAAAAAAATACCAAGTGTCATGTTTTGTCCTGCAGGATTTTTTGTCATGGTTTACATAAATGACAAAATATCTATTTCTTTGTATTTTTATTCTAGTGTTTCTTTTTTTCCCATTGAGAAAGAGTAGGAAACAGAAGGGGAAAAAATACGTTCGTAATAGTCATTTACTCATGGTACTTAAATTATATGATCAGAGGTGGGTATAGTAGCCAGAAATTCTACTCATGTAAAAGCAGTGTTATGAAATTAATAATTAAAAGTAGACAACCAAAAATTTCTAGTTGAGTTAAGGGTACAAAGAGCACCCACTTAAAAACTTGAGTAATGACTTCAGTCTTGAAGGTTTGAGGTTTTTCTCCAAAATTTATAACAATTTTCTTATGGTTTTCCACTTTTCTCTTACCTAAATTTGCAACCATTTTCCTCATTTGTAATTTTCTCTTGTAAAATTATGACTTTTCTTGTATATTTGAGAGTTTATTATAAACTTGTGGATTATTTGAACAAATTTGTGTCTGTTTTTTATGAAATTACCGTTTGAGGTTTTTTATATATATATATATATATATATATATATATATATATAAATTTGAAACAGATTGTGATAAAATTTTGACTTTTTTTCCCAGATTTACACTCTTGACCATAATTTTGCAGAGCTAGAAAACAACAATAATTTAACTCTGATTTCAAAGAAAAAAATATTAATAAACTTGTATTTAATGAAGTAAATCAACTTAAATTACCAATGATTCCATTATTTCTGTTATAATATTTCTATATATTTACAGGGGTTTTTTTTGTTTTTGTTTAGAACTTTCCTCACCAACCAGACAGCAGAAAACGCATCTTATTTTGAAAACCAAATGTTGGCACATTTAGTTTGTCTGAAGGCTACTGATGGATTAAAGTCGTTGATTTTGTGAATTTCGGTCAGCTTAACTTGCCAGGCACATAATAATGAACATAAATTAGTTAATACTGTCGTGGTTGGTGAAGTAAATCCTCAGCGATTCAGTCACTCTTGCCTTTCCCTGCATATGAAGCCTGACCACAATTGTTTGCTAAGCAACTCTTCATTATTGTTCCCATTACCAGTGCGTTAAAACCACTATAAATGCCTCCACTGCTTATATACCTTTGCTGCTTTTTTTCTGCATTTAAAGTACTTTAATAAGCTCATGCTTCTCAGACAGCAACGCTAGAGAGGCGCTTTGTCTGCCGACTGGCGGTCACGCGGGCAGGCGCTTCTGAACTCCGACACTCAGATGACTGTCACGTGCATTGTTCATGTGTGCGCTGGCAGAGCGTCATTCCTTAATTTATTTTTTCTTAAATTTAGATTTCTTCTTAGCGTGGCGGCATAACTTTAAGGGTGGCGGCCCACCACGCAGAAATGTTACCAGAGGAAACCCTGACTGAGGATGATGGGTTTATCAAAAATTTGGTTCTGCCACAGTAATTATATTGAAAAGTTGGAAACTGCTCTCCGTCAGTGAGTATTGGGATCTTCAAAGAAAACAGAGACGGGATGTTGCACTCACCTCAGAGTGCTCTTGTTTCACATTAAATTTGTGCACTTTTTTCCTGAAAAATTTGCAGATTTGTCTGAAATCTTCAGCTTGTTTTCACTGTCAAGGTAATTTATGATTTTTTTAAATCCCTTTTTTTTTCAGGTCAATTTGCAGCTTTTTCCTGATGAATTTGCCATTTTCTTGCAAATTTAAACAATTTTAACTCCCAGATGAATGTTCCTCCATGCAGATGTTTTTGTCAGATGTGACATTTTTCTGTTATCATTTCTGACGTGCCAGCTGTCTGTTTTGTTATAAATTGGTTCTGTGTTTTCAGCCTTGTCAACGTTTCCTCTGAACCAGGAGAACTGACTCAGCGTTTTTCAGATTATGTGACATCTTGCTGTGTTTTTTTTTTGTTTTTTTTTTTCTCTGATCGGGCATGATTTAGCAGCTCAGTCGTTCTGAGCTGAGCATCCAACCAGCTCATCTGGTTGGGTGTGTTTAGGAGGACTTCCTGTCTGATTTCTTTCTGATCACCTGAGCTGAGGTTAATAAAACAATGAACCCATGAAGTCCTGTGTTACTGTGAAGATGAGCTGGAACTCCTCTGAAACGTAGCAGTGTGTTTGTGACTGAAACCACTGTGATCGTTCACTTACAGCACGTTTATTGGTCACAACATTGCAGGAACATTTTTGGGAGTCTACACATTAAATAAACATTTCTATATCATGGTGCAAAACTGAATATAATGACTTTGAACCACCAGCTCTAAACAGAAATTCAAAAAACAAATTTTCTTCTTTCCAAAAGATTTGCAACCATTTTCTTGTAACTTGTATGGGTTTGCCCAGGTTTCCCTTGGAAAAGAGGTTTTTAATCTTGATGGGATCTTATCTGGTTAAATAAAGGTGAAAGAAAAGAAAACTTTGCAACTTTTTTCTCATAAATTTGCTATGTTTTTCTCATGGATTTGCAGCTTCTTAATGCCCCGCCAGTCGAAGCCCAAAATGGTCGAAGAGCTCTTTGGGCGAAGACCAAAGGGAGATTACGTTATGGGTCAGTCTGTCCCACTTTTGTGAAATCAACTCCTCCTATAGTTTTGTTCCGATTGTTTTGTAAACTTGGTACCATGATTTGATATACACTGATGATACACATATTGCAATTTGGTTCTGATCGGATGATTTTTGCAGATGTAGCCCCTGACTTGTGATGTCTTATTTCACCTCACTTCATAGATGGTAACTGTCTTGTGAGATCAACTCCTCCTGCAGTTTTGTTCCGATTGTTTTGAAACTTGGTACCATGGTTTGATATACTCTGATGCGCATATTGTAATTTCACTCTCATTGGATGACCTTGAGATTGGAGGTCAGATCTTCCCTAAATATTCTAAACACAATAACTATTGAAGGAAATGATGAAGGCTTTTGAAATGAATACAGTAGTTGTATGTAATACACATCTTGGACAATTTACACCCTCACTTAACTATGGGTTTGGGGTCACAGGTCAAAGTTAACATTCCTTATGCCTTATTACTGTATGACAAGGAAAGGTACACGGGTTCACCTTGGGATCATGACCTGTGACTATGGGTTGGGGGCCAAAAGGTCAAAGGTCAAGGTTAGCATTCCATTTGCACTGTTACTATAAAAGAAGTAAAGCTAGGGCCACCAAATCTGGTATACAGGTTCACCTTGGGATCCTGACCACAGACTATGGGTTTGCGTTCAAAAGGTCAAGGTTAACATGGCATATTCCTTATTACTGTACAACAAGTAAAGTTAGGGTCCCCAAACTTGGTACACAGGTTCACCCTGTGACCCTGAAGTGTGACTATGGTTTTGGGATTGCAAGGTCAAAGGTCAACATCAAAATGGCTTATAAACTATAGCTCAACAACAAAGAAAGCTAGGGTCACTAAACCTGGTACACAGGTTCACTCTGAGACCATGATCTCTGACTACAGGTTTGGTGTCAAAAGTTCAAAGGTCAAGGTTGCCATTGCCGAAGCTCTCTTGCTATAGAATGTGTAAAGCTCTCTAGGGTCACCAAACTTGCTACATGGATTCACTTGCCCTACATCTATGGGTTGTATACTGTGTTGTATTGTATTGTTGTGTTTTTTTTTTTGTTTTTTTTTTCTCTCGGCGCCACACGAGTCGGCTGCCTTTTGCAACAGCGGCTCGATTCCGAGTCTTTTTCCCTTCCTCTCTCTTTTGATCCGTCTTTTTTTTTTCACCCCACTTATATCACGGACACACAGATCGTCCTAAATGTCTCCTGAGCCGGTGGACGGAGCCACTGTCTATAGCAGGATACGATACAGCAGAGAACAGCTGCTAGCATTCAACCGCCACCCGGTCCCATTGGAAATACTCGACATACCGAGAGAACTGAGGCGAAAACGCCGCGGCTGCCGGGCTGGAGTAAGGCGGAGGACAAAAAATATAAGGTACAGACCCTCCCTTCCATCTGTTGTCATGGGAAATGTACGGTCGATACTGGGAAAGTTAGATGAGCTAGCGGCTATCTCCCGTTATGATAGCACATACCGGGAGTGCTCTCTCCTTTTGTTTACTGAGACGTGGCTAACTGAACTAGCAGCAGATGCTAACATTGAGCTGGAGGGTTTTCACATGATACGAGCTGACCGAACACCAGACAGTGGCAAGGCTAGGGGCGGTGGAGTGATCATGTATGTTAACAACAACTGGTGCAGACCGGGACATATCACTGTTAAACAACGACACTGCAGCAAAGACATTGAGTTGCTAGCTGTTAGCATGAGGCCTACATATCTCCCGAGAGAACACTCACACGTGATCTGCATTGTTGTTTATGCAAATCCGACGGCGAACGCTGGGACAGCACGTGACGTCATCCATTCAGTAACCAGCAGGCTGCAGACAGAACACCCAGATGCTCTTCTCCTCATCTCAGGCGATTTCAACCATGTTTCACTGTCTCCCATTCTACCCACGTTCACCCAGTATGTCACATGCCACACTAGAGACAATAAAACACTGGATTTATTCTACGCAAACACTAAGGAGGCGTACACCTCATCACAACTACCCCCACTCGGGAGATCGGATCACAACTTGGTTCATCTCCAGCCGGTGTACAAACCCCTAGTGCACAGACAACCTCCGGCCATGCACACTGTGGAGTTATGGTCTGAGGAGACAATGGACACCCTAAAGGGCTGTTTTGAAGCCACCGCCTGGAAGCAGCTCTGCGATCCACATGGTGAGGACATCGATGGCCTCATTCACACCTTCACGGGCTACCTCAGCTTCTGTGTGGACAAATCCGTTCCCACCAAGACCATACGGCGTCACTCAAACAACAAACCCTGGATCAACCCTGAGATTAAAACACTTCTGAGAGAGAAGAAGAGGATCTTCAGGTCAGGGAACAGGGAGATGCTGAAGTCCGTACAGAGGGAGCTGAGGAGAAAGATCAGAGAAGGCAAGGACAGCTTCAGGAAGAAGATGGAGGACAAGCTGCAACAGAGCGACATCAGCGGGGTCTGGAGAAACCTCAAAACCATCTCGGGGCTCCAGAATACCTCCCCCCAGGCCACAGGGGGCAGGGAGTGGGCGAACAACCTGAATCTGTTTTTCAATAGATTTGACCAACCGCCCTCCCCCCTGACTGCACAACAACCACTGCTGCCTCTAAAGAAATCAAGTCCTGCTGCCCACTCCCCACTCTACCAACACCCCCCCACTCCCAACACACAGCCCCCCATCCTGACCCTGACCAGGACCCAGGTGAGGACGGAGCTGAGGAAGATCAAGGCGAGGAAGGCGCCGGGACCGGACGGCATCAGCGCAAAGCTCCTCAAGTCCTGTGCAGACCAGCTGTGTGGGATTGTGACGTATATCTTCAACATGAGCCTGAAACTGGGGAGGGTACCACAGCTGTGGAAAACATCTTGTGTGGTACCTGTACCAAAAACTTCCCACCCCAAAGACCTGAACAGCTACAGACCGGTGGCCTTGACTTCCCACTTGATGAAGACCCTGGAGAGACTGCTCCTTGCTCACCTCCGCCCCCTGGTGGAACCAGCGATGGATCCACTCCAGTTCGCCTACCAGCATGGCATTGGGGTGGAGGATGCGGTGATCTTCCTCCTTCACCGTTCTCTGTCCCACCTGGAGAAGCCCGGGAATATGGTGAGGATAATGTTCTTTGACTTCTCCAGTGCTTTCAACACCATCCAACCGATGATCCTGAAGGACAAGCTGCTGCGCGCAGGGGTGGACCAGCACCTGTCATCATGGATCCTGGACTACCTCACGAACCGGCCTCAGTTTGTGAGAACCCGGGACTGTGTGTCCGACACGATCATCAGTAGCACGGGGGCCCCCCAGGGAACGGTGCTGGCTCCCTTCCTGTTCACTCTTTATACTGCGGACTTCTCACACAACACAACACACTGCCATCTACAGAAGTTCTCTGATGACTCTGCGATCGTTGGCCTCATCTCCAATGGAGATGAAGCTGAGTACAGAGGGCTTATCCAGGACTTCGTGGACTGGTGCCATCGGAACTGCCTCCAGATCAACGCGAGGAAAACTAAGGAGCTGGTGGTGGACTGCCGCAGGCATGGGCAGCCCCTCACAGTACCAGTAAATATACAGGGAACAGACATCGAGATGGTGACATCCTATAAGTACCTGGGTATTCATCTGAACAATAAACTAGACTGGTCACACAATACTGATGCACTCTACAAGAAGGGACAGCGCAGGCTGTTCCTGCTGAGGAGACTCAGGTCTTTTGGTGTACAAGGGGCGCTGCTGAAGTCATTCTATGACACGGTGGTGGCATCAGCCATCACTTTTGGAGTGGTCTGCTGGGGCAGTGGCATTACTGCAGCCGATAGGAAGAGACTGAACAAACTGATTAAGAAAGCTAGCTCTGTCCTGGGGCAGCGCCTTGATCCGATGGAGGAGATAGGAGAGAGAAGGACGGTGGCTAAACTGTCATCTCTGCTGGAGTCCGAGTTCCACCCTATGCAGGACATACTGAATGCACTGAGGAGCTCATTTAGCAGCAGACTACATCATCCCAGGTGCACAACCGAGAGGTTTCGTAGGTCCTTCCTACCAACGGCTGTCAGACTGTACAACCTAAGCAGGGCTGCTCGCAGAGATAGCAAAAAAGACGTAACAAACTAATAGTTTTTTGAATGCAGAAGATGCAATAGACTTACACAGTGGTCCTCTCCGGCATACAACTAGGAGCATGCCGGTCGCTATGGAGGGTGAGAGTGTGTATGGGCACATAATCATACCATGCAGGATAGCTGGGTAGACGGTTATGCTGTTTCATTCCATCTAGCGGCAATGCTCTGCACTGTGTGTGTTTATATATTTGCATATTTGTTCCGTCTAGCTGCAATGCTCCGTACTGTGGGTGTTTATATATTTATATATCTACATGTTATTCCATCTAGCTACATTGCTCCGCACTGTGTGTGTTTATATACTTGCATATTTATTCCACCTAGCTGCAATGCTCCGTACTGTGGGTGTTTATATATTTACATATTTATTCCATCTAGCTACAATGCTCTGCACTGTGTGTTCATATATTCATATATTTATTCCATCCAGCTACAATGCTCTGCACTGTGTGTCTGTGTGTGTGTGTATATATATATATTTTATAGTAATACGTACATATGTTTATTAGCTGCTCTTGCTTGCTTGTTTTTTTTTCTTGCCTTCTGATTGTTGCTCTGAGTGTTGCTATCCCTGTGCTGTTGCAATCCTGGAATTTCCCCGTTGTGGGACTAATAAAGGCTTATCTTATCTTATCTTATCGTATATTTGTTGATGATGGGCTTATCATAATTTGGTTCTGCCACAGTAATTATATTGACAAGTTGAAAATTGCCCTCTGTCAGTAAGTATTGGGATCTTCAAAGAAAATGGAGGCGGGGATATTGCACTCGCCTCAGAATACTCTTGTTTCTCAAAGATTTGCAACTTTTTTCTCATAGATTTCGAGCTTTTTTCCCCATAGATTTGTAGCTTTTTTCTCATAGATTTGCAGCTTTCTTTTTCTTGTACATTTGCAGCTTTTTATCCCCCACTGGTCGAAGCCCAAAGGGGTTGAAGAGTCCTTTGGGTGAAGACCGAAAAGGGATTGTTATGGGTCAGTCTGTCTGTCCATCCGTCTGTCCCACTTTTGCGAAATCAACTCCTCCTACAGTTTTGTTCTGATTGTTTTGAAACTTGGTACCATGGTTTGATAGAGTATATACTTATGATGCGCATATTGCAGTTTGACTCTCATCGGATGACCTTGAGATCAAGGTCAGAGGTCAGATTTTCCTTAAATCTTCTAAATACAATTAGGGCTGCAACTAATGATTATTTTGGTAGTCGACTAATCTAACAACCATTTTTTCGATTAGTCGACTAATCGCGATCATTTAAGTCATGAATACCTTTGTGGTGATGGACTCGTTTCATCTGAGCTGACACATGCATCATGCTGTGCATGTGTCGGCGTCTGTTTGAAAACTCGGCCACTTCTACACGTACTGGTTATCTTATCTATTTTTGTTTATTGTATTAACTCAGTTTTAAATTTTTATCTCTTTTATTGATATTAACTTTTTTACTTAGTGTTAGCTCAGTAAATACAACAGCCCATATTGGCTGAAAGGTGAATCAGACCCCGATCAGGGCTGTTCACCGGGTTAGGCTAACCTATCTGTTTTATTAGCCACTCCTGGCCTGGAAAGCCATGGCTCCCTCTCTGACTTGTGTCAGCTGTGTTTCCCTCTCTAAGAAGGTTTCTGAGTTGGAACTGAGACTCTCTAACCTCTATAAGTTTCGGGAGGCTGAAAATCATCTGGACACAATCATTTTTGGATGGACATCGGCGCCAGCGACGGACTCGCAGCTAGCAGAGACGGCTACTTACCTGGGTGAAATTAGCATATTGCCATCCACCTCCATCCCTGCTCCAGTCACCTCAGCTGTCCAGGACTCTAGCACCAAACACTGGCTTCAGCTTGGAGCTAAACCCAAAGCCCCGAGTGGTTCTTCACAGCCTCAATGTGCCCCCTGGACCATGGTTGGGCCCAATAGCAAACATTGGGGATTGACCAGACATGGCTGCACCTTCTCCCTTCCTCTTTTGCTGGAAAACACATTCGGCATCCTTTCCCTGGAAGATTTCCCCCACCTGGATGTTAATCTTCCTCCCATGGCCGCCCCTCCTCCTTCAGCAGCGGCCCAAACCCGCAAGCCCCAGATCAAAACTACCTTAGGTGTGCCAAACTTTACACCAGCTCCAAAAAGAAGAGACCGCAACCCCCTGCATCACCCCCGCACCAGCACCTCGCCGCCACAGCAGCAACAACAATGGCAAAACTATCCACCATTTCAGAAGCCACCAACAAAGTCCCCCTAGACGATGGTGGTAATTGGTGATTCAATAATGAGGAACGTCAGAAGCAGGTACTGTGTTAAAAAAAAAAAAATTCCTGGGGCTAAAGTGTCAGACAATGAGGCTCTTACCCCTGACCTATTAAATGAATACTCCCATGCTAAAACTGTTATTGTGCATGTTGGATGCAACAACATCCCAGATGAAGCGTCTGAGATCTTAAAGAGACACTTCAGGAGCCTTCTGTCCACTCTTAAGAACTGTGGCAAACGTGTGTTTATTTCTGGACCACGTGCTCCTTTTAGAAGAGGTTGCAATTATTTTAGCAGAACTCTCAGCCTTAATACCTGGTTGTGTTCAACATGTCCTACTTTTAACATTGGTTTTATAGACAATTTCAACCTGCTCTGGAACCGCCCATCCTTTATGAGGCCAGATGGCATCCATCCAAATAGACTCGGTGCACGTGTTCTAAGGGGCAATCTGTTTTATTCCATTCAGCATTTTTTAGTACAGTGACTGAAAGCTGGTGTGTTATCTCACCTCAAAGTACCTGGGTCTGCCAACCAGCCCTTCTTTGCTTCCGCTTCTCATGTTATCCTATTAATCCAAATAATTCTCGCTGTTTAGATCAGTCTTCAATTCATAACCCCATAGAGATTGTGTCTGTCTCCCGTTACCCAAAACATTATAACCCAAGACAAATACAACATAACTTAATAAAGATTAAAACCGCTGCGTAATGGCGCATGAGGGAAGGAATGAAAAACCCAATTGTTGGAGTGGCACGTGCCATTTATTAACATAAAGCACAACAAAATAACAAGTCCAGTTGACCTCAAAAATACAGAGAGTTGCAAATGATGAAATTAAGGCAGAGCATCCAGCAGGCAGGGCATCTGCTGGATGCTCTGCAGCCTGGTAAAGGGAATGCCTAGTGCTGTAGAGCTACTGTCGACACAGAGAGAAAGGCAAACCTGAAACTTACGGTGCTGGAGCGATCTGGGGCTGTCCGTGCAGTCTGGTGGATGAGGAAGGAAGGCAGGGTCAGCCGCTAACATCAAGGGATTAACCGAACTTGAACTGACAGGCTGAATAAACATGTAGGTAGTGAAAAACCATATGTGGAGGAACTAGCTGTCACGTATCTAACTAACTAACCTGCACTTATATAGCGCTTTTCTAGTCACAAAGACCACTCAAAGCGCTTTCATTAATACTAACCCTCTATTCTAAGGGCCTATAGGAAACAGATATCTAGGGACAATTTAGAACAGCCAATTAACCTAACATGCATGTCTTTGGCATGTGGGAGGAAACCGGAGAAATCCCGGAGTAAACCCACGCAACACGGGGAGAACATGCAAACTCCACACAGATCACTGTTGGTCGGGGGCTGGGATCGAACCCACGATCCCACGATCCCCACAATCCCCCGGCCAAGGGTAAACTGTGCTGCCGCAGTGCTAACCACTGCGCCACGTATGAAGGAGAATGCTCCGACAATCTCTTCCCACCAACGCAGCGTATTTGTAATCATAATGCTAACGAGGGAAGAGATGTGAGGTAGCCGGTGTGAAGAGGGTGGGCTGAACATAATTAAACCCTGGTATGCGTGAGTGAGTGTATGATATGAGCGTGTGAATGGGAATGAATGGCGTGTGTGTGTGTGTGTGTGTATGTGTGTTTAAACAACCATAATGAGAAACAGCTGATGGCACTGACAAGAGGAGGAGGCGTGCCCAAGCTGTCAGGGAGCGAAGGACCCAAAGAGCTCTCTGATGCGCCTGAAGGAAAATAGGGCGACCGCACCAAAAATCAGAACTGGGTTTGGAACTGCCAAACCCAGGTTCATGACAGCCCCCCCCCCCCCAGGGGTGTTTTCCAGAAACCCCAGTACCATCAGCCGAAAACAACAACAACAACAAAAAAAACACACCTCAAGGGGACCCCCCCTCCCCCAGGAAAACACCATACCCAGGGTGGGAGGTGGGGGAAAACCAGTTAGGAGGGAAGCAACCAGTTAAACAATACAGCAAATAATAAGCTAATAAAGAGCAGTAACCCTCCTAACAGCACGCCACCCAGGACAGTAACCCCCCTCCCCAGAAGTCCAAAGTTCAGGGGGTCGACCAGAGTCCCAGGCCCCCAGCATGGCGAGGGGTGACTGATCGGGTGGCCTGCCCAAGTCCCATGTCCAGCAGGCAGCCCTCAGAATACTGTCCGGTGGCCTGCCCGGGCCGATGGGCCACCCACCCTGAAGACCAAGTACTTCGGGTGGCCGACCAGCGTGGTGGAGCCACCAGAGCTGGAGATGGAGGCGGAGAGGCAGCCTACCCATCCAAGAGCCTCAGTGGCCAAACCAAGGGACAGGAGCCCCCTGCCGTCCAAGCTTGGAGCAGGGGAACTGTAGCACCCGTGACTGTCCCGGTCTGGGACGTGGCTGCACCTGCCGCGGTGGGTCCCAGTCTGGGACGTGGCTGCGACGACAGTGGACTCTGGCTGGAGCACTGTTGCACCTGCGGTGGTCCCCATCGGGGGCCTCATTGCTCCCGTGGTGACCTTCCCAGCGAGGGAGGTACGGCTCCTTGTGACCCCTGGCACTGGACCCTGATCCTCAGCGGCCTCTGGTGGGATCAGTTGCTCTCCGGTGACCCTGGCAGGGAGCTCTGACCCTGGAGGGAGAGAGAGAGACTGGGTCAGGGTCACCGGAAGCAGCAGAGCCCAGTGAGGCGGCCCCGAGGGCTACTACGAGCTGCCCCAGGCCCTCCTCACCATGAGTCGGACAGTGTGACATCAACATTAACATAACTGACATAATGGAGCACACTTTCCTGAACTTGGGCTCCACTGCCATCCAGGACTCTGGCAATTTAGGGTACGCGGGTTCCACCAATCCGTCGGGTGCTTCACCCCCGTCGACCTCCTCTGGGACTACCGGACCTGCATCGTTGTCCGTGGGCAACCCAGGTTGCGGCAGCTCCTCTCCGGCAACCCTAGGATGGAGCTCGAGGGAGATGGGAGAAAAGAAACGATTTGGGTCACCAGCAGCGGCAGAGCCCGGCGAGGAGAGTCCAGATGGGGCTGGAAGCTGCACTCGACTCTCCTCCCCAAGAGCCAGACAAGATCTCTCAACAATTGGCAACTGAACTACAGGAGGGATTACTTGCCTGTGCTCAAGCTCTACCGCCGTCCAGGACTCCGGTGATGCCGACGATGATGGTCGGGATCCCGTTGGCTGGAGGTCTGGTCTGGAGGACAACTCTGCAGTGGCGGCCCCCACAACAGGCGTGTTGGTGGTCACAGTCTGGGTGCTCCCATGTGCCATCTTCCACGCCACCAGCTCCTCTTTCGTGACAGCCAAGAACAACCTCTCCACTGAACCATGGGCTGGACCCTTCTGGGCCTCTGATTCCTCTCCCCTTGAGCGATCTGGATCCAGAGCTGGTGAGCTCGTAGGAGCACACGGAAAGGGTTTGGTGAGGTCGGGTAGGGAAACACAATATGCCGCTAGGGCGGAGCACTCAGGGGACTGCACACCCAGAGTCTCCTCGCCGTGAGGCAGGCAAAATTGTTCATCAAATGGGAAAGTTAAATGAGAAAAAAAACTTTCCTGTTCTCCTGGCACTGGACGTCCCCAGCGGCCTCCAAAACGTCTTCTCTCCTCTCCTGGCGTTCCTCATCGAGCTGCAGCTCCCCCTCCCTCAGGGGAAGTTCCTTTAATCTCCCGGCCATCTCCGGGAGGAGCCACGGCTTCACCTCCAGGATGAGGTCCATCTCTGCCAGAAGAGCCCGCCTTCGTTCCTCCAGTGACGGAGCAGAGCATGGCTCAGAGCGGGGAGGCAGGGCTGTCGTCAGCGGGGCTGGACGCTTCTTTTGGCGGGGATTCCTCCCCTTCCTCCTCACGGGCGGCTCGGGAACCAGATAATCTGGGATGCAGAGCACTGCGCTGGGCAGTGGGTCACCCGTGCTGAGAAGCCCCGTATTTTCTGGAGAAGTGAGCGGAGTGGCCGTGAGGAGCTCGAGCACTGGGAGATCCTCAGCCGATTCCTCACATGGCACGGCGAAGATGTCCCGGAGGATCTCCGTTGCCTCCGGATGATCCCAGAGGCTGTCTCGCTCCATTACCCTCCTTGCTGTGTCCTGAGCCTGTCGAACAGCCAGGGAGGAACAGGGCTTCTGTGTCCATGAGAAAACCTCCTCCAGGAAGCACAGCAAATGCAGCTCCCACTCCAGCTCCCTGAATGGAGTGTTTGTGTGTATGTGTGTGTAAACAACCGTAATGAGAAACAGCTGATGGCACTGACAAGAGGAGGAGGCGTGCCCAAGCTGTCAGGGAGCGAAGGACCCAAAGGGCTCCCTGACGCACCTGAAGGAAAATAAGGCGACCGCACCAAACCCCAGGTTCATGACAACTAATTTACCACAGTTAAATAAAATAATTAAATGCGGACTGCTGAATAAAAGATCTCTGTTAGATAAAGCGACCTTAATTAATGACATGATCACGGATTACAACATAAATATACTCTGTCTCACAGAAACATGGCTATGGCCCCATGATTTTGTTAGTATCAGTGAGGCCCCCCCCCCCCAGCTATGGTAATATTCATATTTCTAGAAACACTGGCCAAAGTGGTGGTGTCAGGGTAATATATGAATCCACATTACCAATGAACCCTCAGCCTAAGCGAAACTCAAATTGTAACTCTTTTGAATGCTTAATTTTTAGCTTAGCAAATCCATCCTGGAGGTCAGAGCAGCCTATTTTATTTACCACAGTATATCGCCCTCCCAGTGCTTCTTTTGCTGAATTTATGTCTGAATTCTCTGAGTTCTTAACAACCTTAGTTTTTAGTTCAGACAAGATTATTATAGCTGGTGATTTTAATATTCATATAGATGTTGATAATGATTGTCATAGTGTAGCATTTCTCTCCCTCTTAAATTCAACCGGTTTTTCTCAGTGTGTTAGTAAACCAACTTATCATAATCACACCCTTGACCTGGTCTTGGCCTATGGTGTAGAAATTGATGAGCTGCTTGTCATCCCTCAAAATCCTACACTGACTGACCACTATTTGATAATGTTCAAATCTGTGCTATCCGATTTCACAGCATCAATCAGAAATATAGTTACCAGATACTTATCTGATAGTGCCGTGGCTCACTTTCAAGAATTAATCCCTTCAGCACTTACTCTATTACCATGTCTCAATATAGCAGCACTGACTACTTGAATCCATTAGAATTAGACCTTTTAGTTGGTAGTACTGCAGCCTCACTGCGGACAACACTTGACTCCATAGCCCCTCTTAAAAAGAAAATTATTAATAGGAGACTAGCTCCATGGTACAACTCCCACACCCGTAAGTTAAAACAGAAAGATAGATCCTGTGAAAGGCTCTGGCATGCAAATAAGACGGAAGAATCTTGTTCAGCCTGGAATGCCAGCCTTACCACCTATAAGAAATCTCTCCGTAGTGCTAGGCGACAGTACTATTCATCCTTGATAGAAGAAAATAAAAACAACCACAGATTTCTCTTCAACACTGTGGCTCAGCTAACCAAGAGCCAAAATGCCATAGATCCCTACGTCTCTCCAACTCCTAGTGCTGAGAACTTGTGGAAATTTTTTAATGATAAAATTGTCAGTATTAGGAATAATTTTTTAAAAAATTCCCCCCCCTCAAAAAAAATACCAAGCCTCTACCTAACACTGCTGTGTCCACAGGCTCAGAACTCCACTTTTCTAAATTTTCTCGTATTAATCATTCTGATCTAGCCCTAGTAGTGTCAACCTCTAAACCAACTACCTGTCTTTTAGACCCAATCCCCGCTAGACTAGTGAAGGAATCGCTATCTCTGGTTAGTCCATCTCTTTTGAACATAATTAATATGTCCCTATTGACAGACATAGTCGCCAATCAACTATGTACCTTTTTAGAAAAAAATTCTATATTTAAGAAATTTCAGTCAGGTTTTAGGAAACATCACAGCACAGAGACAGCCTTAGTGAAAGTTACTGATGACATCCTTATGGCATTTGACAAAGGACTTGTCTCCGTCCTTGTTTTATTGGCCCTCAGCGCTGCCTTTGATACCATTGACCACCATATTCTGCTAGAGAGACTTAAACCGCAAATTGGCTTGAATGGAACAACGCTAACATGGTTCCGGTCTTATCTATCAGACCGTTCCCAGTTTGTTCATGTCCATAACAGATCCTCTACTCAGACCATGGTTAGCTATGGAGTTCCGCAGGGATCAGTACTTGGACCAGTATTGTTTACATTATACATGCTGCCTTTGGGAGACATTATGAGGAAGCATTCTATTCATTTTCATTGTTACGCTGACGACACTCAGTTGTATTTATCCATCAATCCAGATGATCCCAGCCAGTTGGGTTTACTCCAGGAGTGTCTTAAGGATATCAAAACCTGGATGAATTACAACTTTCTGTTGCTGAATACAGGTAAAACTGAAGTCATTGTTCTTGGCCCCAAACATGCGAGAAGTGCTCTTTTCAGCAAGATAACAACACTAGATGGCATTGTACTGGCTTCTACGTCTTCTGTTAAGAATCTTTGAGTTGTCTTTGACCAAGATGTGTCTTTCAACTCTCATATACAGCAAACCATTAAGACCGCCTTCTTCCACCTGCGTAATATTTCTAAAATTAGGTCCAGCCTGTCTCATAAAGATGCAGAGAAACTTGTCCACGCCTTTATCACCTCTAGACTTAACTACTGTAACTCACTTTTATCAGGTTGCCCAAATAAGTCCATAAAGTTTCTCCAACTCATTCAGAATACAGCTGCACGTATCCTTATGAGAACAGGGAGAAGAGATCACATTACTCCAGTCTTAGCTTCTTTACATTGGCTCCCAATAAAATATAGAATTGAATTCAAGATATTGCTCTTAACCTATAAAGCTCTTAATGGTATGGCTCCTTCTTACCTGCAAGAACGCTTAGTTCCCTATCATCCAACCAGAGCTCTGCGCTCCCAAAAATCCAAATTTCTAGTGATCCTCAAGGTATCTAGAAGTAGATTGGGAGGTAGAGCTTTCAGCTATCAAGCTCCCTTCCTGTGGAACCATCTTCCCAGTTCACTTTGGGAGGCAGACACTCTGTCTTTAATCAAGAGCAAGTTGAAATTTTTTCTCTTTGATAAGGCCTTTAGTTAGAAATACTGCTCCTGCCAGGCCTTCGCTTGCATGTGCAGCCTGGCCAGGCTTGGTACTGGACTGTTTGGCTTTGAATGTTGTATTTGTATGTTTGTTTTGAATGTAGCTGCTCAACCCAGCCAGTCGAGGCGGATGGCTGTCCTCTATGAGCTATAGTTCCGCCCGAGGTTTCTGCCCGTTAAAGGGAAGTTTTTCCTCGTCTGTGTTGCCGCAGTGCTTGCTCTTAGGGGTCTCTGCTGGGTTCTGTAAACTAAGAGTGTGGCCTAAACCCACTCTTTTCTGTAAAGTGCCTTGAGATGACCTGTGTTGTGATTTGGCGCTATATAAATAAAATTGAATTGAATGTCCTCCAGCTCAGCTTTCTGCTGGCACAGCTCCTGTTTGGGGCTCTAGGTCATGTTTTATCTCACCTGTTTAAGCCTGCACACCTGTGAAAATCATTTTGTTGTCAGTCTCTGCCCTAATATAATGTAGCCTATTATAAAAAGTTCCCATAGCTAAATAAAATGACCCATCAAACATGAGTTGGAAACGTGAACTTGACAGCTTAATCAGAAGTGCTTTTAGCAACACAATTAAATAATAGATGTTAAAGTGTAAAATAATAGCTCAAATAGCAGCTTTGCTGCTCCATAAAGCCTGTTGTAACTGTGTGTTAAAAACAAACTAGAGTGGACTTCCGGTTATGGCGGCCACGTAGGAAGACACGTTTCACTCTACTCTGCTCCTAAAAATAAAAAGTCGGCAAATAACTCTCTCATTTGGAACAAAACCTATCCCAGCGTTTGGGTGAGGATATGCCGGTAAAGCCTAAGGCTGGGAAATCAGGTGGAGGAAAAACTGAACCGCCGAAACAGTCCAAGTTAACGGACTTTCACGTTCGTGACGAAGCAGAAAAATCTCCAGATATGGCGGAGCAAGCTAGCAGTGAAGCGGTGACTGCTGGCAACGGCACAGGTGCGGTGCTCGCTGCCATTAGCTCAATGAGAGCAGACTTTTCCACTAAATTTGATGGGATTATAGCAGCGATAGAAGGAATGAGAAAGGAAATAGGTGCGCACTTTGGAATTAAAAAATAAACGTCTGGGAGATAATGTCCTGGACTTGGAGTCCCGGTCGAGATGGAACAACCTGAGGCTGGTGGGCCTCCCGGAGGAAACGGAGGGTCGGGACCCATGTTCCTTTTTGGAAAAGTGGATTCCAGAAGCGCTGAACAACGCGGAGATGCAGTCATCAGTCGTGTTAGAGAGCGCCCACCAAATTGGCCCACTGAGAGATAATAAGGCACCACCGAGGACGCTGATTATGAAGTTCCTCAGCTACAGAGACAGGATGACGATCTCCAACGCGGCGCGAGCCAAACGAGAAATTAAATACCAGGATCAACAGGTGCAGTTCTACCCAGATTTGGCCACAGGAATCCAACAATTAAGGAAACAGTTTGACCCCGTCCGTAAAGAGCTGCGCAACCTTGGGATTCGTCATGGAGTGATTCATCCTGCAAGATTGCTGGTCACATATAAGGGCAGAACCCACACCTTCAAGACCCCTCAGGAGGCGCAGGAGCTCATCAAGCAGATCCAAGAAGAGACTGGTGGGAGCTAAGCATGAATAAAATATAAGGTAGAATATTTAAGCATTTGCACAGGCATCTGACTGATCTGAAGCATATAGCAAGTTTACAAAATATAGATTGTATTATATATTAAAAAAAAAAACCTATGATGTACAAAGTTGCTATAAAATTTTGGAGTTAAGTTGGAAAACTACAGAAGAGAGTTAATGTTACGTCATTAAAAGCAGTAGAGTTAGGGTGATTGGGAGGATGAAGAAGGAGTGGCTTTGGCTGGTCCTCGCAGGTGTGGAGCGGTTGATGGCTATAGCGGGAGACGGAATTTTTTTTTGATTTTGGGGGGATTACCACGAATGTGGGAAGGGGGAATTTGTTTGTGTGTAGTTTGTAGGATGAATGTTCAGCCACTCATGTTTTTGCTTCTCTGTATGAGCATGTTTACATTGCGAGGTAATCTCAAACTCCTTATTGATCATAGACCAAAGCGTTAATCTTAATTTAACTTCATGGAATTGCAGAGGTCTACAAAATTTAAAAAAAACTTAAACAAGTTATGAATAAAATAAAAGACATAGGTTCAAAAATTGTGTTTTTACAAGAAACTCATCTAATAGAGGAGGATGTAAAAAGAATTAGGAGAAGATGGCAAGGAAGTGTATTCACCTCATCATTTTCATCCCGAGCCAGGGGAGTTATGACTCTCATACATAAATCAATCCCATTTCAAGTGAAAAATGTAATTGGAGACAAATTTGGAAGATATTTAATCATTCAAGGATCTTTGTTATTAGAAAATATAAATCTGGTGAACTTATACGGTCCCAATATAGATGATCAAAAGTTCTTTGCTAATTTATTTCTTATTTTATCATCACTTACAGGGCAACATATAATAGCAGGGGATTTTAATTGTACATTGAATCCCGGTATAGATAGATCAACAGGACTGGACTGTACACACAATGGATGCAGGATGATCATTAATCATTTTATCTCAATTGAGATTGCTAGATATATGGAGAGAAATGAAACCACAAGTTAAAGCCTACTCTTGTTATTCTAATACCTACAAGACATTCTCACGTATTGACTATTTTTTGATCTCCACAGAATTAAGGTCCAAGATTCAAAACTGCTTTTATGATAATATTGTGATCTCTGATCATGCACCCTGCTGTCTAATATATGTAGATAAGAAATTGACAAAGGAACCAGGTAGATGGCAATTTCAGCATAAATGGCTTCAGGATGAGGAATTTGTTAAGTACATAGAAAAACAGATGAGTTCTTCGATATCAATACTACACAAACATCAGCATGTATAAAGTGGGAGGCTTTCAAAGCTTTTATTAGGGGGCATATTATTAGTTATACAGATTCAAAATCTAAGAAGACTTGAGAGGAGAGAGTCCAACTGGAACATAAAATAAAAATTCTTCAAGAAAAAGTGTATGCAGGAAGTGACCCAAAGTTAGAGAACGAATTACTGATTCTGAGAGCTGAATATGACAAAAAATCAGCGAATAGAGCTGCCTCGAGTCTTCTAAGATTGAAGCAATCGTTTTATGAACAAGGTGAAAAATCAGGAAAATTATTGGCATGGCAGATTAAACAATTAGAATTTAAAACACCAATTACCAGTATTATAAGTAACGGACAGCCAGTTGTAGATCCTTTAGAAATTAATAGTGCCTTTAGAGATTACTATGAAAAATTATATGACACAAAAAAATGAAACTGACTTAACAAAACTAAATGGGTTTTTGGACGGATTATCTATACCGTGTATTCCAAATGAAAACAGGGAGATACTGGAGTCTAAAATTAGTCAAGAAGAAGTTGGGCTAGCCATTGATAATATGAAATCAGGAAAAAGTGCAGGACCAGATGGTCTTCCAGTTGACCTCTATAAAAAATTTAAGAATAAATTAATAAAACCATTTTTGGAAATGGTTTTAGAAGCATTTCAAAATAGTAATTTACCACCATACATGAATAATGCCTTAATTATACTGTTGCCAAAACCAGGTAAACCCTCTAATAAATGTGAAAATACGAGACCAATAAGCCTATTAAATGCTGACCTTAAGATAATCTGTAAAATTTTAGCAAGACGACTACAAGAAATATTGCCAAATATTATTAACCGAGATCAGAATGGCTTTATAAAGGGAAGACAAGGCTTCCATAATGTAAGAAGACTATTTAATATTATCTATTCTAATAAAGAAACACCGGATACAGCTCTCCTGTCATTGGATGCCGAAAAGGCCTTTGATAGGGTCGAATGGCCCTTTCTTTTTGAAGTCTTACAAAGGTTTGGACTTGGAAATAATTTCATAAAATGGGTTCAGATAATATACAATAATGCTACAGCAGAAATCCTAACAAACAGCAATATTTCAAAATCAATAAATATCAATAGAGGATGTCGACAAGGCTGTCCACTTTCACCTTTACTGTTTACTATGGCAATTGAACCTTTAGCGATGGCAGTACGTTTACATCCACAAATATATGGAATTAAAGTAGGACCAACAGAACATAAAATCTCCCTGTATGCCGATGACATAATTTTGTTTATGTCGAATCTTAAAAAATCAATTCCGACCTTGTTGAATTTAATAAAGAATTTGGGGGAAATATCAGGATATAAAATAAATAAAACTAAATCTTCAATATTAATGCTAAATGAGACCCAGAGAAATCACCCAGCTCCTGAGGTAAATCAGTTCAATGTTGTAAATCAGTTTAAATATTTAGGAATTCAAATTGTGCCTAAGCTAGAATTAGTCGCCAGTGCCAACTATGAAGCCTTAATGACAGACATTAATGAGTTACTTCAGAGATGGATGTCACTACCAATGTCGATGATTGGGAGAATCAGTATACTTAAAAGTAATATCTTATCCAAAATACTTTATTTATTTCAATACATTCCTTTACCACCACCTTCAGATCTATTCTCAAGAATTCAAAAAAAAAGTTAGTGGAATTTATATGGAACTAGAAAAGCACTCGGAGAGCGCAGACCTCCGCCAAGCGCCACAATCCCCCCCATATAGTGTTTGTGTGTACGTTTTCAGATTCCTTGAGCATGTAAACATATGACTAGCAATTGGATTCACAATGATTATTTGTTTATTTGACAGGGACAGTGCAATAAACACACAATTAATCAATGACAATCAATCTGATAGTGATAGGATTAGTGGTTCAGTAGTAAAAGCACTGCCTCCTTGGCGGAGGTAATAAACTAAAGTGTTGCTGTTGTGTCCATCTCCTCCACTGACGGATGCAAATTGGGTAGACAGGTTGCCGTGGGTTTTATATTATATTGTAACGTGCTGCTCGACATGGCGACGTCCCACCGGGAGGTTCGAACTCACGCCTCCCGCTCCGGAGTCCCGCACTCTACCTGTGTCGCCAATAGGGTCAACCCACTTGGCAAGCCAAGTAGGGTGCTCATATTGAGTTCGCTACAATATTATTTTTTTGGGGGTTGCACTCCGCGGCAAAGGAGAATTTAGAAGCTTCGCCGGCAGAGAGCTCGTTTTTGCGCAGCGCCTATGGCTGGCCGGTGAATTTCTGCCAAATGCGCAGCGCCTATGGCTGGCCAGTGAATTTCTGCCAAATGCGCAGCTCCTATGGCTGGCCGGGGAATTTCTGCCAAAGAATCCGTCGGCGGACAGCTGCCCGTGTGAGGTTTTGCAGTTGCGCGCAAACACAGGCACGCTGGCGGGCCCAAGCCAGCAGTGTTTTCCGCGTCCTTTTGTGCCTAAAACGTTGAAGAACGCAGAGTTTGTGTTGCAGACACGACGACCAGCGCCCTCCATTGCGCCTGCGCACATGTTGAAAATGGCTGTATGTCACAGTGTTGAATGAAAAATGCTTTAAAAAATTCCTGTATCCAGACGGTGAACCAGATCACCCCCAAAATTTAATCAGTTCTTCCTTGTACCATTTCCAACAACGCCTGAAAGTTTCATGGAAATCCGTCCAAGATTTTTTGAGTTATCTTGCTAACCAACAGACAGACAGACAGACAGACACACAGACAAACCCCGGCAAAAACATAACCTCCTCCTGGCCTTTTCGGCCTGGCGGAGGTAACAATAGGAAGGCTAGATTACGTCTGTCCTTACTATATTTACCATTTGATCGTGGAGGTCTGAAATGTCCAAACTTTATGTTGTATTACTGGTCAGCACAACTGAGGTCTATGACATATTATTTTTCATCAAATGATCTCCCTCACTGGACTGAAATGGAATCATACAATTTACCTTTACCTCTTCCCATATTCATATACTCAGACTCGGCAAAAAAATTACAGAAACAAGTTAAGAATCCATTTGTAAAGCATATGATCAAAATATGGTGTGAAACCAAAAAATATTTAAAAGAACCACACTTATTGTCACAATTTAGCCCAATATGGGGTAATCAATATTTTACACCAGGGAGAGCGGATGCTGTATTTAAAGTATGGAATTTAAAAGGGATTCAAAAGATTCAAGACTTATATCTGTCATGTTCAGATAACATAATGTCTTTTGAAGAACTGAGGATCAAATTTAATCCTAATATAACACATTTTTTTTAAATATCTTCAGCTTAGGAACTTTATTCGATCAAATCAAAATAATGCTCTCACCCGACCTATTTATTCATCCTTGGAAAAAATTTTGACGAAAGATAGTAAGAGAAAGGGTATTATTTCAGAGTTTTATAACTCATTGACACTATCCTCAAGTGAAAACTCACAGAAAAGATTGAATTATTGGAAAGAAGACCTGCAAACTGAAATTTCAGAGGAACAATGGGAAATGGCTTGTACAGAAGCTCAAACCAAATCAATAAATGTACGTCTTAAATTGATACATTTTAAATGGTTAATGCGGATGTATGTTACACCGGTGGAGTTAAATAGATATAACAAAAACATACCAGATACGTGGACAAAATGTATGGAAAGTAAAGGAACCTTATTTCATTGTTTATGGGAATGTAGAAAAATTAGAATGTTTTGGGAAGAGGTGAGGGTAACAATTGAAAAAATAATTTCAAAACAAATCATATTGAATCCTAAATTGTTTTTGTTGGGTCTGCATCCAGAAAAGCATAACTTTAATAAAAGTGAAAGAGCATTCATAGACCTCAGTTTGCTTAACGCCAAAAAATGTATTGCACTATTGTGGAAAAAGACTTATAGACCAGACTGACTCAGTGGTTAAGACGGATGTTAACAAACCTTCCACTAGAAAGAATAACATACATACTGAAATCAAAGGAAATTGTATTTGAGAATATATGGAGACCTTTAATTGATTATGTAAAGAATTTAAACATAATTTTTGAAGAAGAAGGTGAATGATGTGTGTGTGGACCTCGTAAATTCCAAACTGGTGAATGTATAATATGTATACTTATGTAATGGATTGCCTAGACTAAACAGAGGAGCATTGTTGAAGACCTGTTCTTGTTAGTGGTTGTCGATGTTTTTAGTACATTTTTTTTTAAATTACTTTAGTGTTAGTGTTTGATTGTTTGTGTTATGTTTGTAAAAAAAAAAAAAAAAAAAAAAAAAGGTTCAATAAAAAATATTGTGGAAAAAAAAAACAAACTAGAGTAATATTCAACTCCATTAAAGTAAAAACAGAAAATAACAAGCTAGTCCATCCTATTTGAAACCTTGCTGGGTCTAGAAATTTAAAAGTTTTAATTAGGCTTCAGATGAAGATGAAAAGCACTTCTTCCGGTCCAAAGCAACTCACCCTTGGCTGGGGGATCCTGGGTTCAATCCCAGCCCCTGACCAACAGTGGTCTGTGTGGAGTTTGCATGTTCTCCCCATGTCTGCGTGGGTTTACTCCGGGATTTCTCCGGTTTCTTCCCACATGCCAAAAACATGCAAGTTAGGTTAATTGGCATCAACTGGGGATTCTAAATTGTCCTTGGGTATGACTGTGAGAGTGAATGGTTGTCTGGCTCTCTCTGTTGGCCCTGTGATGGACTGACAGTCTGTCCAGGGTGTACCCTGCCTCTCGCCCAAAGATGCTGGGATAGGCTCCAGCGCCCCCATGACCCGAAAAGGATTAAGCGGAAGAAGATGAATGGATGGCACTTTAAATATCAGTGCAGGAATGTGAGCCTCCACTACACATACAGTAAAATATTTAAGCCTTTTTAAATGTATTTGTAACTAGTGCATGCCTGTAGAACACAAGTATTCCTGTCTGAAACAGGTATCCCAATCAGGCTTTACAGGTCCAAATGTAGGCTGTGTTTGAAAGTGGAATACAATGAGGTGTAGCCTATATGTAGGCAATCACATGTTAGACTTTGACAAATATAAAAGGGAGTAAATGGCACTAAGATTTATTTGATTGTGTGAATATTAATAACAGAATACCTAAATATTGAAAATGAATGAGAATGTTTTAGACTGATATCGACTGTTTCAGATCCCTTGTTTGTTTGTTTGTCAGATCACTTATTTGTGGGATCTTTTATCACTTATATTCAAGATAATTGTGTATCTTGCACTTTGGGGAATGGGAGTTGTTCACTCACCATTATAATTATTTTAGTTTATATCACTGTTCAGTGATGGAGTTCAGTGTCATATTGAATTTCTTCTGTGTATCGTCAATAAACTCATGCAGTACTATAACAGGACATGTTTACAAATATTTGAGACCCATTGTAGTGCATCAGCTTATATTTTGGCGATATTTTGTTATTAAAAGGGTTTTTTTTTTTTTAAAAAAAAAAACCAAAAAACTTTAATGCTAAGATTGAGGCGGTGCTTATATCGTCGCACTGGGGCGATTCTGAGGCTAAATAATGATCTGAACCTTGAGGGCGTGACTGGCAAAGACTGAGCGCTGCTGCTCTATTGTAAGCGTTTGTTTTTTATTGATGCGAGAAGATTATTTATTATTATTATTATTCCGCCTAAACTATTGCATTTTTGACCCTCTAAATGTTATCCAAAATATTTTTTTCCTACACACCTCAGACCCAGTGAAAAATTTTGATAAACTCGAAAAAATATGTGTCCCATGCTGAAAATTTATCCAACCTATGGTTAATGCGTCCCACACTCGTTGAGCAAAGGTTGTAGGGCCTTCCCGCCATGTTTTTTTTTTCCTTTGGTAAAAAAAAAATGTAGATCCAATCAGCTGATCGGTGGAACCACAGAGCTCCGCTGTTTTCCATGATAAATCAGTCTTAGGCCCAAAGCACACTCATGCATTATCTTTTTTTCACTTTATTGAAAATAACTTTTTTTTATTACCATCAGTTAGCGTGCCCTTGAGCCAGGTCATGTCTGGCTGCATAAGCTGTGTTTGAAAGTGGAATACAGAGGTGTAGCCTATATGTAGGCAATCACACATGTTAGACTTTGACAAATATGAAAGGGACTGAACTGAGATTTATTTGATTGTGTGAATATTAATTACAGAATAATTGAAAATGAATGGGACATCCAATATTAGCCACTGTTTAAGAACCACTTGTTTATTTTTTTGTCAGATCACTTATTTGTGTGATCTTTTATGAGTTATTGAGCATTTTTGTGTTCAGTTTGGTGATGGTCGTCTAGTCAAACCATGCATGTAGCCGCATATGATATGCAGTTGATCTGGACATTCTGCGTCACAATTAATAACTTTTAATAGCACACCGAGAGGAGCGCCATCGGCAACAGTGAGTCGTGATCCTGCAAAGGGACTGTTGTCTACCGTTGGCTGGGGCAGGCCGGGCGTGCCTCCTCGCGAACGATCGTGTAGCACCCAGTTGGACACTGGTGGGAGAAGCAGCAGCTGAACCGGTGGATCGCCAAGCTCAGCCTGCCCGGTTAACTCGAGTCTCAGCTGTTGCTTTACCCATGGTGCCAGCAGTTCAGCTGCTGCTCCACCGCCCCCCTTCCCCCCAGCACACCTCATGTTCTCCATGCCAAATTATCCATTAGACCTATGCAATCACAGCAACTTTATGGTATAATTTTTTAAGCATTAAATGTTAAGTATTACCTTTTTCTAGTCAAAATTGTCATGTTTCGCTTCCTTGTTTTGCACACAGAGCGCTGTGGTTACTGATGCCATAATGCATGTATTATCCAGTCAGTAGGAGTCAATCCAAAACCAAACCCCGCCCACACTTCTAGAAGCCTGGGCATGAGACACAGCGGTGGCTAAACTTTGATTGATAAAAATTACATATTTTGACTGAGTGACTCCATATTGGGGGATGCACACCCTCGTAGCCTCAGGAAACCATGTTTAAAATCTGAGGCCAGCCTGAAAAACAGTTCAAGAGATAGGCGTGGAACAGACAGACACACAGACAGAGATTTTGTGAATTTATAGATAGATGATTATGGTTATCTTTTTTAAACTAAATTATAAATCATGAAATTCTGATTTACCAAGATGCACTAATGTTCAGAATGAAGGCTGATATTATGGCAACAATAACATGTTGCTGTTTAATAATTTAAACAGCATGTACTAGTAGTGTGGTCAGTTATCTAAAGCTGAGAAAGTCGATCATTGAAAATGAGAAGCGCTAATATTATTGGCTAATCTTTCCAGTGCAGTCCGCTAACAGGTGGCCGGAGAGGACGAGGGAATGGATGCATGGCTGTAGTGCAGCTGTGATATGACCACTGTTTTACAATCTACATTTAACTTGTTTCATTTATTAATTTTTGGTAAAGTCCTCCCATACTTTGGGAACTTTTGGCCTTCTCTGTGATTTTTCTCTCCGTGTCACCATGATGCATTCCTGTTCTTCTTTGCTGGAACAGTTAAACAGAACATTTTTGCGGCATGCATATAAACTTGAAAATTAAATGATTTGTCGACAATAAAAATCTGCATAAAAAATTTTTGTGATCGACAACGTTGACTAATCATTTCAGTCCTCAACACAATAACTACTGAAATAAATGATGTAGGCTTTTCAAATCGATACAGTAAGATGCATCTTGGATGACTTGCGCCCTCATCTAACTATAGGTTTGGGGTCAAAAGGTCAAGGTTAGCATTCCATTGGCACCATTACTATAAAACAAGTAAAGCTAGGGCCACCAAACGTGGTACACAGGTTCACTCTGAGACCATGACCTCTGACTACAGGTTTGGGGTCAAAAGTTTGAAGGTCAAGGATGGCACTCCCTGTGATCTCTTACTATAGAACGTGTAAAACTCTCTAGGGTCACCAGACTTGCTACACAGGTTCACCTTGGGATCCTGCCCTACAACTATGGATTGTATACTTTGTGTTATCATCATCACATTATCATAATTTGGTTCTGCCACAGTAATTATATTGAAAAGTTGAAAACTGCTCTCTGTCAGTAAGTATTGGGATCTTCAAAGAAAACGGAGGTGGGGAATATTGCACTCGCCTCAGAGTGCTCTTGTGTTCTCATAAATTTGCAACTTTTTCCTTGTAGGCTTGCAGCTTTTTTTCCCCACGTAGATTTGCTACTTTTTTCTTGCTTAGATTTGCTACTTTATTTCTCATAGATTTGCTACTTTTTTCTTGTAGATTGGCAACATTCATCTGGATGCTGGTTAAATGTTTGTACTGTGTAATTGTCATTTATGATTTTTTGTTTGTTTTAAATTGACATCTTTTATCCTATCTTTGCATCTTTTTATTCTTGTAAATTATATACAAATTTGCAAGTTCATACATTTGTACCTCATGCTAAATTGGAGAAAAAAAAAACATCCCCCTTCTTAAAAAAAACAACAAAAAATCACCTACTGACTTCAGAGCCTTCTGAAATGTCTTTGTTATTGGCTGTTCTCTTCTGTGAGGTCTTCACATTGTTACTTAACAGACCTGATACAGACCTGATCCTGGATAGTCTGGTACACTGTCTCTGAGGAGAACAGGAAGTTTCCCACTGAACCTCAGAGCTAGCATAGCTACAGTGCAGCTAGCTTAGCTAGGCCGTTAGCTCAGCTCTCCTCTGTAAATTCTAGTCACCTCGCTAGACCTCTGTGGTCCAGCTCCTTCATTATGGGTCCACAGTCCAGAATAGATCTCACATCATTATGCACTATTTTTTTCCCAGCGTGATGTGAGTACCACGCCTGTTAGCATTGCTAGCTTTGCAGTGCAAATCAATGTGACCGGGGATTTTATAACGCTTTAGCTCATTACAGTAAAGCCAAAAAGGGCTAACACGATGACGTGGCATCCATCCATCTGTCCACATTTCATGCTACTCCTCCTAGGCAATTGGCCCGATGGTCACCAAACTAACTCACAGGGGGTCTGCATCCAGATTGTGCTCAAGCTTACATGTCGGGAGATTTGAGCACTCTCGGGGTGAGTTATTCATTCCAGAATGAGCTACGCCGTCACTGACTGTCTGGTTTGTACGTTATCACTTTAATAAACCAGAGCATTGGTTCAATCCAGTCGATTATATATTTCACATCATTGTGGCTTATTTTGTTATATTTTGGCTGTGATAGCTGAGTATACTGGGATGCCAACGTTAGCTGGTCCAAGTGACCACAGCTGGAATTTTGTCCATTAGCTTGGCTGCTTGACATCCGTTTACATCTATTTTTGTGTGTTTGAAAAGGACTGGTGAACAACAGCAGAGTCCATTTCTTCAGTCTCTGTAGTCTGTTGGGGCTATGAGGAAAGCTTCTTCCCTGTGCGTAAAATGGTGCTGCAGTAGCTAAACCTTGAGGTGTTCTGACCAAAGTGTGTCAGACATTTCATTAACACCTCTGGGAGCTGTATCAACATTGGAAAAAGTGTTTAATAGGGGCTCTTTAGCATTGCTTTAACATGTCACTGCAACCATTTCGTGTTGAAGTAACATTAAGGCAACAAAATTTTGAATGAATTTGGCCAGAGGTGCAAAAAGAACCAAGAGTATATAATCACAATCTATTCTGTGACACACAGTGAATTTCAAGTGTGGGACCACAGTTTGGCAACATGGAAGAAAAATCAATACATTCCAGAAATATTTGTTCCGTTGACAGTGATGTTAATATAATCTATTCTGACAACTCGATGGGTTTAGCTTTATTTGAGGCTCAGACATGTTTAGTGGCTCCATGCAGCTTTTTTTGAGAAACTGTCCTAAATGTTTCATTCCATAGTTGATGTTGGTGACCCCTGATTTAAAGGTTAATGTCCCTGCACAGATAGGTAAACATGTGGTAGTGTGTGAGCTAAAGCTCCCTTTAATGGTCAGATTTTTGTCCACAGAGAAACAACTGTTTCCAGATTAGCGCTAAATGACCTTAGAACAACACACCAGCACGCACACACGCACAAACACACACTGTAAATAGGTTAATGTCCCCACATGGGCAGGTAAACATGTATGAGTGTGTGAGTTAAGTCCCTTTAATGGTCAGATTTTTATCCACAGTGAAGCAACTGTTTCTAGATTAGAGCTACAGTCATGTGAAAAAAATTAGGACACTCTGTATAAGCCTGTGTATTTTTTTTTTATTTATTTTTTTTTACGTATTTGGTCATACGGGTATTTAATATCAATGTTAAAAATACTGGAAGATTCACATAATATAACTAAACAATTAAAAATGAATTAAAGACTTTTTTTTCAAATTTTCTGTAAAATGTAATTCTAAACAAATAGTGAGGAATAAATTAGGACACCCCCATCTTTTTTAGGACACCCCCACATTCATTCCCACTTACAATGGCTAAAATAAATTTAAAAAAAATGCAAACAAAAACAAGGTTAGACAGATACGTGAACATTTCTTAATAAAGAACTGAACATTTAAATTGGTGTCCAGATTTTTTCACATGACTGTAAATGACCTTAGAACAACACACCAACGTGCGCGCACACACACAAACTGTAAATAGGTTAATGTCCCTACATGGATATGTAAACATGTATGAGTGTGTGAGTTAAGTCCTTTTAATGGTCAGATTTTTGTCCACAGAGAAACAACTGTTTTAAGATTCATGACCTTACTAATGCACACATGCATACACCCACTAATGCACACCATGAGTAGGTTAATGTGTAACGGACTGCAGCAGGGATGTGGTTTAACTGGTTCTTGTGGAGCAGAGCAAGTTTACTCAGGAAGAGAAACATCCTTCTGAGCAGGTTTGTCAGAATCACCATGGAAAGTTGAAATGATATGAAGTGGTTGGGGCCAGTGTGTGTGTATGTGTGTGTGTGGGGGGGGGGGGGGCTTTTTCTTACAAACCTGTGACTTGTTTCTCAAAAAAAATAAAATAAAAGGAACTTGATCTCATTTTTAAATGAGGCTATTTTCCTTTTGTAAATTTTTAGAAAATTTCTCCCAATTTTGAGTTTTTTTAAAAATTATTTTTAAAGGTTTTTTATAGACATTTTTGCCCCTTTTCAGTTGCTTTTTAGACTTTATTTTATATTTTGTTTTTATTTTAATAAAATTTTATATTTTATTTTAATAAAATTTTATATTTAATTTATATTGTTTTATTTTATTTTCATTTTAAATTTTTTGATATTGTTTTGATTTTATTTTTATATTCTGTTTATTTTATATTTTGTTTTGATTTTATTTCAATTTTTTAAAATTTTGTTATTTTTATTTTATTTAGTTTATTTTTGGGTGAGCCTCAGGTTTCAGACCCCTCACCACTTCATGTATTCACATCTTTTTTTCTTTTTCCCTCGACAAGCTCAATAACCACCTTCATTAAAGATTGATTAAAGATTAAACAAATATAAATATTTAACTAATAATTTTCCTCTCTCTGAATGTGCAGCGAGTTCGGTGGATTTCCCTATGAGTGATGGTGACGAAGATGCCTCCTTCCTGTCCCTTCCTGCCGCCGCCTTCTCACAGCGCCTGTCTCTGACCGCCCACATCAGCGAATCAAACACACCCAGCCAGCAGCTGCTCATTCAGGTAAAAATTCAAACTAAAATTAGATTTCATACAGACTGAAGAAGCACCAGGATGGTGTTGTCATGTCAGATTTGAGTTGGAAGAGTCGTTAATTTAGATTAAAAATTTTCTAACAAATTACAAAGGATGATGTTATTGTAATGGAACTTGATGATTTGGGAGAAAAAAAAGGTTAAAACTTATGAGCCTGAAAGAAGTCCCAAATTTGCATGAAAAAAGTCAGAAAGTCATACCAAAGGAGTAAATTTGTCAGACCACAGAGCAAAGAAAAGTTTTTGAAGTAACAATTCTCAAAGCTTTAGCAAAAAGTTGAAAATTTAGAAGAAAAAGTCACAAAATTAACATGAGAGATTTTCAGAAGAAAGCCAGTTAGCCTGACAGATGATTCAGGACAGAGACACAGCATGGTGCTCATCTGTAGCAATGATGTCCACGCTCAGCTGAGATCAACACAAACTGTTGAGTTTTTTTTTCTGTCGACTCGTCCTTAACATCTGACTGCGATGAATCCTGACGCCGTAGATTCTGCTGACAGTAGACCAAAAAAATGATTTCACTTGACAAGGAAAAATGTTTAAATGTGTCCTTCCTTCATAGTCCACCGTTTCCATGGTTCTGGCTTTGTTAGTAGGAGTCTACAACATGTGGCTCTTAGGCCATAAATGGCAACTCCCTGTAGCTTTGATTAAAAAAAAAAATTATGTATGAAACAAAAAAATTAAACTCAAAAAGTTTTGTTACAAAAATGATCAGGGTCTCCACAGATCCCTAAAAAGTCTTAAAAGCCTAAAGTTTATTTATTCAAAATTAAGGTCCTTTAATTATTCTTTCAAAAAATTGCATTTAATCCTTAAATCTGCATTTCAAAGGTCTTAACCCTTAAACTGCCCTAGGTGCCATGTGGTGCCTGGGGCAATGCAAGGCAGCTCAAGCCCCCGCCCCCAGTGGTCAAGAGTGGTAAAAAAAAATTGTCAATAAAATAGTTCAGATTTCCAAGGCTATAACTTAAAAGTTACAAGAGATAATGGCTTACTGTCAATTAGAAAGATGTAGAATATGATCCAAAGTTTCAGATAGGAATAAATTTACGTATCTAATTTGCACAATGTTGCAGCAGCTATATAAATTACATAACTCAGTCAAAAGTGGACTTTGGACACATTTACATAAAGAATGGTCCTGTTTTTTTTTTTTACGCCGATTTGTCTACAGGGGTATGTTTTTATCTAATCTTCAAAGTATATGAACCAGAAAATCAATAAAATGTCAAAAAAAAAACATATTTCTCTCTTACCTGTTACCAGGAGGGGGGCTCGCCCGCTCACGTGACCGGTCCGTTTTCGTCCATCATAGCCGATGTTTGTGTATTTGCTCAGCCATTTACACCATGTACCACATCTACAAACTCTTAAGATTACCCCATGTGAATTTCGTTTGTATTATGTGGCTATTTTTTCTGTTTGGTGCATTTTTCCTGTGGGAATCCATGCCGCCCGTCGGCGCCGCCATCTTGGTACGGGGAGCTCAGTTTTTTGTTACACCGACCTCGTTGTAACATGTTTTCTTAGTAATTTACACCCATGTACCACATCTACAAACTCTTATGATTATCCCACGTAAATTTTCGTTTGTATTACGCGGCTATTTTTCCCGTTTTATGCAGTTTCCGTCATCATCGCGGTAGCGATGACCGATCGTGAAGGCATACACATTGGTGTGTGAGCTCAAAGCGGGAAAAGGAAGAATAATAATGAGGATTTCTCCTCCTTTGCTATGTTCCATGTCAGCCATGATTTCTTCAGCGCGTGTCTGCCACCTTCTACACTGTCAGATCAATAGAGATTAGTACAAATTCTCAGTATAGCCGGGGGATGTCAGTAAGTTGACACGTGCAGTTGCTGCGCTGTGTCACTGGGGGCACGTGACCCGTCCATTTAATCTGGGCAGTTAAAGGGTTAAAATCCCACAGATGTAATAAACACAACAATTCAATTTTCTTCATTTTATGAATTTAAATCCTCATAAATTACAACTTTTTTATCCCCCGCCAATTGAAGCCCAAAGGGGTTGAAGAGCCCTTTGGGCGAAGACTGAAGGGGGATTATGTTATGGGTCAGTCCGCCCATCTGTCCCACTTTTGTGAAATTAACTCCTCCTCCTACAGTTTTGTTCCAATTGTTTTGAAACTTGGTACCATGGTTTGATATACACTGAGGATGCGCATATTGCAATTTGGTTCTGATTAGGGATGCAAGTTATCGATTAATTCATTAATTGTTGATTCATTAATTGATTCACCTTATCAATTGATTAACGATTCATTGATAAGTGGCAATTTTCCTGAGAGTCTGAGTTTCCCTCGGTGCAATACGGTCTTTTTATCTTTAACATATAAAAAGTTAATTACTGTTTTTGATATACTGAATAAAACATGAACACCATATTCCTCAGTGATTTATTGTACCATTTGCATTTTTTTACTGCAAACAATGGCATTTTTTGTAGTTTAATACATTTTGTAGTGTATAGTGTGTACTATGTGTTGGTACATCTCAGTAAATTACAAATGTCATGATTTTTAATTTATTTTAAAAACTATTACCAATAGGGCTGTGCAATATGGCGATATATATCGGATGATAATATAAAAACGTCTATTGTTTCATAGAATACTCTACTGCTTATATTGTATTTAAAATGCACATACCCCTGTTTATTCAGTAAAGCTCCCACCTCACCACTACTTGTCAGCGTCTCTTCCCTGCAGTGTGCACAGCAGAACAGGTGTGGTGGCTAGGCTTCAGTCCTGTGGTTGCTAATGCTATCTCCAAACAACCAGTTCAGATAGCTGCTACTCCTGTTTGCCAGGGATGTGGGGCTGTTTTTCATTGTGCTGCGTCAGAAAGAATAGTTCACTAACCTCATTTTAATAGGTAAGTAACATTAACACCTTGTCTAATTATAAAATGCTAAATGATGATGCTAAGTTGTGCTAACTAGAAATCATAGCAGACCATTTGTTGGGGGGCTTAAAATACTGCCGAGTTTCTTAGTTTTGTCTGAAATTTTTTTTTATTGAAGCTACAAAAGTGCATGATGGTGGCACATGCATGCAAAATAAATAATAAATACATTAAAACGGGTCAGGGGAGCAAGTTCGCTCTTAATGTAATTTATTTGATTTCTAATCATTTTAATTAGTCAAGTAGTGATAATGAATCAAGTTAAAGTCATCACATGTATTTTATTACATTACCTTAATATCTTTGATTTTCAGATCATGACCAATCTGAAATATTTTTACTAAGAAGCAAACAGGTTAAATCAGGCCAGAATAGCAGTCTGCAGGTCTACACTTAAGTTTTCACTGATTTAAACTAACAGCTAATTTATTTCTGCAGATGGCAGCCATGGGTAATTTTCTCATTTTCAGACATTTTTTGTATTGTTTTCTTGTTTTGTTTTGTTTTTTTTGCGATTTTCCTCTGGCTCAGGAAATATTTAACTTATTGATGTATACTTTTTATTCATATATGATTTAGAAGAAAAATCTGAAATTTATGAGAGTCAAGTCTCAAATGGACATTACAAAACTTTAATAACACTGCAAAATTATGAGGGGAAAATGGTACATATTAAAAAAAAAGATGGTCCTTTTTATATGATTATCTAAACTGTAGAATTTACAGAAAATGCATATTGTGATATACAGACGTGGACAAAATTGTTGGTACCCCTCTGTTAATGAAAGAAAAACCCACAATGGTCACAGAAATAACTTGAATCTGACAAAAGTGGTAATAAATAAAAATTCTATGAAAATTAGCCAATGAAAACCAGACAATGCTTTTGAATTGTGGTTCAACAGAATTATTTTAAAAAACAAACTCATGAAACAGGCCTGGACAAAAATGATGGTACCCTTAACTTAATATTTTGTTGCACCACCTTTTGAGGCAATCACTGCAATCAAACGATTTCTGTAACTGTCAGTGAGACTTCTGCACCTCTCAGCAGGTATTTTGGTCCACTCCTCATGAGCAAACTGCTCCAGTTGTCTCAGGTTTGAAGGGTGCCTTCTCCAGACGGCATGTTTCAGCTCCTTCCACAGATGTTCAATAGGATTTAGATCAGGGCTCATAGAAGGCCACTTTAGAATAGTCCAATGTTTCGCTCTTAGCCATTCTTGGGTGTTTTTAGCTGTGTGTTTTGGGTCGTTATCCTGTTGCAAGACCCATGACCTGCAACTGAGACCAAGCTGTCTGACACTGGGCAGTACATTTCTCTCTAGAATACCTTGATAGTCTTGAGATTTCATTGTACTCTGCACAGATTCAAGACACCCTGTGCCAGATGCAGCAAAGCAGCCCCAGAACATAACAGAACCTCCTCCATGTTTCACAGTAGGGACAGTGTTCTTTTCTTGGTATGCTTCATTTTTGCGTCTGTGAACATAGAGCTGCTGTGCCTTGCCAAAAAGTTGCAGTTTTGTCTCGTCTGTCCATAGGACATTCTCCCAGAAGCTTTGTGGCTTGTCAACTTGCAGTTTGGCAAATTCCAGTCTGGCTTTTTTATGATTTGTTTTCAACAGTGGTGTCCTCCTTGGTTGTCTCCCATGAAGTCCACTTTGGCTCAAACAACGATGAATGGTGCGATCTGACACTGATGTACCTTGACCTTGGAGTTCACCATGAATGTGTTTAGAGGTTGTTCTGGGCTCTTTTGTTACCATTCATATTATCCGTCTCCTCCTGCGGCCACATCCAGGGAGGTTAGCTACAATTAAATTAATTAAAAAATCACCCTATTTTGTCATTCAATCCATATAGCCAATCATGTACAGTAGAATGAAATTGTGTTTCTCTTTATCTACAGTGTTAATCACACACACCCATATAGAATCAGAGGGGTCGTTGCCATGCAAGGCGCCGCCACAAATTTCTCTCCTCCATTCCATTATTGCTGAGCACCAAGCTGGACAGCAGGAAGTTCCGCTTTTATATGGTCTTCGGCATGACCCGACCGGGATTTGAACCCCTGCCTCCCGGGTGTGGGGCGGATGCTCTACCAACTGAGCCACCACTCCGGTGGATCCCGTGGATCTTAAATTTCTGAATAATATGTGCAACTGTAGTCACAGGAACATCAAGCTGCTTGGAGATGGTCTTATAGCCTTTACCTTTAACATGCTTGTCTATAATTTTCTTTCTAATCTCCTGAGACAACTCTCTCCTTTGCTTCCTCTGGTCCATGTTTAGTGTGATACACAACATGTCACCAAACAGCACAGTGACTACTTGTCACCCTTTAAATAGGCCGACTGACTGATTACAAGTTTGTAGACACCTGTGATGTTAATTAGAGGACACATCTTGGTTGAACATGTCCCTGTGGTCACATTATTTTCATTCTTTTCTAGGGGTCCCATCATTTTTGTCCAGGCCTGTTTCATGAGTTTGTTTTTTAAAATAATTCTGTTGAACCACAATTCAAAAGCATTGTCTGATTTTCATTGGTTAATTTTCACAGAATTTTTAATTATTACCACTTTTGTCAGAGTCAAGTTATTTCTGTGACCATTGTGGGTTTTTCTTTCATTAACAGAGGGGTACCAACAATTTTGTCCACGTCTGTATATCATTATTGTGATATAAGATGACTTATATCGTGATATGAATTTTTTGCCATATCTCACAGCCCTCATTACCAGTACCATAAATTTATCTTTTTTAGTTGTATTACAAAAGATAACTTTCACATTCTAATTTACAGAGATGAACTAGTAGACTGTTTTAACAAGAAAATAAATTGTGAGCTGCTTCATCGGTTGCATGCTAAACATTATCACAGTACCCCAGCAATCCAGGCAAACCCACAACAATCTGGGCTCCCTCTGATGTCTGTTACCTCAGTGGCAACTTGAGTCCAGTCTGCTTTCCCATCTTGCGGCAAGGGGATATGTTTTTGCACTCATGTAGTCTTTTTCTTTGCTCTGGTCAGTTTCTCCACTATGTTAATTTGAAGCAAGTGGACCTTCAAGATCGCGTGCTATTAGAACTTGTTGTGGCACTCCGATGTAACCCAGAAGGGCAAGTTTTTTTGCTCTACATAGCGCATGTGCGCTGGGGGCTTGGTGTCTTCTTCTGCTTTTTCAGTTGAAATGCGGCAATGGGTGACCACATGCGCCCCTGCCTGGACGGAGACGTCACTACATTTCATAGAATAAGCTCTCATTGAAAAGGACTGCTGAGTTGTCAATTAACTGACAACTAATTTAATTTAGTTGACTAAATCCATATCTACAATTAATTGAAAGTCTATTAATCATTAACATCTCTAGTTCTGACTGGATGATTTTTGCAGGAATTGTAGCCCCTGACCTATGACCTCCTGTTTCACCTCACTTCATTGACAGTAACCATCTTATGAAATCAACTTCTCCTACAGTTTTATTCCGATTGTTTTGAAACTTGTTACCATGGTTTGATATACTCTGATAATGCGCATATTGCAGTTTCATTCTCATCAGATGAACTTAAGGTCAAACATCAGGTCAGATTTTTCTGTAAATCTTCTAAACACAATAACTACTGAAAGAAATGATGTAGGCTTTTCAAATTGATACAGTAGTTGTATCTAAGATAAGATAAGATAAGATAAGCCTTTATTAGTCCCACAAAGGGGAAATTCCAGGATTGCAACAGCACAGGGATAGCAACACTCAGAGCAACAATCAGAAGGCAAGAAAAAACAAGCAAGCAAGAGCAGCTAATATACATATGTACATATTACTATAAAATATATATATACACACACACACACACACACACAGACACACAGTGCAGAGCATTGTAGCTGGATGGAATAAATATATGAATATATGAACACACAGTGCAGAGCATTGTAGCTAGATGGAATAAATATGTAAATATATAAACACCCACAGTATGGAGCATTGCAGCTAGGTGGAATAAATATGCAAGTATATAAACACACACAGTGCGGAGCAATGTAGCTAGATGGAATAATATGTAGATATATAAAAACACAGTGCGGAGCATTGTAGCTAGATGGAATAAATATATAGATATATAAATATAAACACACCCAGTGCAGAGCATTGTAGCTAGATGGAATAAATATGTAAATATATAAACACACACAGTGCAGAGCATTGTTGCTAGGTGGGATGAAACAGCATAACCGTCTATTTAGTTATCCTACATGGTATGATTATGTGCCCATACATATTCTCACCCTCCATAGCGACCGGTATGTTCCTAGTTGTATGCCGGAGAGGACCATTGTGTAAGTCTATTGCATCTTTTGCATTCAAAAAAAAAAAAAAAAAAAAAAACTATTAGTTTGTTACGTCTTTTTGCTATCTCTGCGAGCAGCCCTGCTTAGGTTGTACAGTCTGACAGCCGTTGGTAGGAAGGACCTACGAAACCTCTTGGTTGTGCACCTGGGATGATGTAGTCTGCTGCTAAATGAGCTCCTCAGTGCATCCAGTATGTCCTGCATAGGGTGGAACTCGGACTCCAGCAGAGATGACAGTTTAGCCACCGTCCTTCTCTCTCCTATCTCCTCCATCGGATCAAGGCGTTGCCCCAGGACAGAGCTAGCTTTCTTAATCAGTTTGTTCAGTCTCTTCCTATCGGCTGCAGTAATGCCACTGCCCCAGCAGACCACTCCAAAAGTGATGGCTGATGCCACCACCGTGTCATAGAATGACTTCAGCAGCGCCCCTTGTACACCAAAAGACCTGAGTCTCCTCAGCAGGAACAGCCTGCGCTGTCCCTTCTTGTAGAGTGCGTCAGTATTGTGTGACCAGTCTAGTTTATTGTTCAGATGAATACCCAGGTACTTGTAGGATGTCACCATCTCGATGTCTGTTCCCTGTATATTTACTGGTGCTGTGAGGGGCTGCCCATGCCTGCGGCAGTCCACCACCAGCTCCTTAGTTTTCCTCGCGTTGATCTGGAGGCAGTTCCGATGGCACCAGTCCACAAAGTCCTGGATAAGCCCTCTGTACTCAGCTTCATCTCCGCTGGAGATGAGACCAACGATCGCAGAGTCATCAGAGAACTTCTGTAGATGGCAATGTGTTGTGTTGTGTGAGAAGTCCGCAGTATAAAGAGTGAACAAGAAGGGAGCCAGCACCGTTCCCTGGGGGGCCCCCGTGCTACTGATGATCGTGTCGGAAACACAGTCCCGGGTTCTCACAAACTGAGGCCGGTTCGTGAGGTAGTCCAGGATCCATGATGACAGGTGCTGGTCCACCCCTGCGCGCAGCAGCTTGTCCTTCAGGATCATCGGTTGGATGGTGTTGAAAGCACTGGAGAAGTCAAAGAACATGATCCTCACCATATTCCCGGGCTTCTCCAGGTGGGACAGAGAACGGTGAAGGAGGAAGATCACCGCATCCTCCACCCCAATGCCATGCTGGTAGGCGAACTGGAGTGGATCCATCGCTGGTTCCACCAGGGGGCGGAGATGAGCAAGGAGCAGTCTCTCCAGGGTCTTCATCAAGTGGGACGTCAAGGCCACCGGTCTGAAGCTGTTCAGGTCTTTGGGGTGGGAAGTTTTTGGTACAGGTACCACACAAGATGTTTTCCACAGCTGTGGTACCCTCCCCAGTTTCAGGCTCATGTTGAAGATATACGTCACAATCCCACACAGCTGGTCTGCACAGGACTTGAGGAGCTTTGCGCTGATGCCGTCCGGTCCCGACGCCTTCCTCGCCTTGATCTTCCTCAGCTCCGTCCTCACCTGGGTCTTGGTCAGGGTCAGGATGGGGGGCTGTGTGTTGGGAGTGGGGGGGGGGTGTCGGTGGAGTGGGGAGTGGGTAGCAGGACTTGATTTCTTAGAGGCAGCAGTGGTTGTTGTGCAGACAGGGGGGAGGGCGGTTGGTCAAATCTATTGAAAAACAGATTCAGGTTGTTCGCCCACTCCCTGCCCCCCGTGGCCTGGGGGGAGGTATTCTGGAGCCCCGAGATGGTTTTGAGGTTTCTCCAGACCCCGCTGATGTCGCTCTGTTGCAGCTTGTCCTCCATCTTCTTCCTGAAGCTGTCCTTGCCTTCTCTGATCTTTCTCCTCAGCTCCCTCTGTACGGACTTCAGCATCTCCCTGTTCCCCGACCTGAAGATCCTCTTCTTCTCTCTCAGAAGTGTTTTTATCTCAGGGTTGATCCAGGGTTTGTTGTTTGAGTGACGCCGTATGGTCTTGGTGGGAACGGATTTGTCCACACAGAAGCTGAGGTAGCCCGTGAAGGTGTGAATGAGGCCATCGATGTCCTCACCATGTGGATCGCAGAGCTGCTTCCAGGCAGTGGCTTCAAAACAGTCCTTTAGAGTGTCCATTGTCTCCTCAGACCATAACTCCACAGTGTGCATGGCCGGAGGTTGTCTGTGCACTAGGGGTTTGTACACCGGTCGGAGATGAACCAAGTTGTGATCCGATCTCCCAAGTGGGGGGAGTTGTGATGAGGTGTACGCCTCCTTAGTGTTTGCGTAGAACAAATCCAGTGTTTTATTGTCTCTAGTGTGGCATGTGACATACTGGGTGAAAGTGGGCAGAATGGGAGACAGTGAAACGTGGTTGAAATCGCCTGAGATGAGGAGAAGAGCATCTGGGTGTTCTGTCTGCAGCCTGCTGGTTACTGAATGGATGACGTCACGCGCTGTCCCAGCGTTCGCCGTCGGATTTGCATAAACAACAATGCAGATCACGTGTGAGTGTTCTCTCGGGAGATATGTAGGCCTCATGCTAACAGCTAGCAACTCAATGTCTTTGCTGCAGTGTCGTTGTTTAACAGTGATATGTCCCGGTCTGCACCAGTTGTTGTTAACATACATGATCACTCCACCGCCCCTAGTTTTGCCACTCTCTGGTGTTCGGTCAGCTCGTATCGTGTGAAAACCCTCCAGCTCAATGTTAGCATCTGCTGCTAGTTCAGTTAGCCACGTCTCAGTAAACAAAAGGAGAGAGCACTCCCGGTAAGTGCTATCATAACGGGAGATAGCCGCTAGCTCATCTAACTTTCCCAGTATCGACCGTACATTTCCCATGACAACAGATGGAAGGGAGGGTCTGTACCTTATATTTTTTGTCCTCCGCCTTACTCCAGCCCGGCAGCCGCGGCGTTTTCGCCTCAGTTCTCTCGGTATGTCGAGTTTTTCCAGTGGGACCGGGTGGCGGTTAAATGCTAGCAGCTCTTCCCTGTTATATCGTATCCTGCTATAAACAGTGGCTCCGTCCACCGGCTCAGGAGACATTTGGGACGATCTGTGTGTCCGTGATATAAGTGGGGTGAAAAAAAAAAGTGATCAAAAGAGAGAGGAAGGGAAAAAAAAACTCGGAATCGAGCCGCTGTTGCAAAAGGCAGCCGACTGGTGTGGCGCCGAGAGGAGAAAAAAAAAAAAAAAAAAAAATTAAAAAAAAAAAAATGCACATCTAATGCACATCTTGAAAGACTTGCACCCTCACCTGACTATGGGTTTGGGGTCAAGGGGTCAAATGTTCAAAGTTAACATTGTAGTTGCATTATGGTAAATATTACATTTACTATTAATATAAATCAAGTAAAGCTAGGGCCACTAAACCTGGTACACAGGTTCACCTTGGGATCCTGAACTCTGACTCTGGGTTTGGGGTCAAAAGGTCAAAGGTCAAGGTTAACATCCCATATGCCTTATTACTGTATAATGCATAAAGCTAGGGCCACCAAACCTGGTACACAGGTTCACCTTGGAATCCTGACCCCTGACTATGGGTTTGGGGTCAAAAGGTCAAAGGTCAAGTTTAACATTCCCTATGCCTTATTACTGGGCAATGCATAAAGCTAGGGCCACCAAACCTTGTACACAAGTTCACCTTGGAATCCTGACCCCTGACTATGGGTTTGGGGTCCAAAGGTCAAGGTTAACATTTCCTATGCCTTATTACTGTACGAGTACAGTTGGGGTCACCAAACTTGTCACACAGGTTCACCCTGTGACCCTGAAGTGTGACTATGGTTTTGGAATCACAAGGTCAAAAGTCAACATCAAAATGGCTGATAAACTATATCTCAACAACAAAGAGAGCTAGGGTTACCAAACTTTCTACACAGGTTTACTTTGTGATCCTGACCTGTGACTATGGGTTTGGGGTCAAAAGGTCAAGGTTAACATTCCTTATGCCTTATTACTGTATGAGTAAAGCTAGGGCCACCAAACTGGGTACACAGGTTCACCCTGTGACCCTGAAGTGTGACTGTGGTTTTGATTGCAAGGTCAAAGGTCAACGTCAACATGGCTTATAAACTATATCGCAACAACAAAGAGAGCTAGGGTCACCAAACCTGGTACACAGGTTCACTCTGAGACCATAACCTCTGACTACAGGTTTGGGGTCCAAAGGTCAAGGTTGGCACTCCCTTTGATCTCTAACTAGAGAATGTGTAAAGCTCTCTTGGGTCACCATACTTACTATGCAGGGTCACCTTGGGATCCTGACTACAACTATGGATTGTATACTTTGTATGTTCGTGAATGATGGGTTTATCATAATTTGGTTCTGCCACAGTAATTTATTGAAAAGTTTAAAAACTGCACTGTCAGTAAATATTGGGATCTTCAAAGAAATTGGAGGTGGGGATATTGCACTTACCTCAGAGTGCTCTTGTTCTTGTGAATTTTCAGCCTTCTTCTTGTTAATTTGTTAATCCAAAAAAAGAAACAGCAAATTTTTAAATAAGGCTATTTTCCTTTTGTAAATTTTTACAAAATTTTTCCCAAATCTGAGTTGTTTGGGGTTTTTTTTATTGATTTTTAAAGGTTTATTTATGGACATTTTTGCCCCTTTGTGAGTTGCCTTTTAGATTTTATTTTATTTTTATTTTATTTCAGTAATGTATTTTATTTTGATTTTATTTTTTATTTTATTTTAATTTTGTTTTCTATTCTATTTTGTTTTGATTTTGATTGTTTTTTAAATTTTATATTTTGTTTTGATTTTAATTCTTTTTTATTTTTATTTATATTTTTATATATTTTATGTAATTTAGTTTATATTTTGTTTTGATTTAAAATTTTCACCCTTTTTCTTGTTAAAGGGGTCATTGCACTTTTTCCACATTTTAATAGCTCACACGTCTTAATGAAACGTTTGTGACACATTTTGTCCACATTTTCTGTGATCTTTTTAATTATTGAAGTAAATTTGCTTTTTTATTTTTCCTGGCTGTCTATAAATGCTTTGATTTAAGGCTCTGTCACTTTAAGAATCATCTTTCACCATTCAACTCTCCCCTCCTTCTTACATCAGTTAGCCATTATAGCTGACTAACTTATAGACTCCCAGCTCGGTTGAGCAGCGCTCTGGTTCACTGAGCCACAGTCAGTGGTGTATCTCACATCAGTCCGGTCCATTTCCCAATAAATTTTGCAGTAATTCCACAACAAATCACTAGCACTGCGCACTGGATGATCGTCGCAACCCAAGGCAAGCTACTGAGCCAAGGGATCTCAAAGGGCAGTGTGGCTCTGTGGGACTGCTCTTACAGCCAACTGAAAGCTGGAGCAGCTACACTGCCCATAAGAGCAGAGCGGATCAACGGAGGACGATGAGGTTGCTGGGCATGAGAGCCAGCAGCATCTGGTCCTGGGACATTTTGATTGTAGGGAGCCGGAGGCTTCGTCGTAATTCTGCGGCCAATCGCACGTACCGGTGTTATGCCAATAACTTCCCCGCCAATCCAAGGGAGTTCTCAGCATAACACCGACCAGTAGCCCTGGTCCCAGGTCATAAAAATGACCAGTGTGCCATGGCGGATGATCCATCGCAGAATTGCAATGAAACCACTCAGGGGTGGGCTGGAGTGAACCAGGTGATAACAGGGATAGCTATTAGGGTGACTAAGATCTGAAGAAAATAAGCTAGCCCAGGGGCTAATAGGCCAATAATAGAGCAGTAGGCAGGTCTCAAGGACGGCAGTGGGTTGGCTTTTTCGAAACTTGACGTATACGATTTACCTGGAAGAGTAAAAAAAAAAAACATTTTGGGGAGTTTCTCTGAGAGAAAAACGAGATAAAGGCAGTGTGCTTTTTTCAGATACAATTTTTTTGGCTAATTACATGACCAGTTGACACATTTGAGACAGTTAAAACCTACAAACATACCATTTTTCAATCAATGACCCCTTTAATTTGTAGCTTTTTTTCACATAGATTGGTGACTTTTTTCCCCTGTCCAATGGGGGTGGACAAAAAGATCAATTCAGTGATGGATTCCCATGCCTGCTACTAACGACGATGCACAGATCCCTAAATGCATGGATCGATTTTTTTATTAATTATATATATTCATGTCAACCAATTATATTGTAGTCAACCAATTGCATTTTCAGTCCACTAGATGGTGCAAAGCAAGCATCCAGTCAAATGAAGTCATAGCTTGTCTCGGGAGATTTGCAGCCAGATGGTGCAAAAGTGCCCATTGTCAGTGGAAGTCATATCTTGTTTCAAAGTTAGCTCAAATGTTGGGCCTTTTTTGAATTTTCTAACAAAGATGGAAAACCTTGACATGACACACAACCCACAAGAAGCCAATTTTCATTTCCACTTTGACATTTTAAGGGCATATTTTGCTGACCTATGCATGAGCTTTTTGACCATTTTGAAAGATGTTGAGAGGCAATTTGACTATATGCTCACCAAATTTCATGGTTGTAGGATTAATATTTCTGGAGTTATTGCAGTCTGAAAATGGCTTCTCAGCTAAAATGCACTTTACACATTCTTTTAAATTTATAGCAAATTATGTTTTATTATTGCATTTGGTACGGCTAAATTGTTAAATTTGAACATGAAGATGACATGGAAGCAACTTGAAATTTTCCACAGGAAATAATCTTATATAGATGTCATTGCTGGCCAGTTTTCATGGCCTTTTTTTTTTGTTGTTATTTTCAGGGCATACTTTGCTGGCCTTTGCACGAGCTTTTTGATAATTTGGAAAGATGTCGGGAGGCAATTTGACTATAGGCTTACCAAATTTCATAGCTGTGGGAGTAATAATTCTGGAGTTATTGCAATCTGAAAATGGTTTCTCAGCTAAAATGCACTTTACACATTCCTTTAAGTTTACAGCAGATTACGCTATAATTATTTGGCTTAAAGACATTGGCGTGGATCTATCCATCCATCCATCTTCTTCCGCTTAATCCTTTTCAGGTTGCGGGGGGCTGGAGCATCTTTGGGCAAGAGGCAGGGTACACCCTGGACAGATCACCAGTCCATTGCAGGGCCAACACAGAGATACAGACAACCATTCACTCTCACAGTCATACCTAAGGACAATTTAGAATCCCCAGTTTGATACGAATTAGCCTAACTTGCATGTTTTTGGCATGTGGGAGGAAACTGGAGAAATCCCGGAGTAAACCCACGTAGACACGGGGAGAACATGTAAACTCCACATAGATCACTGTTGGTTGGGGGCTGGGATTGAACCCAGGATCCCCCGGCCAAGGGTGAGTTACTGTAACCACTCCGCCACCATGCTGCCCACATTGGCACCGTGGCAACGTATTTTTCTTGTGTGTGTGTGTGGGGGGGGGGGGCAGAAAACACATGACACTATTGTAACTGGAATATGTTAATTAATTCCACCAAGGAGGTTATGTAATCGGGGTGGTTTTTCTGTCTGTTTGCCCATCCATCTGTTTGTTTGTCTGTCTGTCTCTCTGTCTGTTAGCAGGATTACACAAAAACTACTTGATGGATTTTGATTAAATTTTCACCAGAGGTAGTCCCTGGGCCAAGGATGAACCCATTAAATTTTGGTGATGATCTGAGAGGGCATACTAACTAACTAACTAACCTGCACTTATATAGCGCTTTTCTAGTCACAAAGACCACTCAAAGCGCTTTCATTAATACTAACCCTCTATTCTAAGGGCCTATAGGAAACCGATATCTAGGGACAATTTAGAACAGCCAATTAACCTAACATGCATGTTTTTGGCATGTGGGAGGAAACCGGAGAAATCCCGGAGTAAACCCACGCAACACGGGGAGAACATGCAAACTCCACACAGATCACTGTTGGTCGGGGGCTGGGATCGAACCCACGATCCCCACAATCCCCCGGCCAAGGGTAAACTGTGCTGCCGCAGTGCTAACCACTGCGCCACCGTGCAGCCATACCTCCACCAAGGACCTTCTTTGTATTTGTGCAGCAGGATTGCACAAAAACTACTGGATGGATGAAATTTTCACCAGAGGTGGTCCTTGGTCTAGAGAGGAGCCCATAACATTTTGGTGATGATCCCAGAATGCATACCTCCACCAAGGCTCTTATTTTCTCAGTGTGTTAGCAAGAATACTCCAAAACAAACTCATTACATTTTGGAGATGATCCATGAGGGACAGAAGGAGCCATGGCAGAGGTATGCACTCTCTGAGTGCTTTTCTAGTTTTATACTATTTTTCTTTTAATTTTGCACAGTAACTTTGCATATGGAACGCACAATTTGAAGTATTGTGCAACCAAGGCTTGAGTCTTGGAATGTTGGGCCAGCTGGGGTACCACCCAGATGTCCTGTGTTTGGACTTTTTACTGGTGTTGTGCTTCGCTCCTTCCTCTCTTGCACCCTTTGCCTGAACACTTTCCTCTCCTTGGCTCCTCTCTTCTGTCTCATCTTTCCCTCTCTGAGCCCTGTCTTATTCAGGTTCTCTCTCTGTTTATGGTGGTATAGAAACAGGTTGAAAATGCCAAGTGCCGTGTTTTGTCTTGCATGATTTTTTTGTCATGATTTACATAAATGACACAGATATGTATATTTTTTGTATTTTTATTATAGTGTTTCTTTTTTTTCCATTGAGAGAGTAGGAAAGGGAAGAATAGTAATTAACTCACATATACTTATACTGTATATGATCAGAGGTGTAGTAGCCAGAAATTCTACTCATGTAAAAGCAGTGTCATTGTATGAAATTAATAATAACAGCCCTATTTTCTACTTTCCTCTGTAAATTTACCTAAATTTGAAACCATTTTCCCTAAATGTGTAATTTCCTCTTGTAAAATTATGACTTTTCTTGTACATTTAAGACTGTATCTGTAATTTTCTATCTATCTATCCATCTATCTATCTAGCATAAATTTATGGATTTTTTATGGCTAATTTTTGTCTATTTTTTAAATAAAATTACTGGGTTTTTTGTTTGTTTGTTTTTTTTTTTGTTTTTTTAGAAATTTAAAATGGATTGTGGTAAAATTTTGACTTTTGTTCCTCATACAATTTAAACTTTTAACCCTAATTTTGCAGAGCCAGAACAGAATAATAATTTATCTATGATTTCAAAGAAATATAATTATCAATACCCTGCCTCTCGCCCAAAAGACGCTGGGATAGGCTCCAGCCCCCCCCCCCCCCCCCGCGACCCGAAAAGGATTAAGCGGAAGAAGATGAATGAATGAATGAATGAATGAAAAAAAATTACCTAAAATGACCAAAGATGCTGTTATTTCTGTTATAATTCTATATTTTTACATTTTTAGAACTCTCCTCACCAGCCAGACAGGAAAATCCTCCCTTATTTTGAAATCCAAATATTGGCAGGTTTAGTTTGTCTGAAGGCTGGAGAATGTTGACAGATTTAACCTTTTAAGCTGTGTGATTTTTTTTTTTGTACCCCTAGTGGCAGAGTGTGGCGCTGCGCCTGTCAACTCATAATAACGTGCCAAACGCTCCCCAGCTGGACTGAGGATTTGTACTGACCATGCCAGTTCACAAGGTTGCAGGCACACATTGGAGGACTCATGGATGACACGTAATACACCAAAGAGGAAGAAATCCTTCCTCCTCTTCTTCGTCTTTGAGATTACAACACAAAATGGATGGCAGCCATCGTTGTGGACATACGCAGCCACAGACAGAGGAGCAAATTCAGAGGATTTGGTCCCGAATTTGCCAACTATGATTTTAAAAAGATTATTTAGCTTATGAAGGTAGATGTTAACATGTTCTTATAACACAGGGAGCATGAAGCTCGTTGATTTCATCTGCCGGTGTGTGGGGCGCCATGTGACTGTATAGCGATCACCGGTTGCATGTCGTCATATAAGAGAAATTGCCGCGAAATAAAAGCGAAATTAAGGTGGAATAATCAATAACAGATTCTGGATGTAGGAGAAAAAGCTAAAATGACCGGGAGAGGACAAAATTACGATGAGAATGCCACAATAGGACACCAGTAAGTGACAAATGTCTTTATTTGTATGCAAATTAGATGCGTAAATTTACTTCTATCTGAAACTTTGGATCATATTCTACATCTTTCTAATTGACAGTAAGCCAATATCTCTTACCACTTTCAAGTTATAGCCTTGGAAAGTTCTGACATCTGATCTGAATATTTTCTTGAAAAAAATCTTTACCACTGTTGACCACTAGGGGTTTGGTGACATACACAGTTAATGGGTTGTCACTGACTTTGTGAATTTCAGTCATTTTATCTTGCCAGGTACATAATAATGAAGATAAATTAGTTAATATTGTAGTGATTGGTGGAGTAAATCCTCAGCAATTCAGTCATCCTTGCCTTTCCCTCAATTAGCCTAAGTATGAAGCCTAACCACACCTGTTTGCTAAGCGACTTATCATTGTTCCCATTGCCAGGGGGTTAAAACCATGATAAATGCCTCCACTGCTTACATACCTCTTCTGCTTTTTTTCCTCGTTAAAGTACTTGAATAAGCTCGTGCTTTACTCTGACACGAAATCAGGTTTGCCTCATGGACAGCAACGCTAGATAGGTCAGCTTGCTGACTGGAACGGTCACATAGACGGTGCGCTCCAGAACTCCAACGTGCAGGTGACTGTTGCATGCATTGTTGGCGTATGGAGCTCATTCTTTCGTTTATTTCTTAGCATGGCGGCTCAGATCTCTGGTATGGTATGCCGCCATGCAGAAATGTTACCAGTGGAAATCCTGCTAGATATAGACTACATTTGGTAAGGCTAAATTGTTAACTTTGAACATGAAGATGACATGGAAGCAACTTGAATTTTTTTTTCACAGGAAATAACCTTAGTGTAAGGAGGTAATCTATTTGCTCACCAGATTTCATAGCTGTGGGATTAATATTTCTGGAGTTATTGTAGTAAGGTAAAATGTACTTTTCCAATGTAAAGAAAAATCCCAACTGGTGGAAATGATGAATTACTATTTTTTTTTTTCAAAATATCGATCCTAACATTGAAGTTTTAGGTGCCAAATAACACAGATAAATATGATGTTTGAAGAAAATCTGAATTGGTGTGGAGTGTTCAATTTCTGTTCACTCTGATCATTCTTGTACCTGTCACATTTCTTTTCTCTCCTCATTGTCTCGTTTTCATTCTTCCCGAACACCATCCTCTTCAGAGGGTCACCTGGTCCTGCTGTTGGACTCCTAACAATGTAAAAACCTTCATTTCTGCTTCGGTTTCCCTTTTTATCCAAATCCCCCCTCATTAGTGGAGATCATAGCTGCAGTTTATGTTTGGTTTTGACTTCTGGAGCTTCTGGGTCAGGGGTAATTAGTTCCTCAGATTGAATCATTGATACCTCAGTGCTGATTTTTTTTTTTCTTTTTTCTTATTTCAGTCTCTCCAGGAGAAAGTTTGTGAGTTTCAAGCTCGTCTTCACTCTGAGGAGGTAGCCCGCCACCTGCTGGTCCAGCAGCTGCAGAAGAGCCTCCAGGAGAAGACGGGAGGAGAGCTGCAGGAGGAGAAGCAGCAGAAGCCAGCCACACCAAACAGTGAGAATATGAATGATGCTTCAGAAAAATGAATGAATGAAAATGTATTTATTTTAGCCTCCTTCCTCAGGGTAACTTCACCGTTTCTGCTATAGACATCCTAAGTGTGATCATTTAAGGGTCAATCACCAACAACATGACATTAAAACATAAAAAAATTTGGATATTTGAATTTTTAATGTTTTTAAAAGGTGAAATGTTGCTAAAATCTTGGTCTGTTTTTCTGAAAGATTTCAGGGGAAAAAAATCATTGAATTTCACAGAAATAAAAATTTCATCTTGACAGGTTGTTTTTCTTCAACTTCCCTCATTAAAGGATTTCCATATTTGAAAACGTATGTGTAGGTCAGAATACTTATCCTAGTATTTTTATTATAATATATGTTGTCGGAATGAACATACGATTTACTTGTATTTTTATTTTAAGCCCATAAACTTTCTATCCTTAACGGTAGTAGCTGTAATGAAATAGATTTTCTCCTGGGATCGATAAAATATTTCTGACACAGATTCTGATTATTGTTATATAAAAAAATAAAAATTCATTCTTCAATGGAACAAAAAATATTTTCTGACAGAACCTTTAATGGGGCAGAAATGAAAAGTATCTGTAGGTAATTTGGTCGAAAATTAATCTGCAGGAAAAAAATACAAATGTGAGCCACCGGGGGTGCTATAATAATATGAACATTGACAGACAACATGCAGTATATCCTACTTTAAATTATTTTATACTCATGTTTTTGTGTTAAATGTGGACTTGTTTTTTTAGCTCATATAAAATCTGAAGTGTCCTCACCTGTTAATATTTTGTGGGAACTAAAACCAGTTCCAGTAGATGAGGATTAAGGTCCCCATTATCTCGATAAAAGTCAAGTGTCCTCTGAAGGGACAGAATCATGTATATGTGTGTTTGCTTTTTTTTAGGCGTGAAGGTGTTGAACTCTTCAGGTGAATCTGCAGATTGTCTCAGCTTTACAGAAGAAGAGCAGCTCGTTACTCAGCTGCGCACACAGGTTTGTCCTTTTGAAAGAATAAAAAAAAGTCAAACTTATGGGGGGAAAGTTACCAATTTATTGAGAAGAAAGTCACAAATTTATGGGGAAAAAGTCACAAATTCACAAGGAAGAAGTTGAAAATTTATTAGAAAAAAGTTGCAATTTTTTTAAAAAGAAGTAAAAAAAAATTACAGGGCAAATTGCAAATCTGAGTAAAAACATTGAAAATCTACAGGGAAAAAAATGCAAATGTATGAAAGAAACTGCAATTTTGCAAAACGTGAGATTTATGAAGAGGAAAAAGTCACACATTTATGAGGGAAAGTCAATTATTTTGAAGAAAATTACTTTACAAGAGAAAAATCTGAAGTTTATGAGGAAAAAAGCTGCAAATTTATGAGGAAAAGGGTTGTAGATTTATGAGATAAAAGCAAAAAAATTTACAGGAAAAAATTTGCTAATTTATGAGTAACAGATGCAATTTTGCAAAAAAGTCACAAACAAAATTGCCAAATTTACAAGAGAAAAATCTGAAATTTATGAGAAAAAAGTTAAAAATGTATAGAAAAACTGCTAATCTATGAGTAAAGCTGAAAATTTGCAGGGAAAAAATAGCAAATTTACATTATAAAAGATGCAGTGTTGCAAAAAAAAAGTCACAAATTTATGAGGGGAAAAAATATGCAAATTTACATGAGAAAAATCAGAAATTTATGCAAAAACAATTGCATGTTTAAGACTTTTTGCATTTTTGCATAGAATTAGTGTTTCAAAGTCATTCAGTTCTGTAACATGATATAGAAGAGGGATGATTCTTTGGGTCATTTTGCTAACATCCCCCCTCAAATCAGCTACTGGAAGTGGGCCGATCAGGCGGACATGCAGGTCAGACAGGTGGGCTAGTTTTAACAGGTGACGTTTCTGCAGGTGGAGGAGCTGGAGGAGAAGCTGTTGGATCAGAGCCAGGAGGTGGAGAGACTTCGCTCTGAACTGGTGAGACTACTGAAGGATTGTGGGGAATAAATGGCCTCATTATAAATAAAGCACACACATGTACACGGCCACAGTATGGGAGGGCATCATTTCAACACTTTCGTTTTAGATTTTTTTTTTTTTTTTTTTTTTTTTTTTAAACAAAAGTGTCTCTTTAAATGTTAGACAGTTGAGCCAAATGTTAAACCGACTGGGGAAAAACCCACCAAAATGTAACATGGTCATTTCGTGTCAAATCAGAGAGCATTTATCATCATGTTTCTGCATCATCTCAGATTTTGTTTGATTTACATGTTTGGCAGAAAAAATAAGTTTCATGCAATATTTGAATGACTTCTGAGAATTTAATTTTTTTTTTCCACTCTTGGGGCTTTCTTTCTATTTTACATTGAAAGGGTAATTTAGCTGAGAAGCCATTTTCAGACTGTTATAACTCCAGAAATATTATTCCCACTATCAATAAATTTGGTGAGCACAGTCAGAGTGCCTCCCACCGTATTTTTAAATTATGAAAAAGCTTATGCAAAGACGAGCAAAGTACGCCCTTAAAAATGACACAAATATCCATGAAAATTGGTATGTAACATCTGCGATCTAAATGAGGTTATTTCATGTAAAATATTTAAAGCCGTTTCCATGTTGTTTTCATGTGGAAATTAAAACAACATATAAAGTTTATTTTCCTTGACTGAATCTACTTGGTATTCAGTACTGTTCAGAGGAGTTTTAAACCCCTAAAATTTACCCAAGTATAATATATGAAAATCTTTGCTCATGCAACTTAAACATTTTCTCATGAAATAACCTTATATAGACCTCATTGCATACCAGTTTTAATGGCCCTTTGAATGAGTTTACGTAGCTGTTTCAACAAGTCAAAATGATGAACAGAATTCAACCCTGGCCTGAGATATCTGATGAAACTGTGATTCTGTTGATTCTGTTCATGTCAGAGCCCATGAGAGCTGGTATAAAATCAATCAAAAATGGTACTTTCAGCACAAACTAAGTAAAATTTTCTAGGTGTGTGCTTGAATATTTTTTTGTTGGGGGGTGGGCCTCAAAACCGATCTGAGTTTTTAAAAAAAACAGCATTTTGGTAATATTTTATTTGATATGGACAAACAAATGTATTGGACAAACCAGATACTTTGCTTAAGTATTTAGCAATGCATGCTAATTCACAACACTAGTCCATAGGAGGCTTTTGGAAAAAGAATAAAAGAGAAGGTAAAACAGAGGATTAAGAAGTTAATATTTACAAACTGCAGAGAAAAAGCAGTTAAATGTTTGCATATATCCATACACACACATATGAACAGAAACATACCTACATGCATTCATACAGCAGGGAAAACAAGTATTGAACACATCAACATTTTTCTCATTAAACATATTTCTAATGGAGCCATTGACCTGAGGTTTTCACCAGATATCAGTAACAACCCAAGTAATTCGTACATGCAAAGAAATCAAGGTAACAGTGTTTGCAAAACAAGTTATATTTAATAAAGTGGAATGACACAGGAAATAAGTATTGAACACACTTGGTGAAATTCATTTAATATTTAGTAGAAAAGCCTTTGTTGGTAATAACAGCTTCCAGATGCCTCCTGTATGGAGAAACTAGGTGCAGCCATTGCTCAGGAGTGATTTTAGCCCATTCTTCCACACAAACTGTCAAATCTTGAAGGTTCTGTGGGTGTCTATGAACTCTGATCTTCAATTTGTTCCCTAGATTTTCAGTTGGTTCAGGTCGGGTGACTGACTGGGCCATTCTAGCAGCTTTATTTTCCTTCTCTGGAGCCAGTTGAGTTTCCTTGGCTGTGTGTTTGGGATCATTGTCTTGCTGAAATGTCCACCCTCGTTTCATCTTAAGCATTTTGGCAGATGGCAGCAGGTTCTTATCAAGGATGTCTCTGTGCATTTGTCCATTCATGTTTCCTTCAATTATATGAAGTCTGCCTGTACCATGTGCTGAAAAACACCCCCACACCATGATGGGATGTGCAGTTCCATTTCTCCTCCAAACATGCTTTGTGTTGTGGCTAGGGGTGAGCAATATTGTCTAAAAATGATATCAATATTTCTGTGAATTTTTACGATAACAATATTTTCTGCGATATTACAGAATACAATTTTGTTTTGTTTTGTTTTTTTAATTCATGCAAAAAGGACAGTTTTACAGGCTAGCATTATTTACTTTCAACATATTCAGAGCAGCATCTGCAGTGATGCGGACGTTGTACCGGTCTGTTGTGGTGAAGAGGGAGCTTAGTTCTAAGGCAAAGCTGTCGATTTACCAGTCAATCTACGTTCCTACTCTCACCTATGGTCACGAGCTTTGGGTAATGACCGAAAGAACGAGATCGCGGATACAAGCGGCTGAAATGAGCTTTCTCCGTAGGATTGCTGGACTCACCCTCAGAGATAGGGTGAGGAGCTCAGTCATCCGGGAGAGGCTCAGAGTAGAACCGCTGCTCCTCCACATTGAAAGGAGTCAGCTGAGGTGGTATGGGCATCTGATTAGGATGCCTCCTGGACGCCTTCCACTTGAGGTGTTTCAGGCACGTCCCACTGGGAGGAGACCCGGGGGCAGACCCAGGACTCGGTGGAGAGACTATGTCTCCCAGCTGGTCTGGGAACGCCTTGGTATCCCCTCTGAAGAGCTGGAGCAGGTGGTTGGGGAGAGGGAAGTCTGGGCTTCTCTGCTTGAACTGCTGCCTCCGTGACCCGGACCTCCGGAAAAGCGGTAGAAGATGGATGGATGGATGGATATTCAGAAACTAGATAGTTTATTTCGAACACAAAAAATATAACAAAAAACAAGCAAATGCAATAAAGTTACAGTATACACTGTTCGAAAGGGAGAAGGAAGAAGTGAACACTTATTAATTCCAACTCCTCTTTTCCATCGATACACTCATGTGGATTTTATACAAATTACTACCATTAATACCCCAAGTAAACAATTTACTGTATTTTTTACAGATCAACATTAACACCTGTCCATTCTAACATACAATGAAGTCCATATATCAAAACCAGTCTCAAACGACACAGATACACACAGTGCTGTCCCACCCACCATTCCATAGTGTCCCATAATGTCCCAGAGTGAACATAATGAATCGTACATATAAATTCTACCCTTCTAACATATAACCTTTCAACAAATGGTGCTTATACCTCTTTTTAAATTGATTTCTGTTTGTACATAGTTTCAGTTCCGGCTCCAGACTGTTCCACAAATCCACCCCACAGACAGATATGCACATACTTTTCTTGGTTGTTCGTATCTTGGGTTTTGTGAAGTTTAAGTCTCCTCTCAAATTATGATCATTGTCTCTTTTTTTAAATATTTTTTGTATATTAGTTGGGAGTTGATTGTTAATTGCCCTGTACATTACTTGTGCTGTCTTAAATTTAACTAAATCGATGAACTTTATGACACGTGACTTCAAGAACAACGAATTGGTATGGTCTCTATATCCTGCATTGTTTAATATCCTTATAGCTCTTTTTTGTAATGTGCATATTGCTTGTAGGTTGGTATTTTTTTTTTTTTTTTTTTTTTTTTCGTTACTTATTTGTACCCGTAGGTAGACTTGGTTTGCAGTCTGGTGACAAGCCACTGGCTGCTGGTCGATGCGTGCGCGAGCGCCCTAAACCTACATGTTTTTGGTATGCGGGAGGAAACCGGAGAAATCCCGGAGTAAACCCGCGCAACACGGGGAGAACATGCAAACTCCACACAGCTCACTGTTGGTCGGGGGCTGGGATCGAGCCCACGATCTCATGATCCCCGCGGTCCCCCGGCCGAGGGTAAAACTGCGCTGCCACAGTGCTAAACCACTGCGCCACCGTGCAGCCAGGTCTTGTAGGTGTTTCCCCAGACTTCTACACAGTAGTTAAGATAAGGTAAAAACAGTGAATTGTACAATAAGACCAATGATTTATAGTCCAAGATGTGTCTTGTCTTTCCCATTATGCCTATACATTTTGCTAATTTAGCCCGGATGTGACTGATGTGAGGTTTCCAGCAGATTTTACTGTCTAGCGTCACCCCCAGAAACTTATTTTCCTGTACTGTTTGTATTCTGGTATCATCTATCGTTATCATTATTTCATGATTTATTTTATAATTTCCAAACACCATAATCTTTGTTTTTTTTAGATTTAGAGATAATTTATTTTTGTTGAACCACTGCGTTAATTTTTCCATTTCAGTTGTGACCACCTCTAAAACCTGCTGCAAATTCTCACCAGTGCAAAGGATATTTGTGTCATCCGCAAACAAAATAAATTTCAGAATTTTTGATACTTGCCATATGTCATTTATATACAAGATAAAGAGTTTGGGTCCCAAAACTGACCCCTGGGGCACACCACAAGTGATGTCCATGCAGGGTGATTTGTGCTCTCCAATTTGTACAAATTGTTGTCTGTTACTTCAATAACTTTCCACCCAACTCAGTCCTACCCCTCTTATCCCATACCTTTCCAGTTTCCTTAGTAGTATTCTGTGGTCAATGGTGTCAAAAGCTTTCTTTAAGTCTATAAATACTCCTACAGCAACCTTTTTTTTGTCTATACAACTAGTAATTTCTTCTATAAGTTCGATCAGTGCCAAAGATGTAGATTTATCTGCTCTAAAACCATACTGGCTATCTGTAAGGAGGTTGTGTTTTTCAATGAAATCATCCAGTCTCTTAGTGAATATTTTTTCAAGTATTTTGGAGAATTGTGAGAGTAAAGAGACTGGCCTGTAATTTGTGAAACAATGACTGTCTCCTGTTTTGTAAAGAGGTGTTACTTTTGCTATTTTCATTTTGTCTGGAAATGTACCAGTTTGAAATGACAGGTTACAGATGTGGGTGAGTGGCTTAACAATTCCCTCAATTACCTTTTTCACTATTGTCATGTCAATTTCATTCCAGTCCGTTGATTTTTTGTTCTTAAATTTACTCACAGTCTTGATAATTTCCTTTTCAGTAACTGCACCCAAAAATATTGTGTTTGGGTTTCTATCCTCTATTTCATTCACAGACCCACTGTGGTTTGTTTCTGGAGTCACTATTGATTTTGCTAATTCAGGACCAACGTTTACAAAAAATTTATTGAAACCACTGACCCCATCTTCCATATTATTAATCAAACTGTCGTTTTCGATAAAATATTCTGGATAATTTGCATACTTAGGACGATTACTAATAATCCCATTGAGTACTTGCCATATTCCTCTTATGTTATTTTTGTTATCCTCTAGTATTCTGTTGTAATATTCTTTCTTACAGGTCCTCATTACAGTGGTAAGCTTATTTTTATATCTTTTATATTTGATCTCAGCTTCCACCATTCTACATTTAATGAATTGTTTATATAATGTATTCTTCTTTTTACATGCATTTATTAACCCCTTGGTGATCCAAGGAATATTTTTTTTTTTGTTGTCTGTCACTGTATTGTTTTATAGGACAGTATTTATTGTACAATGATTGAAATATTTGTAAAAATTTATCATATGCTTTATTTATGTCATTTTCATCATAAACTATCTTCCAATCTTGCATTAATAATTCCTTTGTCAGTAAATACATTGATTCTTCGGTTCTTATTCTTTTATATTTAATATTTTTGGTATACTTTTTCTTCCTATAATCACATTGATAGACAACAAAAATCGGCAGGTGGTCGCTGATATCATTCAATAAAAGCCCACTCCTGATATTATTTTCCATAATGTTTGTGAATATGTTATCTATTAGTGTGGCACTGTGCGACGTGATTCTGCTAGGTCCTGTAATTGTTGGATGTAAGCCCATGCTGTACATTGTGTTGATAAATTCTTCTGTCAAACTATGTTGTTTTGAGTTCATCAGATCTATATTGAAATCCCCACAGATGAACATAACTTTGAGTTAGTTTTGCATACATTTTTTCCATCCAGTCCTTAAATAAGTCAGTGTTTGATCCAGGTGTTCTATATACACAGCTCACTACTACATTCTTCACATTGTCCAGACAGATTTCTATTGTAATACATTCAAATAAATCATCCACAGTTACTGACAGATTTTCAACAACCTTGTATTGCAAGCTCTTGTCAACATGAATTGCAACTCCTCCTCCTTTTTTCACTTTTCTATTTATATAATTTAATTCATAGCCATCCATGGTAAAATCCACTCCTTTCTCTTCACTGATCCACGTCTCTGATATTGCCACAATATTGAAGGGCTCTTTAAACTGATTTAAATAATCTTTAATGTTATTAAAGTTTGCATAGAGACTTCTGCTGTTGAAGTGGATCATAGAAATATTGAAATCAGATGTGACCATTGTGTTGAACTGTTCATCTGTGTAATAATTACAGTCATTGATTGAGTTAAAAAGATTATTATCAGGGTCTATGTCATATTCTACGTCCTGTGGGTTGTGCTCTGTGTATTCAAAAACTTTCAGTTCCTGTTGTTCCTGTTTGTTGATTTTTTGATTCATGCTGTAGAATGTTTTGTTGCAGATGAGTAAAATCCTTCAGTGTCCTATATTTGTCTGAATTGTTGCTGTGCCTCCAGATCATATTTGTCCAGTTCCATAATATTATGGATGTTAATGACCTTGGCTTCTTCAGGCGATCCGTTTAATTTGATGAATATTTTACAGTTTGATGTCCAGGTGTTTTGAATTTTTTTCTGCTTTTTCATGTATCTTGCTTTCCTGGCTATTTCTGCGTTCTCTTTCGTGAGGTGCTCGTTTATGTAGATGTTGGTTCCTTTCAGCTTCTTACCTTGTTTCATTAGCGCCGTCTTGTGTTTTCTGTTTACAAACCTCATGATCACAGCAGGTTTGTCGCCGTTTTTCCTGGGCAGAGGGTGGCAGGACTCGATGTTGGTGCAGTCCAGCTGGATTCCGTTTGACTGCATGAAGGCCGTCACCTGTTGCTCAGCGGATTCCTCATCCAGCTGACTTCCACTGCTGTCTGCGGCCACTGCTCTCGCGTATGATCGGGGTTTGATGTGGAGCCCCGTGATGATCACGTCGTTTGCCCGAGTGCTCTGGTCCATCTCAGCCAATCTGCTTTCCAGATACGCCAGCCTCTTGTCTTTTTCAGCGTTCTGGCTGCGCAGCGCTTTAATTTCCTCCACGAGGTCCAGTATACCTCTTTGTTGTGATTTTAGAGCAGACATTTCTCCTGCCAAGAAATCCAGCGTTTTTTTTTATCTCATCTTCATTTGGCAGAGCTCTTTTGGGACCCATTATTCCGGCCAATGATCTCTGATTTGGATAGTTCGAAAAAAAAAAAAAAAAACGCACGTGGGAGTAATCTCTTTGTTTTCCCTGAGCGCGAGGTGCGGGGGGGGCGGGGGGCGCGGGGCCGCTTCACAAGTTTCACCAGCTACTACTGGCAAATTCCTCGTTACTCTTCACGAGCAGGTTCACTCCCCAGCGGCAGCAACAAAAAAAGCTCAAAACGCCAGCTCCAAACTGCGTTCTAACTGCGTTTAACTGCCTTTTAAACAGTCACGAACAGGGAGCTCTTACCTGTGCGTCCTCACTCGTCCTCACCCGGAACCGGAGAAAACTAGAACCGGAGAAAACTAGAAAAGCAAGGAGCAAAGGCTCCTTCAGTCTCTCATGGATCACCTCCAAAATGTAATGGGTTCCCATGTAGGCCTAGAGCCACTTGTGGTGAAAATTGCATTAAAGTCTGTCTATTAGTTTTGGAGTATTATTCCTAACACACTGTGAGAAGATAAGAGCCTTGGCTGAGGTATGCATTCTGGGATCATCACCAAAATATAATGGGTTCCTCTCTAGCCCAAGAACCACCTCTGGTGAAAATTTCATCCAAATCCATCCAATAGTTTTTTGTGTAATCCTGCTGCACAAATACAAACAAAGCCCTTGGTGGAGGTATGCACTCTCGGATCATCACCAAAATCTAATCATCTGTTCCCTCTGCCATTACACACCTTTCCTGAAAATTTCATCAAAGTCCTTTCATAGCTTTTTGAGTAATGTTGCTAACAGTCAAACCAACAGACAAACGGCACTGAAAACATTAGCTCCTCCCTTGGCGGAGGTAAAAACAAAACAAAAACTCTTATTTCTCCTGTTGATAAACAGCAGGTCAGATTTAGTTTAAAATATTTTTTGTTCTGTATCAAATACTACAAGAAAATAATATAAAATAATATAAACCATTAAGCCATATAAACCATTAAGCTTAAGTGCACACAGATGTGTGCACTTAAGCTGTGCACTGAACAGATGCCCCCCCCCCCTTTTGGGTAGTTGAATAAAATAAAGATGAATCTGCCAAAATGGAATGAAAATACAGACTTTGAGCAAAACATCATCTAACGTTAACACTGTTTCAGCGGTGGTGTTGACGTACGGGAAAAAAATGCAGGCAGATTATCCACATTGCTGCACCGTTTGTTTTTTGTTTTTGTTTTGTTTGTTTTTTTTACATGGCAGCAGTCTGAAAAAAGTGAAACGTAAATATTTCCACTCAACTGGATGCAAATGGAGCAGCACCTTCCCGTGACATTTTTGTTTTGCCGTCACGCGTAACTTCCGTTGGCAGCATTGTGACATCGTCACGCAGCAGACCCCAAATTCTGCGATATTAGTTTTTACACCAGTATCAAAATTTATACTGGTATTATCGTGGACAATACGATATGGCACAACCCTAGTTAATTTTTACTCTCATCTGACCAGACTATATTCTCCCAGTATTTTACTGGCTTGCTCAAATGTTGTGCAGCAAACTTTAAACAAGCTTTAACATGCTTTTTCTTAAAGAGTGGAGACTTGCAAGGTGAGCGGACATACAGCCCATGTCAGTTGAGTGCATTACTTATTGTTTTCTTTGAAACAGCAGTACCTGCTAATTCCAGGTCTTTCTGGTGCTCTCCTCAAGTGGTCTTTGGCTCTCGGATAACTCATGATAATTCTTTTGACTCCTCTGTCAGAAATCTTGCGAGGAGCTCCTGGTTGTGGCTGGCTTATGGTAAGATGATGTTCTTTCCACTTCCGAATGATGGCTCCAACAGTGCTCACTGGAACATTCAGCAGTTTAGAAATTTGCTTTTCACCAGTGCCATCATTATGTTTTGCAACAATAAGGTTGTGAAGGTCTAGAGAGAGCTCTTTACTTCTACCCATCATGAGTTTTTTGTGATGTGACAATCTGATATTCCCAGACCTTTTTAAAGGCTATTCAGTCAGGACTTAACCAGCTGAATTTAATTAGCACTGATGGGGGATGGCTTCCTAAATTCTGATGGATTTCAGCTGGTTTCTTGGCTTTCTATGCCTTTTTGCACCTCCTTTTCTTCATGTGTTCAATACTTATTCCCTGTGTCATTCAACTTTATTAAATATAACTTGTTTTGTGAACACAGTTGCCTTGATTTCTTTCTATGTATGGATTACTTGGGTTGTTACTGATATCTGGTGAAAATCTCAGGTCAATGGCTCCATCAGAAATATGTTTCATGAGAAAAATGTTGGTGTGTTCAATACTTATTTTCCCCGCTGTATACACACACAGAAAGAATGCCATCGTGTCGTGGTCACTCAGCTTTTAGCCCAATTATGTACACACCGTTTTTGTACTTTTGCGGCATATTGTTGAAATCTTGGCCTTTATTTGAGCATTTTAATAATTTGGATATGATGGGAAACACTCCGGGTGTGTGCTCACAAAATTCCATGAATGTGGGATTAATATTTCTGGAGTTATAACAGTCTGAAAATGACTTCTCACCTAAATCACACTTTTCCCATATAAAATAGAAAAAAGTCCCAAGGGTAAACAAGCTAATTCTTTGTTCTATTTAGGACCAAAAACTAAGTTATGTGTAATATTTTCAGTTAATTAAAAGTCTGAACAAAATTTGAGATGGTACAGCAACACTTCTGTCTGAATTACATTGGATTGACCCAAAATGTAATTACTGATTAAAAGTGTCAGCTTTGACCTCCTGTCCTGTAGGGGGCGACAGACCTGGAGAAGCAGCTGGAGCTGCTGCAGGTGGAGAACGAGCGTCTGAAGCAGCAGCTGAAGTCATGCAGGAGTTCAGAGCTGCAGAAGCTCGACGCCGCAGCAGAAACGTGCAGCTGCAGCCACTGTCCCCACAGACGGGTAAAATACACACGAATATCCACAGAAAATACACACAATTATACAAGTGAAATACACACTAACAAACAGGTAAAATACACACTGACATGCACAAAGACAGCTGCAGACACTGTCCCCATAGACGAGTAAAATACACACAGACGTACATAACAAAGACGGCTGCCGCCACTTTCTCCGCAAGCAGGTAAAATACAAACAGATATACACAACAAAGCTGCAGCCACTGTCCCAACAAACGGGTAAAATACACACAAATATCCACAGAAAATACAATTATACAGGTGAAATACACACTGACATACAGGTAAAATACACACTGGCGTACACAATAAAGACAGCTACAGCCACTGTCCCCACAGACAGGTGAAATATACAGACGTACAGGTAAAATGCACAGGAAAGACAACTGCAGCCACTGTCCCCATGGACGGGCAAAATACACACTGATGTACAGGTAAAATACACACAGATATATACAAGAGAGCAGCAGCCACTGTCCCACCAAACAGGTAAAATGCACACGGACATGCACAACAAAGACAGCTGCAGCCACTGTCCCCACATGTACAAAACCTGCAAATTTACAAGGAGAAAAGTCTTAAATTTATAGCCAGTGTTCACAGAAAAAATCTAACAGAAAATTAAAGTTGTAAATTCACTAGAAGAGACTGCTGCTTTCTGTTTTTAACCCCTCCCTCCCTCCTCCCATGTCGACGCCGCAGGATGCGGAGGCCCTGCGGAGGGAGGTGTCCCGCTGGGAGAACCAGGCCCGTCAGAGGGAGCGGCGGCTGGCCGAGCTGGAACGGGAGCTGCTGGAGAAAAACTCCAGACTGCAGGCTCTGAGAGCCCAGCTGGACCGCTCCAACCAGCAGCTGGAGGACAGCCGCAGACAGCTGGAGGAGTTGAGGCGTCGGCACAACGAGGCCGAGCAGAGACTGCAGGAGTGCGAGAAGGAGCTCGCCAGACGGGCATTGTCGCCCCCTAGAGGGAAGGTAATAAAACACACACAATTTTACTACTTCTATGGGTAATTTCAAGCGTGGACTGATGGTGTGATGTTGTATTCCAGGATGCCACCCAGGCAACGGCAGCGGCCGCGGAGTCTTCTGACCCACAGAAATCTGTAGCCGAGATGCAGATGAAGAACGACACCCTGCAGGAGCAGCTGACTGTCCAGAGGCAGCTGCTGCAGGAGCTGAAGACGCAGCTACATGAGTCTCAGAGGACCTGCGCTCAGCTCAGGACGCAGGTAACCAAAACCGCTGTACCCGATCGTCCACTTCCTGTCCGAGTCCCGGTTGGTCGGTCAGTCCCAGGTTTAAATCTGCAGCTCTTCCTCTCCTCTCCGCATGCCTCTGCTCGCAGCTGTTCGCCGATCGAGGCCGTCTGTGTGGCCTTCTGTCAAAGGCCGTTGGCAGGGGTGCTGCTGCCACAGCTCGGAGGTTATCCAAGGTTGGACCCCACTCATTTTCAGAGAACTGTGGTTATAACGACAGTTACCCCTCACTGGCTCTGAAACTGCCAGACGACCAGAAACCTCCAACTACTGATTCACTGAAATAAAAAACAATAGATATCAGTCAAATATTTGTCAAAGGGCATTGCATGTTTACATCGGGAATACATCTTATAGAGGTCGTTGGCACATTGGCAAAACATTGATTAGATGGTAACATCTAGTCAGTGTCTTGCCAATGTGCCAAGGACCTCTATAAGATTTATTCCTAATGTAAACTTGCTGATGTTGGCCCGACATATGTGACTCATCTCTATTAAGCCCATTTACTGTGGAATGATCCAGTTTATTCCAGTTTCAGTAGTTTATCTGGTTTTACTGTCAAGTTTCTGAGCCTCAGACCCGGTGAGATCTCCCAGTCTGTGATCCAGACCGACCCAGTAACCCATTCCCAGTTCCCCCTGTTGGATTACCTCATTACTAAAATCAAGGCTTTGTTCATGCTTCTGATTTCATTTTAAAGTTAATTAAATTTTTACAGTTGTAGCTTGGCACAAAGACTGAAAACGAGGATGCTGCTTAGCGTAGAGGGCAAGCTATTAGCTAAGTTAGAAGGTTTAGCTTTACAGCTGACTGAGAGATCATACTGTCTCTAAGAAACAAGGAGATGCTGCTAGCTTTGTACAACAACTGGAAATGGCATGAAATTGTTAACATAGTTTATCATGAATGGCAGAAGCAGCAGGAAACTGAGCTTACTTTAACGCAGCAGCTGGAACTTTAAGCTTTGATTAGCACAAAGATTTGAAACAGAAGCGCTGTTTAATTATTATTTAGCTTAGCATAAAAACTGTAAATGAGGAAAAATTGTTATCCTAGCTTAACATAACAAATGCAAAGTGAAGGAAACTTGTAGGTGGTGGGCAAAGTGCATTTTTCGTGTCATTGATCGATCTGCATCAGAAGAGTACGCTATTTTTTAAATCTAGTCTCTATTTTTGGTAAATCTGAGAAAATTTGTTAGCAGCCTCAGTCTGCCGGCATTTTTTTAATAAACTTACATTTTTATTGTCAGTTCTCTCCGGCATCTCTCAGAACAGCTTTAGCTGATGAACCAATCAGGTTGCAGTAGGTGACCGCATACACCAATCACATTCGACTTAATCAGGATTCCCCCCCCCCCCCGCCTCCAGGGTAAAAAAATAATCAAAATGCAACGAGTCTGACTTGAATATTAATTTTCAAGAATTTAACTAGCTTACAAAAAAACATGTATTGATTGTTGAAATAAACAACCAGACAAATGCAAAATTATAGAGCATAATATATTTATAAGCCTTGATTCATTACCTCACAGATTATCACATTTTCAGGTTTATTCTGTGAACAAAACACATAATACCATTAACAACAATGTATCACAACATCCTTAGGAAATCTGATATTTATTCATAATATACTATTACACCAGGTTCAGGTTCAGGTTACTTTATTTGTACCTGTAGGTAGATTTGTTTTGCATTCAGGTGACATCCTTTTAGACACATATTTACAAACCACAATTACATTCAACATGAACACAAACACAGGCACACATGAAGCTGACTATAAACACGATAAAAGTACTCAAGGCTCCACCAATCAGGACATAAGACAAAGAGATAAGAGAAAAAACAAAGAGATAAGAGATAAGGGTCATATTAAAAAAGTTATAAACAAAGTCAAAGAGATTAAAAACTCAATAAAAGTCTAAAACCAAATTAAAAATTTAAAACCCAAATAAAAAACCTACAAAAATAAATAAATATAAAATAAAAATTTATAAATAGATAACTAAATTCATGCTCAGAGAATCAGAGGCTGCCAGGTAACCCTGGGGCTTCCCAAGGATGGTACTGAGGGGACTGGTCAGTAAGCCCAACATAGAGGGTGGGCTGGTCTGAACCTGGGATGGGGGTGTATGAATGTCCGTCTCCTGGTGCAATATATTGCCACATCTTGTTCAACTCTTTGACAGCAGCAGGAACAAAGCTGTTTTTGTAGTGCTGGGTTTTACTTTTTGGGACAGCAGACCTCCGTTTGGAGGGGAGAAGCTGAAGGTGGCAGTGCAAAGGGTGGGAGTCATCACTTAAAATGGAGGCAGCAATCCTCTGTACCTGTCTGGTGTACAAGGATGTCAGGCTCAGTCAGCTGTGACTCTCCAAGCAAACAACTGGACCATCTAACTACCTGGTCTAAGGATTTCCTCTGTTTCAGTTTTATCTGACCAAACCATGATACTAAAAAGGATAAAACAGATTCAATAAAAGCCCAATAGAACATCGTCATTATGGTTCGGTCAATTTGGAAGCGTGCAAGTTTCCTTAAACAATGCAAATGTTGCTGACCCTTTTTGCACACCCTTTCACAGTTCTCTTCAAAGTTTTTTTTTTTTTTTTTATTACTTATTTTGTACCTGTAGGTAGATTTGTTTTGCAGTCTGGTGACAAACCACCAGCTGCCGGTCGCTGCGTGCGCAAGCGCCCCTTAACTCCCTAACCTGCATGTTTTTGGCATGTGGGAGGAAACCGGAGAAATCCCGGAGTAAACCCATGCAAACATGGGGAGAACATGCAAACTCCACACAGATCACTGTTGGCCGGGGGCAGGGATCGAACCCACGATCTCACGGTCCCCGCGATCCCCCAGCCGAGGGTAAAACTGTGCTGCCACAGTGCTAAAGTTTAAATTACTATCAATGATCATCCCAAGATATCTGTAGGATTGCACACATTCAATGGTCTGGCCTTTTAGTACAGTGACTTCCTGCCTGGAAGTTTTCCTCCTAAAGTCAATAATCATATCTTTAGTTTTTGTCGTATTCAGCTGCAGGTAGGAATCCTCACACCAGTGAACAAAATCATCAACTACTGGGCCGTGGCCACTCTCACCATCCTGCAGGAGACCAACAATAACTGAATCATCAGCATACTTTATAATGTGTCTGTTGTCATGTCTGCTCTGACACGTTTGTGTACAGGATGAAGAGTAGTGGTGACAACACACACCCCTGAGGAGAGCCAGTAGAAGAACACTTTTGGTCAGACAATGTACCATTGACCCTGTGTCCTGTTGGTTAAAAAAATCCAGAAGCCAACCCACCAGATTATCACTCAAATCAAATTGTTGCAGGAGCCTTTCAACTAAAATATGAGGTTGGATTGTATTAAAAGTGGAAGAAAAGTCCACAAATAAAAGGCTGGCGTGTGTCCCATTAAAATCCAGATGTTTAAAAAGCATGTTAAACAGAGTGACAGTGGCATCCTCCACTCCTCTGTGAGGCCTATAGGCAAACTGCAAAGGATCCAATGCATGCTCAGTCTGCCTTAGGACCTCAAATCTGACCAGTTTTTCAAAAATTTTCATTAAAATTGAAGTCAAGGCAACTGGTCTAAAATCATTTACCATTTTAGGACAGCTGGATTTTGGAACAGGGACAACCACAGCATCTTTCCAGACCTTAGGCACATGTTGTGTCTGTAAGGACTTATTAAAAATGTAGTGAGACACAGGACTCAATTCATGTGCACAGGACTTTACCAAGTGTCCACATATATTATCAGGGCCCTGACTTTTGTTCACTTTTACAGCACAGAACGCCCTTTTAACATCCTGCACCTCAATATTAAAGTGCTGATTGTCTTTGAGTTTCTGCTTCAAATCTTGGGTTTCTGTGCTAAAATCAAAAGGATCAAAACGACCATAAAAATAATTAAGAGCATTAGCCAGCTCTGTGTCTGAATTAAAACCATCTAAAAGCACACGATTACGGCGCTCTGTGCTCTGAAGGCCTGCAATAGTTTTCATACTTGCCAAGGCTGAACCAAGCTTCTTTGCTGCCATCTTGCTTTCCAATTCTGATTTATAATTCTGTTTTGCTCTTAAAATTTCAGACTTCAGCTCTTTTGTGGCAACCTGCAGCTCAGAAACAACCCCCTGTTTAAAGGCAAGCGCTTTCCTCTGTAAGCAGGATTTAACTGATTTAGTAACCCATGGCTTATTGTTGGGATATATTTTGACACGTTTACGTGGAACAATCATATCCCTGCAAAAAGCCATGTAAGAGCATGTCACGTCCACCAAAGAGTCCAAATCATCCCCGCAGGACAGTGTGACCACCTCCCAGTCCGTACAGTTAAAGCATTCCTGGAGGCAGTGCACTGAATCTTCTGTCCACACATCTATGTCTCTGGTCTTCACCTTGCCTCTTCTGAGAGCAGTTTTATATGTGGGCAGCAAATGTACACAGTTGTGATCTGAGGATCCTAAAGGAGGAAGGGGAAGAGACTTAAAGGCTCCCTCGATAGATACATAGTACAGGTCCAATGTCTTTTCTCGCCTGGTTGGGCAGGAGACGTATTGATGAAAGTTTTTAAGTGTCTTCTTTAAAGACACATGGTTAAAGTCCTCAAGGATAAAATTTGGAGCCTCTGGGGAAATCGACTGCAACCACTGTAGCACATCAAAGACGGTGCTGGAGGTGCAGGCATCCATGAAAGTCTCTTAAAATAAAGTCCGGCAGCTGCGGCACAGACTCAGACACAGACACTGGATTATCCATGTTTAAATGCAGTAACATGTCTCTGGAATACTGCATTCTTAGCAGTGTGACCGCTCTGACGTCCCAGACAAAGAGCTGGCAAGAAAAAAGCCACAGTGTGAAAACAAGAAGAAAATCCATACTGATGGAACCAAAGAGCTCTTCGTTATATAGTCCACAAACATTCAAGGACAAAAACGGCACAGAGAATTACGTTAAAACACATTAAAGTGCATAAAAACAGAGACTAAGACACTGAACTTTTTCACCCACTGCCGGTCGCTGCATGCGAGCAGCATCACTTCTTATATTTAGATGTGATCAGAATGTTAAACTAGTTTGTCCTGCCCTATGTCTGCTGCTCAGTTTCTTGCTTTGGTATGGGCCTGTCTTTATTTATAACATGTCAGTTATGCCAAGTCAGACACGTACTTTCATTAGCCAGCATGAATATCAGGGACAGGTATGGAGTGCTGTATGCATGCTACAAGCTCTTTAGAAAATAGAATTCAATTTTCAGACAGGAGTTGGAAAAAATTGTGCAGTGTTCAATATAGTGGGTAAATCTTGATACAAAGGAAAGCAAAATAGCTGAAAAAGCAATAGAAAAATATAATTAGCATAATAGCCACCCTTCAGATGTGTCAGTCGACATAGGCTATCACAAACAATGCTACATGCAGTATGCTAATACAAGAAATACTGAAAGAGCCCAAGAAAGGATACAAAAATCAGTACACAGGTGATAGTAAGAATTCATTTTTAATCTGATGAAATCCATCTGAACTGATCATGCACATTAATGAGTGGAAACATTAATAGTCAATTTGAAAGGTGACTTGCGTGAAAAAATTGTTTAAAGTGAGGAGGAGTTTGCACGACACGTTGACCTCACTTTCTCGTCCAAACTCCTCCTGGATCCAGCAGCAAGACATCGCCAAGACGGCTGGAGGAAGAGACAGATGCAGTTGATGACCGTGACTTCTTGTGCCTCATCACGTACTTCACAGTCCACAACACGTTGCCCCGATCGCCATCCAGCTTGCTGAAGCATCCGATGGTTTGAACCTTTCCGCCGAAGGCTGACTTCACATGCTGACTAGGCAAGCCCAGAAGTGGCATGCTCACAAAAAGGATTGCCGGGACTGATGCCGAGTGTAGTGACCTAGGCCATATCCCCGGCCAAGGGAGGCCGAGGGTGTGCCAACACTTGCCCAAGGTGTACACCCAGGCTAGCGGAGGGAAGGAGGTCCCTTTCTTCTCCATTCTAGACCGGCTCCAAGCAAGGTCTAGCCACTGCCCCAGTAGTCAATTTAAAACAAGACAGAAAGATCCAGATAGGTCCAGGAGTGTGTCAGGAATGTCTGAGCAGCTGGAGTTACCTGTAGAACAGAAGAGACAATGTTAACACAATGTAGTTATCTTTAGAATCAACACTTATTCAGTAAATACAGAGTTGTCCCAAATTACGCATCCCACCCAATTTTGTCTCCTTTCCAATATTTTAGATGAAGAACCACATACTTCCGCTACAAATCCCCAACCAAACCGGGTTCTCCGGTCAAGAAAAACAGAGGTTCCAGTCCACCTAAGAAGAGCACCACATCTGCTCCCAAGCCAATGCATCATATGCAGAAGGGGAAAGTATACAACTCAAAAATATAATCGAGGACTTCCGGTCTGGACGCCATGGCGACTGCAGCTTAACACTGAAGTTCTCAGACCCAATCCAGGATAACACATTGAAAATCAAACTTAACGGATTTTTGGAGGAGTGAAAATCAAAAGACAAAATCATCATGTCTAAAGGAAAACAGAAGAAACTGAAATTCTCCAGGCCAGGACACGTATCGGCCGGAGAATCCGAACTGGAAGATCTCCGTTCAGAAGACGAGGAACTGGTGATAGCTAACAAAAGGGTTAGCCTGAAATCACTATTTGAGGAGCTACGACGATTTCGCCGAGATGTTACGGCCGAATTTCGGGAATTCAGAGAAGAATTGAAAAGGACAAACAGCAGAGTGGACCAGGCCGAGAACCGAATCTTGGAAACAGAGGATCGAATAAAAGTGCTCGAAGATTCTGTGCTAGACCTACGCAAAAGACAAGCAGCTATAGAGGCTAAGCTAACCGACCAAGAAGGAAAACAAAGAAGAGACAACATAAGAATTCATGGTCTGATAGAAGGAACCGAAAATGGTTTTAACTCAATGGCAGAATGCGTGGAATCCTTACTAAGAGAGAAATTGGATATTCCACAAACCACCGACTTGAAGATAGAAAAGGCACATCGTTCATTAGCCGCTAGGCCGGCGGCGGAAGCGCCCCCACGTTCGGTGTTGGTAAGATTTTCCAATTTCAAAATAAAACAAGAGGTTGTAAGACTGGCCTGGCAGAAAAAAGGATTTATGCACCAGGAGAGAAAAGTCTACGTGGAACACGATTACGCCCCGGAGGTCCTTAAAAAGCGCAGGGAATACAATGACGCGAAAAAGGTGTTAAGAGAGAAGAAATTGCGCTTTCAGACACCATTTCCTGCGAAGTTAAGGGTCTTCTACGGCGATGAAACGTGTCTCTATAATTCGGCGGAAGAAGCAACAGCTGACATGGCGAAAAGAGGCCTCCCGGTAACGGTATTTAAACCCACCGCAGACCCGAGTGAGAAGATCAAAACGCAAACATGGACAACACAAAGACCTTCAAAATCCACGGACCAGCAGCGGGAAACCCAGCACCAGAGCGTCGCAGATAAACTATCCGTTTTCAGGTTGGAATAGCGACCTTTTTTTTTTTTTTTTTTTTTTTCTCTTGAATCAATCCGCACATCCAACCCCCCTCATACAAGGTAACAAACATTAAAGGAGATGCATATTCAGCATGTGGTAAAACATTTCATGGAACAATCATATTATTTGAAACAAATAAGTCTTTGTAATAAAAAAAAAAAAAACTTGTTAAAATAGAAATGTGACAATAATCCACATGTTCTCCTCATACTAACAAATACTGTTTTTGCGTGAATGTTTGATGTGATGGGGGTGGGAGGGTGCATACAATTTCACAGGGTTTAGGCATAAAAGGAAAAAAAAAAAAAATCATTACAAGTTTGGATTGGGTTCTGAAACTCACGTTAAAAGCATGGGACTACTTTCAGTGGTAAGAGAGGGCCCTCAACACGTAACAGAGTTTGAGGAATTTCCCTCAGAGCCTTCACTCCATCAAGGCTCTTACAGGGTCTTTAAAAAGACCTCAGCTCAGGAAGTTCTTATGACAGCTTTTTGTTTTAAAGTTTTTTACACTATGTTCTTAATGTTTTTCTTGTTTTTAATGTTCTTTCAGTTTCTGAGTAGCACAAAAGAGGGCCACCACACAGTTATACTAAACAAAACAACACAATGGAGAAACAGGGTGTAACCAAAATAATTTCATATAATGTAAAAGGAATCCTGAATCCAGTTAAAAGATCCAAGATTCTAGGCAAAATGAAAAAAGACAAAGCAGGAATAATACTTTTACAAGAAACCCACCTAACAGACGTGGAACACAATAAACTCAGTAGACAAGGGTTTAAAATGATCTCTTCATCTTCATATAAATCAGGGAGGAGGAGGGGAGTAGCGACATTGATATCAACCAAAATTACATTTGAAAAAAAATCAGAACACAAAGATAAAGAAGGGAGATACAGTTTGGTAACTGGGCGGCTAGAGGGAGAAGATATCACCCTGCTGAATGTGTATGCTCCCCCAGGGGCTAACTGGAAATTTTATAAAAATGTATTCGACCTAATGATAACTAAAGCTCAAGGTTTAGTGATATGTGGTGGGGACTTCAATCTTAGACTGAATCCATACTGGGATGCTTCTGGTAATTCCCCACATCAAAATAACACCCAAAACAGGAAGACTCGGATGCTACTAAAAGAATTGGGAATCTGTGACGTGTGGAGGGAACTCAACCCCAGTGTAAAAGACTATACATTTTACTCAACTCCACATTCATCTTACTCAAGGATTGACTATTTTTTTATGTTTAATAGAGACATTGGAAGAGTAAAAACATGTAAAATAGGACTGATGGATCTCTCCGACCACAGTCCGATCTACATGGACTTAAATATCCAAAAATACACAAATAATACATTTTCTTGGAGGTTAAATTCAAATGTCCTGAAAGGACCATTGAAAGATGAATTGGAATCAGATATTCTCAGATATTTGGAAGATAACGATAATGGAGAAGTATCCCCTTTAATACTGTGGGATGCATGTAAAGCTGTAATAAGAGGAAAGATTATTGCAAAACTGGCAACCCAAAAGAAACTGACAAGAAAAACTATCCACATTAGAGTCAGAACTTAGGAACCTAGAAAAAGAACACAAAGGCAACACTCATTCTACTGACTCGCTCAAGATTAAGGAAATTAAAAACCAAATAAATGAGATCTACACAATAGAAATCCAGAAGAAACTTACATTTCTGAAACAAAAATACTATGAAGCAGGCAGTAAATCGGCAAAATTGCTAGCCTATAAATTGAGGAAACATCAAACAGAAAGAGCAATCTACAAAATCAGAGACCCAGTATCAAAGGAAATAAAATTCAGAATTCAGGATATTCTTAAAAACTTCGAGAATTACTATAAGAACTTATACTCCCACAAAAAACATAAAAACGCATCCGAGGCATTCATAAACACATTAAACCTTCCCCAACTTACGGAGTCACAAAATAAAACACTACTGTCAGAAATACATCCTAAAGAATTGGAAAAAGCAATTATGAAACTTAAAGCTAACAAATCCCCAGGAGCTGATGGCTATACAGCAGAGTGGTACAAAACCTTTAAACAGCAACTATCTCCTCTCCTCCTGAAAACATTTAATTATGTCCTCCACACAGGGGAAATCCCCCCCTCCTGGAGAGAAGGGGTCATTGCAGTTATACCTAAACCTGAAAAGGATAAACTAGAGTGCTCCAACTACAGCCCAATCAGTGTACTAAATCAGGACTATAAGCTTTTTACCATTATCCTTGCCAAAAGGTTAGAAAATATACTGACAGACCTAATTCATTTAGACCAAACAGGTTTTATAAGACAAAGACAGACACAAGACAACATTCGACGCACTTTACACATAATTCATCATATAAAAAAATATAACTTAAATGCAGTCATATTGGGATTAGATGCTGAAAAAGCATTCGATTCGGTTGACTGGTCTTTTCTATATAGAATCTTATCCAGTTTCAATTTTCATAACAACTTCATTAGAACTATACAGGCATTATATAAAAAACCAACAGCTAAAATAAGGATTAACGGTAATTTATCATCATCTTTTGAACTGGAAAGAGGATGTCGTCAGGGCTGCCCCCTGTCTCCACTGCTCTTTGCAATCTTCATAGAACCTCTGAGCCAATGGATAAGACAAAACCAAAAAATTCAAGGTATTACACTTGGTCAGAAGGAACATAAAATAGCACTCTTTGCTGATGACATTTTAATATACCTAGGGCAGCCGGACACTTCTTTACCAGAACTAACCTCAGTTTTTTCAGAGTATGGAGATTTATCGGGGTACAAATTAAATATGCATAAAACCCAAGTTTTAACATTCAACTATGACCCAAATCATTATTCACTAAGCAAACTCAAAACTAACTGGGAGTCGGAATCTATGAAATATCTGGGGGTCAATATCCCGAAACAATTCAACAAAATTATATCACTAAACTATGATCCACTGGTGACAAAAATAAAATCTGACCTAGCAAGATGGAATATGATACCATTCTTGGGTACTGCACAAAGAATTGAAGCAGTCAAAATGAATATACTTCCACGTCTTCTATACCTTTTCCAAACAATACCGGTAGAACCTCCCAAAAAAACATGGCAGGAGCTGGACAGAAGGATCTCAAGATTCATATGGCAGGGCAAGAGACCTAGAATCAGATATAGAACCCTACAGCTAAACAAAGACAAAGGTGGGCTCGCGCTGCCAAATATCAGGGACTACTTTAAAGCCGCACAAATTAAAACTTTAGTAGAGATATGTAACCCAGTCTACACTGCACAATGGAAGGAGATCGAATGCCAAATAACAAGTGACATCCCCCTACAGGCGATAATAGGGAACAATGTCTTACCTAAGCTTTTGAATAACACTAACCCGTGGATAGAGACCCCGCTAAAAATTTGGTTTAAGATGGTCAGAGAGAATCAAACTAAAGAGCCCTATCGACTTCTGCAATGGATCGCCTATGATCAGGACTTTACTCCTAATAAAACAGACACCAGATTTAAAAAGTGGAAGGAGAAAGGGCTGATAAAATATTACGATTTTTTTAAAGGGCAAATCTTAAGAAGTTTTGAAGATTTGAAAAAACAAGGCCTAATAAATCAAGACCTTTACAGGTTCTTCCAGCTTAGACACCACATAAACAATATACTTAAAAAGGAGGTTTTGGAAAGGGCCCAGTCAGGTGTTCTGAAGGTCTTCTTAATGGCATATAAAGGGATCCCAGGGATCAGATACATTTCTAAAATATACCAAGGTCTTCAAGACTTAAAAGGAGACAACACATCTTATATAAAAGAGAGATGGGAAAAAGAGGGGAATTTCACTTTACAACTGGAAATATGGGAAAAGCTAAATAAACAGCAATGGAAAAGTACCTCATCCCTGCAGTGGAGAGAATTTGGATGGAAAAACTTGGCAAGATTTTTCAGAACACCTGCACAAAACAAATTTACCCATAAGGGATTGAACTGTTGGCGCTTGTGTGGTGAAAAGACTGCAAATCATTTTCATGTGTTTTGGTCATGCCCAGTTATCCACCAATATTGGACCAAGGTACAGACAATATTGGGGAAAATATTCAAAATTACAGTTCCCTTTTCTTTTGTAACTTTGTATTTGGGTTTACTACCGGACTCACTGGAAAGACGAGGAGAAAAATACTTATTCAATGTTTTAATATTGGCAAGCAAAAAAGCTCTAACTAAAAAATGGATGTTGAAGGACTGTCCTACACCTGAAGATTGGACTAACGTGATCCAAGACATTTACTCGATGGAAAAGTTGACATTCGCACTGAGACAGGACATGGATGTGTTCATGAACTTTTGGCAACCCTGGACCGCATATGTGTCTTCCATTAGATCTAATCTTTGACAAATACCATTTCAATAATGATTCCGCTCTTTGTTCCAACGCTACTCAGATGCTCTTTTATCTTTATTTACTTACTTTTTCTTTTTGTTTGTTTTTTACTGGTTTGTTTTTGTTTTTTTTTTGTTATTTGTTTCTTGTTTTTTTTTCTCTTTAATTTCACTTTTTCTTTCACTTTAAAAAAAAAAAAAAAGGGGGGTGTTGTAAGAATTAATCTTCCAATGTTGTCAGATATCAGAAAATAAGGGAACATGTGATGAAAATGTAAACACTGCATTGCTGTAACGACCTGTATACCCTTTACAAAAACTTAAATAAAAAAAAAAAAAAAAAAAAAAAAAAAAAAATATAATCGAAAGAGACTAAGAGAGAAACTAAGCAATGAAAATACTACTGTCCATCAAAGAACATTGCATGTCATTAAAGACACTGGGAAAAGCTTTTCAGCTACTCCCAGAAGGACTAGGCCATTGAAAAATGAACTTGTGTTCTGTGTGACCTCAAAGGCTCCAAGGATGTGAGTTACACAAGATGCCAACTGTTTAAGAGTGGCAAGTGGACAGACAGAAGTCTTCCACCAAACAGAGACTCACTATATAAACACATTCAGTGAACCAACTAGCAGGCAGCCATCTCTAGAAGATGTCTGCAGAGTCAGCCAGACATATCTCCACCAATGGCCCATGGTTGGAAGATTGAGGGAGACTCCTGTGAGATCGACTGGATGACTCTTCCCCCTGCGCCTCTCAGCATTCTGGAGCTTCTATACTGCTCCTGTAAAAAACCACAACACTGTGAAAGGGAGACGCACGTGCAGACAGAACGAGCTTCCATGGACTGACGTGTGTTATTGCTTGGACTGTGAGAACATTTCTGACTAGACCACATAGACAGACACGCTGACTGTGTATGCTTTTTGGTGTGGTATGTTGCAGTGAGTTTTCTTGTTGTGCTTCACTTGTTCATTGTTGGTGATTTTGTGGTGATTATAACACCAATAAAAATGTTAAAGCTAATTTATAAAAACGAGCGACTCCTGTTTGAAATATTGAATATTTAATCTTTCACCTCTTAAAATTCCGGTGTTCCACCCGTGGAACATTTCACATTGGCTGGAAACTGGCTGGAATGCTGTAAAGCCTTTTAGTGCTATAATTATAATAGTTTGCCTGGTGCTTTTTATCTTTTTTTAAAATATGTCATAAAATGTCCTTTGTGTAAAATATTTTGCCCTGTTTTTCAGAAGTGTACATTTCAAAATCTCGCAAGTATGTTGTCAATATTATATGATTTAAATGCTTAAAACAGTGTGTAATTACAAAAAAATAAAATAAAATTGAATTTTCACCAGTTTTCTCTTTATACATATTTCAAATGTACATGAACAAAAGTTTTGCGATAGCAGACATTAAACTGAACCCCTTATACATGTTCTCAAATATTTGTGTTTGTCTAGAACTTACAGTGTCCAGTTTACAGGCTGTTTTATGTGTCAATGTCGAGGCCTTTTCTTAGCTCTGTGGTAGTCCAGGAATCAGTTCTTCTCCTGCTGTTCCTGTTCCACTGATGGATGGCTCTTCATCTGAAGACTCTCTAAAAATATAAATATATAGCATAAGATTAGATAAGATTTATCTAAAAGAAACGTGTTTCAAGAACAAATGTTCAACAAGTAATAAATATAATGATGACAAAGCAATTTGAAACAAAGCTAATGAGAAAAAAAAATACACTAGATATTGAAAAAAATAGAAACAATATAAATAAATGGATAATGAAAAAATATTGTAACAAAACTGTGAATAAATATCCAGTGATCCAAACATACACGGTGGTTGAGATTGGGACACTTCTGCTGAGATTTCCTCCTCTTCCACGGGGCTTTCTCCTTTCTAGTTGATCTCAACATTTTTTGCTTAAGCTATTTACAAATTATTACTTTAAAAAAAATCTTTAAAAACAAGAAATAAAGCAAAAAAGACGAACATTATGAAAATTTAAAAAAGATGCTGCTCCAAAAACACAACAAAACACGTAACAAAAACAATAAACACTCAGAAACTCTCACAATAGTAAAACTACTGTTTACAATACTAAACTATCATTTATTGGTGCTGGTCTGATGCTGTTTGCTGTTTTTTTTCAGCAGGACTTCTTTAACAGCAGGACAACGCGAAGGACGTGTAACTTTATTTAGCGATATGCTACACAAGACAAGGGACAACAGGGGGCAGCACTTGGTTGTAATATTAACGATGGAGATCACGAAAAGAAAACACAGGGACATAAATATAACGTTATTGTGCTCACCTGGCTGATGAAATTGCAGCATCGTCAACCCATCTTTCTAAATTACCGTTACTTCCGACAAGGACGCAGCTCATTGGTTGAACTCAAGTCAAGTGATCATGGAGCGCTGTTTTGATTGGTTAAGCATATAGCGGTCCTTAGTGATCGCCTCAGAGCCGCCTTATCAGGTTTCATACCTGCCAACAAACACATTCATGGTTTTAAAAATACGAGTTAGCCTATGTGTGAAACTCAGCTACTGTCTAGATGGGGATCGATCATCTCAAAAACTGAAGCAGGTAGAGCCACTCGACCCACCACCTATTTGTCATAGCGTTAGCATAACAATTAGAAGGGAAGGGAAATGGTTAGATTAGTAAAAAAGAGTAGAAGTAAGGGGAAGCTGATGATTTACCATAGCATAAATATCAGAAGTTATGGGAAACTGTAAACTTATCATCACATAAAGAGCAGAAAAGAAGGAAAGTGGTTGCCCAAGCTTATAAAGCTTGAAAGCAGAGGAAACCTGTTAACCTAGCTTAGCACAAATTCAGAAATGGTGGGAAACTGTTTGGTAAAGAGCGTTCACTTATACAGTGGGGTAAAAAAGTATTTAGTCAGCCACCAATTGTGCAAGTTCTCCCAGTTAAAAGATGAGAGAGGTCTCCAATTTTCATCATAGGTATACCTCAACTATGAGAGACAAAATGAGGAAAAAAAAAATCCAGAAAATCACATTGTCTGATTTTTAAAGAATTTATTTGCAAATTATGGTGAAAAATAAGTATTTGGTCAATAACAAAAGTTCATCTCAATACTTTGTTATATACCCTTTGTTGGCAATGACAGAGGTCAAAACGTTTTCTGTAAGTTTTCACAAGGTTTTCACCCACTGTTGCTGGTATTTTGGCCCATTCCTCCATGCAGATCTCCTCTAGAGCAGTGATGTTTTGGGGCTGTCGCTGGACAACACGGACTTTCAACACCCTCCAAAGATTTTCTATGGGGTTGAGATCTGGAGACTGGCTAGGCCACTCCAGGACCTTGAAATGCTTCTTACGAAGCCACTCCTTCGTTGCCCGGGCGGTGTATTTGGGATCATTGTCATGCTGAAAGACCCAGCCACCATTTCATCTTCAATGGCCTTGCTGATGGAAGGAGGTTTTCACTCAAAATCTCACGATACATGGCCCCATTCATTCTTTCCTTTACGCGGATCAGTCGTCCTGGTCCCTTTGCAGAAAAACAGCCCCAAAGCATGATGTTTCCACCCGCATGCTTCACAGTAGGCATGGTGTTCTTTCTCCTCCAAACACGACAAGTTGAGTTTTTACCAAAAAGTTCTATTTTGGTTTCATCTGACCATATGACATTCTCCCAATCCTCTTCTGGATCATCCAAATGCTCTCTAGCAAACTTCAGACGGGCCTGGACATGTACTGGCTTAAGCAGGGCGACATGTCTGGCACTGTAGGATTTGAGTCCCTGGCGGCGTAGTGTGTTTCTGATGTAGCCTTTGTTACTTTGGTCCCAGCTCTCTGCGGGTCATTCACTAGGTCCCCCCATGTGGTTCTGGGACTTTTGCTCACCGTTCTCGTGATCATTTTGACCCCACAGGGTGAGATCTTGCGTGGATCCCCAGATGGAGGGAGATTATCAGTGGTCTTGTATGTCTTCCATTTTCTAATAATTGCTCCCACAGTTGATTTCTTCACACCAAGATGCTTACCTATTGCAGATTCAGTCTTCCCAGCCTGGTGCAGGTCTACAATTTTGTTTCTGGTGTCCTTTGACAGCTCTTTGGTCTTGGCCATAGTGGAGTTTGGAGTCTGACTGTTTGAGGTTGTGGACAGGTGTCTTTTATACTGATAATGAGTTCAAACAGGTGCCATTTATACAGGTAACAAGTGGAGGACAGAGGAGCCTCTTAAAGAAGAAGTTACAGGTCTGTGAGAGCCAGAAATCTTGCTTGTTTGTAGGTGACCAAATACTTATTTTCCACCACAATTTGCAAATAAATTCTTTAAAAATCAGACAATGTGATTTTCTGGATTTTTTTTTTTTTCTCATTTTGTCTCTCATAGTTGAGGTATACCTATGATGAAAATTGGAGACCTCTCTCATCTTTTAACTGGGAGAACTTGCACAATTGGTGGCTGACTAAATACTTTTTTGCCCCACTGTATAGTGCTTTTTTTCCTCATCTCTGGATGACCAAAGCGCTTTACAGAACCTGCTATCCATCCATTCACAGGCTGATGGCGGCAGAACTGCCATGCAAGGCACTGGCCTGACATTTGAAGTTAGTGAGTGAATATGACTCTAAAGTGGAGGAAAATCATTATCCTAGCTTGGTATAAGGTTACAAACAGAAACTGCTAGCCTAGCTTAGCATAAGGTTTCAGATGGAAAAAGCTAGCCAAGCTTAGCATAAGCTTGGCTAGCTTTGGAAACTGCTAGCCTAGCTTAGCATAAGGTTACAGAGAGATACTGTTAGCCTTGCTCATTAATTATAACTAACAAACCTGAACAGTAGGTAGTCTTGGACCTGCTGTAGTTTTAGCCTTTTCATCTTATCCAAAATCTTATGAGGGCTTTGTTTAGCTGAGCTTTAGCGATAAAACTTATGTTAGCAGTGTTTGTCATCGGTGTGAATGGAGCCTTGCTGTGTTTCCCTGTTCCACCTGTGGTCACATTTACCCGTTTGTGCGATTCACCTGTGTGTTCTTAAATGAAACTAGCTCGTGTTTATTAGCCATTTCTAAATATTTGTGTTCTTAAGTGAAACTAGCTTGTGTTTATTAACCATTTCTAAATATCTGGCATACTAACCAGTCATAACTAACTACTGCATAGCTAACCAGACCAGCTAACGTTGGCAGATAATTTGGGTAAAGGGGGTTTAGAATGAAGCTTCTAAGTGGTTTCTTTTTTTATGGTGCGTTTTTATTTTTGTCATGAATTTTGCTAGGAAGGCATCATGGCTGAAGTAGAATAGAATAAGAGGATGTTTTTCTAAAGCCCTTTGTCATGTTTAAGGACTCACTGGGTCTTGATGCGCAGTTAAAGCTGGTAAAGAGCTGCTTGAAAGTACACTACCAGTCAAAAGTTTGGACACACCGACACATTGATTTTCAGTGGGTGGAAGCATCCAGACGTCTGACTGCTGCGGTAAATGTTTGTGTCGCTGTGCTGAGCTCACTGAGGCTGCAGAACAAAATCAGCTTATCTCTTAAAAACTACAGTTCAACATGAATGGAAAATAAACCTGCCAATAATACTTTAGTGTGCTGTCTGGATACGTATGGTGTGTGAAACAATGTCTGAGCTGATGTCCTCCCTGACGCTGTACCCCCACATGTTCCCTGCAATCCAGATCGTGGTGTATGAGGGGGAGATGCAGCGGGCCCAGGGCCAGCTGGAGGTGGAGATGCAGAACCTGGAGGAGGAGAAGAATCGGGTTATCGAGGAGGCCTTCATCCGAGCCGAGAGTGAGATGAAGGCTGTCCACCAGAACCTGGCAGGTCAGAGTCTCGTCCTGGGGACGCCTGTGGGCAGGAGGTGACATGAGGGGGGGTGAAGGAGGATGTTGGCCCCCTTGTAGATTTGCAACTTTTTTCCTCATAAATGTGACGTTTTTCCAATTGTGCAACTTTTATTATAAATATGTAAATTTTTCTTGTAAATCAGTTTTTCCTCTAAATTTTCAACTTTTTTCTCATAGATTTCAAACTTTCCCCCAAAATTTACTTATTTCCTGAAAAAATTGCAACTTTTCCTTCAAAAATTTGCACCTATTTTTTCTCGTAAATTTGCAGCTTTTTGTAGATTTGGTACCTTTTTCCCCAAAGTTTCTCCTTTTTATCATGACTTTGCAGTATTTTTTTGTAAATCTGCAGTTTTTTTCCTGTAAATTTTCAACTTTTTTCTCAGAGATTTATGATTTTTTTTTCCTAAAAAAAAAAATTCTAATTTTTTTCTCATGAATTTGCAACTTTTTCCTCAAAAGATAGTTTTTTCTCATAAATTTACAATGCTCATCTGGATACCGGTTAATTTTTTATTCTGTAATTAAATTGTAATTTGTAACTTTAATTTTTTAAAAATTGCGATCTTTTATCATATTTTTCCACCATAATTATTACAAATTTGTACCTAATTTACATTTATACATTTGTGCCACATGATAAATTGGTGAATACGCTCCATTCCCCTTGTTAAATAGTAACAAATTGCCTCCTGATTACAAGTGACTTTACTTTATTACAGCCATGGATTCTTAATATTAGAACCTGTTTTTTTTTTTTAATAATTACTGATGAGATTTGTGTCATCAGGCGTACGTCTGAACCTGCTGAGCCTCCAGCCGGCCCTCAGGACCCTGACGTCGGACTACAACAGTCTGAAGAGGCAGGTGCAGGACTTCCCCTTCATGCTGGACAAAGCCATCGCTGAGGCCAAACATGAGGTTAGGAATAGCTACCCCATTATTAAAATTACCTAATTTATCCAAAATTAGGCCTTAAATTATCCTTACAAATGACTGTCGATCTTTAAATCTGCATTTCAAAGATCCTAAAAATGTAACAACATGATGAGCGTGTCAGCTGTAGGTGAAATCCTGGATTTAATTTTCATTCCACTCGTGAAACGAACAGCAGTTATTTCATATTAGTCATCAGAGCCTCCTGTCTGAGAAGGATCAAGGCCATCACAGCAGACCCCTCACATCCCGCCCACCACCTGTTTGACCTGCTGCCCTCATAGGCCGTGAGCAGCTCCCTCAAAATGTGGCTAGAAAAGGATTTTCGTGGCACCCAACTGGGAACTATCGGATCTTTGATGATTTCTATGTAAAAAAAAAAACCTGCTGAATCCGAAAATCGATGTTCCCACTGTCAAAGGTGTGGATAGCTATGTCAAATTTGCATAAATCCAAGATGGCTGCCACGACTAACCAAGGGAATGAATGGCCTAACATTTCAACCAGTCTACCTAGAAACACGTTTGAGGCCTCTTTTTCGGATAATGTTGAGCCGAGGAATCGATTTCTGAGGTCGACTGTGTGATTGAGGGTCAAAGAACCACGCTAATTTGCATAAATCCAAGATGGCTGCCATGGATGGACTAACTTTTTAGCCATTCTACCTAGAATCACGTTGGAGACGTCCTTTTCGGCTAATGTTAACCCAAGGAATTGATTTCCGAGGTCATTAGTGTGACTGAGGGTCAAAGAATCCCGCTAATTTGCATAAATCCAAGATGGCCACCATGGGTGTGGATGGACTATATTTTGAACCACTCTACCTATAATCACGTTTGAGACGTCTTTTTCGGATAATGTTGACCCGAGGAATCGATTTCTGAGGTCAGATATGTGATTGAGGTATTTCAGTATCAAAGATATGAGAAATAACATACCAGTAATATAATATGTGTTAAGATTAAATAGACATTATTTTTCTTTAAACTTTCACCACTCCAAATTGTAAGATCTACCAATTTTCTTACCAGCATCACATGTCTCAGCTTGCATCAGTTTTACAGTGACACGATTTGTCCGTGGCCCTTCTCTGAGCGTTTCCTTCTTGCAGATGATGCAGATGTTTGGCAACACATTGCTTGACCTTGCAGATGCTTGGCTGATGGTTGCTGCAGCATGGTGAGATCGCAGTCGCTTTTTAGGAGATGGTGTTGGGGGACTAAGTTCTGGTCCGCTTTGCTCCTGAGGCTCAGGAATGTGGGCTTCGGCCAGTCGTTTTTTTACGAGCTTCAGCACGTTCCACTCTTGTTTTGTCCGTAAAACGGCTATAGCACACACGATGGTAGCCAAATGTTGGATCAAGGTTGTTTAGATCTGAAAACATATTATATGGACCATAGGGTATTATAACATTAGGCCTACCTTGTACCCATATAGATATAAAACATATATAGATTGCAGATAATTTTCACATTAACAGTGAGCTTATAATTGAGACCTTGTGCGACCTAGTCACTGCTCAATGTAAGCTTGCAAAATGGAAAGCACAGACCGTGTGCCCATATTTATTGAGAGCATAAAGTATACAGGCGACTGCTGCTGCCATGAGTTTAACCTTTCTTGGGTGACACATCACAAACATATGGGCTTTCCTTAACAGGCCATTTTCCATCCGCCTAAGGCTTGATAGTATGGGTGTGACTATGTGCAAACTATATAAATGTATGCCCAAACTTGTTCCTCCCTCACCTACTAGTACACTGCACCCCTTGGGCTTGGGCTGAGAAGTACATCCAACCCTCAGACTCAGAGTTAAGCTCATTGGGATTGCTACCCTTTTCCCATTTGAGCTACTTTGTGGTAGTGGTATATTTTGACTATAATTCAGGCCCAGGGTGGGTTCTGGGGATAGATGCATCATCAAAGTGAGTCGATCTGCATCATCTAGATCTATACTAGGACTATGTTACCTGGCACCCAGAGTCCCTTGGTTATTAGCCTCCACACCCCCAGATCGGCCTACTCGGAGTCTTAGACCAGGACTAGGTCACCCTGTGAGCGGTTGACAAAGGTTTTAGACATCTAGGGTTCCATTTTAGTTCATATTTAGAGTTACAAATGATCGGAGCCAAACAACTCCAGGGCACACGCAGTACAACCATAAACAATGGCTGCCACTCACCTTTCTCGAACAAGTCGCAACGTTGTTCTGCTACTTTCTGTTGGGGTCCGTCAAGTACAAGCCATTTTTGGGCACACTCACATACTTTTGCCCACAATGCTTCAGTAAAACGAGTGATACTGCCCGAAAACTTATCGGAAGTGTGAATAACACAGGAGAGGCTTTCAGCGCACGCTACCCCTGTGGGCGCTGCCATTTTGTTGTCACATGACCAAAGGGATGACGCTGATTGGTTAAAATGCCCCGGACTGGGCCATGTTTAAGGTAGCCAGACAATTATTACCGACTGACTTCAGTCGCATTTTTCATACAGCTATCCACACCTTTGGAAGTGGGAACATCGATATTTTGTCTTACAATAATGTAATCTTAATTTAGAAACACTAAAATTTTAGTTCCCCGTTGGGTGCCATGAAACTGAACGAAAAGTGGCAGCTGCTCACGGCCTATCAGGATGACGGTTCAGGTCGATCAGGTCCCACACCTCCAGACTGACAGTTTCTTTTCCTGGGCCATCCGGACTGCAGTCAGAGGCCCCACCCCCTCCCTCTGAACGCTCACATGCACAGAGCTGAGGACCTGTTAATTATCACAGTAACTCACCTGTCTTTGCACTCCTCACTTTAATGTATATTGACCCATCTGTGAAATCGCTACTGTACATTTTTTTTTCCCATAATCCTTGAGCCGTTTTACTCAGTTGTGTTCTACACGCCGCCCTCTTATGTACATAGTTCCACCCGTGAAGCCACTACCGTACCTGTGTATATACCTATGGGCTATTTATCATTTTTACTTTTACCTCTACCTCAGTCGTCTGGTTAATCATGTGTTCTGTAACTGTTTTATTTCAAATTTTTCTCTCATGTTTTATTGTGCAGTAGCCTGATGGAGCACCCACAGTTTCATTGTGCTGTACAACTGTACAATGACAGTAAAGCCTATTCTATTCTATATTAATGTACAGTTATTTCCTGTAAATTTTCTGATTTTTTTTTTCTTGTAAATTTGCCATTTTCACCCTTACCTCAAAAAAACCAAATCAAGCAACTTTTTTTTTCTTCAAATTTGCAGATTTTCTTATAATTTTGCAACTTTAGTACTTGGAAATTTGACTTTTTTTCTTGTAAATTTTGAACTTTTTCTTTAGAAATTTACTTTTTTACTCTTGTCAGTTTTTGTATTTGTATTTTTTGTATTTTTTTTTTGTATTTTTTTTTTTTTTGTTACTTATTTGTACCCGTAGGTAGATTTGGTTTGCAGTCTGGTAACAAGCCATTGGCTGCTGGTCGCTGCGTGCGCGAGCGCCCTAAACCTACATGTTTTTGGTATGCGGGAGGAAACCGGAGAAATCCCGGAGTAAACCCACGCAACACGGGGAGAACATGCAAACTCCACACAGCTCACTGTTGGTCGGGGGCTGGGATCGAACCCACGATCTCATGATCCCCGCGATCCCCCGGCCGAGGGTAAAACTGTGCTACCACAGTGCTAAACCACTGCGCCACCGTGCAGCCCGTACACCGTGCAGTAGCCTGATGGAGCACCCACTTTTTGTGTACTTTATTAATCCCAGAGGGGAAATTACAGGGCATCCATGTGGATGGATGAGGCAGCCACAGCACGGCGCCGGTCCCTTCACCAGTCACACACACACATTCACAGAGTCTCCAATTAACCTAACTTGCATGTTTTTGGCCTGTGGGAGGAAACTGGAGTACCCACGCAGACACGGGGAGAACAGCTTTTTTTTTTTTTTTTCCTGCATTTGCCTCATAATTTTGTTACCTTTTCTCTCACTTTTTTCTTGTAATTTTGACAGCCCTCTCTCTCTCTCTCTCATGACTCTCATGATGCGCATATTGCAATTTCACTCTCATTGAATGACCTTGAGGTCGGAGGTCAGATTTTCACAAAATCTTCTAAACACAATAACTACTTTAAGAAATGATGTAGGCTTTTCAAATCGATACAGTAGTTGTATCTAAGATGTCTCTTGGATGATTTACACCCTGACCTAACTATGGGGTTGGGGTCAAAGGTCAAAGATAACATTGCAGTTGCACTATGATAAATGGTACGTTTAATATTACTATAAGCAAGTAAAGCTAGGGCCACCAAACCTGGTACACAGGTTCACCCTGTGACCCTGAAGTGTGACTGTGGTTTTGGGATCACAAGGTCAAAGGTCAACATCATAATGGCTTAGAAACGATATCTCAACATCAAAGAAAGCTAGGATCACCAAACCTGGTGCACAGGTTCACTCTGAGACCATGACCTCTGACTACAGGTTTGGGGTCAAAAGGTCAAAGGTCGGCACTCCCTATGCTCTCTTACTATAGAACGTGTAAAGCTGTCTAGGGGCACCATACTTGCTTTAAACCCTTGGATTTTGACACTTTTTTTTAATAAATTTGCATAATTGTCCTCATGAATTTGTTTTTCTTTGTTGGGGTAGAGTCAGGTATTTTACACACGTGGACAAAATTGTTGGTACCCCTCTGTTAATGAAAGAAAAACCCACAATGGTCACAGAAATAACTTGAATCTGACAAAAGTGGTAATAAATAAAAATTCTATTAAAATTAACCAATGAAAATCAGACAATGCTTTTGAATTGTGGTTCAACAGAATTATTTTAAAAAACAAACTCATGAAACAGGCCTGGACAAAAATGATGGCACCCTTAACTTAATATTTTGTTGCACCACCTTTTGAGGCAATCACTGCAATCAAACGATTTCTGTAACTGTCAGTGAGACTTCTGCACCTCTCAGCAGGTATTTTGGCCCACTCCTCATGAGCAAACTGCTCCAGTTGTCTCAGGTTTGAAGGGTGCCTTCTCCAGACGGCATGCTTCAGCTCCTTCCACAGATGTTCAATAGGATTTAGATCAGGGCTCATAGAAGGCCACTTTAGAATAGTCCAGTGTTTCGCTCTTAGCCATTCTTGGGTGTTTTTAGCTGTGTTTTGGGTCATTATCCTGTTGCAAGACCCATGACCTGCGACTGAGACCAAGCTGTCTGACACTGGGCAGCACATTTCTCTCTAGAATACCTTGATAGTCTTGAGATTTCATTGTACCCTGCACAGATTCAAGACACCCTGTGCCAGATGCAGCAAAGCAGCCCCAGAACATAACAGAACCTCCTCCATGTTTCACAGTAGGGACAGTGTTATTTTCTTGGTATGCTTCATTTTTGCGTCTGTGAACATAGAGCTGATGTGCCTTGCCAAAAAGTTCCAGTTTTGTCTCGTCTGTCCATAGGACATTCTCCCGGAAGCTTTGTGGCTTGTCAACATGCAATTTTGCAAATTCCAGTCTGGCTTTTTTATGATTTGTTTTCAACAGTGGTGTCCTCCTTGGTCATCTCCCATGAAGTCCACTTTGGCTCAAACAATGACGGATGGTGCGATCTGTCACTGATGTACCTTGACCTTGGAGTTCACCATGAATGTGTTTAGAGGTTGTTCTGGGCTCTTTTGTTACCATTCGTATTATCCGTCTCCTCCTGCAGCCACGTCCAGGGAGGTTGGCTACAGTCCCGTGGATCTTAAATTTCTGAATAATATGTGCAGCTGTAGTCACAGGAACATCAAGCTGCTTGGAGATGGTCTTATAGCCTTTACCTTTAACATGCTTGTCTATAATTTTCTTTCTAATCTCCTGAGACAACTCTCTCCTTTGCTTCCTCTGGTCCATGTTTAGTGTGGTACACACCATGTCACCAAACAGCACAGTGTCTGCTTGTCACCCTTTAAATAGGCCGACTGACTGATTACAAGTTTGTAGACACCTGTGATGTTAATTAGAGGACACATCTTGGTTGAACATGTCCCTGTGGTCACATTATTTTCATTCTTTTCTAGGGGTCCCATCATTTTTGTCCAGGCCTGTTTCATGAGTTTGTTTTTTAAAGTAATTCTGTTGAACCTCAATTCAAAAGCATTGTCTGATTTTCATTGGTTAATTTTCATAGAATTTTTATTTATTACCACTTATGTCAGTTTCAAGTTATTTCTGTGACCATTGTGGGTTTTTCTTTCATTAACAGAGGGATACCAACAATTTTGTCCACAGCCTGTATTTGAATAATTTAATGTATGTTGTCGTAAAACTGATCCATGACGTAAATCTTTTTTTTTGTTTTTAAATTTCTTGTGACTTTCTTACAAATTTGAGTTTTTCTATTAAATTGCTCTTTGTTTTTGTTTTGTTTTTTGTTTTGATAATTTTGTCACTTTTCCCCAGTAAATGATCTGGCACCTGTTCCTGAAGGTTTTCCTGTTTGATGCAGCATGATAATCTTATTCCTGCGTATGACCTCATTTTTCCCGTCATCAGATCTGTGAGGTGATCAGTGAGGTGAGCACCACCAACCAGGAGCTGCTGAGGAAGTACAAGCGGGAGATGAATCTGAGGAAGAAATGTCACAACGAGCTGGTCAGACTCAAAGGTCAGAAATTTAAAAATCAAATTCAATACTAGTTATGGGAAGTTTCACACTTGTGAAAATGCATTATAATAATGATAATTTAAAAAAGATTTTTAGAGTTTTGTGAATCGATCAGATCATTCAGTGAAGCTTCTGTATCCATGAGTCCATATTTTAAACCCACCCTTATACCCGTCTTTTTTCCCCATGCTTTAAAAAGTGAGGCGTCTCCATGCTCACCACAAAAATAAATAATTAAATGAATCATTCGGGGGTATAGAAAAGTTTGGGCCAGATGAACTATATCCACACACGACTTATAATTCAAAAGGTCTTCAGATAAGGCTCACAAAAATAAGATAATAATATTAATCCAAGAGGCAGTGGAATTCCTTGCAAATGTGTATTTATTTATTAAGTAATGTACCAGACAAAGGACGGAGCAATGAAACAAAGCTACGTGTCCTAAAGACCTGTATTTTCCCCATTGCCTTATACGGTTGCGAAACATGGACACCTCTTCACAGACGACATAAGAAAAATCCTGGCCTTTGAAATGTCATGCTATAAAGAAATCCTGAAAATCCTATGGACAGCCAAGATATGGAACGAGGAAGTACGAAAGATTCTACGCATAAAGAAAAATCACCTCTTAAAGCAAATGAAAAAACAAAAGCTGTCATACTTTGGTCATATCAAAAGACATGACACACTAGAAAAAAACGGTTTTGAAAGGCAAGATCAATGGCAAGAGAAGCAGAGGTAGACCAAGAAGGCGTTGGGAAAGCAACGTAGAAGACTGGCTGTGAATGAGCGTTACAGAGGCTGGACGACTCGCTCAAGACTGTACTGCCTTTAGAGAGAGCATTTGGGCAGCCACATCCAGAGGGACATCGTTCAACCCCGATGCCCCTGAGGATACGCCATAACAGACGGACGTAGTGGACAAATACGAAACAAAAATGCATGGAGTCCTCCCTACTGGTATGGAAGAACTGACTGGTGCTGTCTGGACACAGCTTATATAGTTTTTTTTGTGTGTGGTGGGGGGAGGCTATGATATATTTGACAGTTTTTAATATATTAAAAAACATGATTTCTGTTTGTCCTTAAACGGCTGGGCATATATGACAATATTGTTAATTTACTGCTTTTCTCAAATCTTCCCTGATTTGGCTAGTTTCCAAATTGTGTTCCTCCAAGGACTTTTTTAACACTACAAATTGCCCCCCTCAAAAAATTCAGTATGGAGTTTGTTTTATGAAAATATTTAGACAGGTTCGTGAGAAGTCGGCACATAGAAAAGAATGTACACTGAGACAAAGTATTCACACTGAGACACGGCTGCTAGAATAAAACTGTATCTCTTTATTCCCCACAGACCATATCTCCATACACAAAAGAGAAATCATTGCATGTCACACATTTCCTTCACACACAAGGATCAATGCATTTCATGTCATTTCACAAGCTCTTACCGTTTGATACAGGTGACCGGGAGCCCACGGCCAGGAAGAGCGTGATTTCTCAGCCGGACGTTTTTGCGCAAGAAAACTCACGGCAGACTCTCCGTATTGAGGGAAAACCCCTGTTTTTAAAGGAAGGCTAGGTACAGAACAGAGTGGCCATCTCTGCTCCGAGCAAGCCCCCCCCTCATCATAGAATTGCGTGGGGAGCAAGAAGGGCCAGTTTTCTGCTCCCAGGCAATTCAACTCTGCCTGGTTCCCAAAACATACAGGAACACCTGCTACATTTCTCCCAATACACATATAAGGAATAAAGGTCACGCCTTCGTTTCATAAGCATGCAACAGTGATTTAAGGAGTGAATAAAACTTGCTGTGCTAAGGAAAACAGTTTCTAGAAACAGGTCATATTGTCCAGGTCATGGTGTGCCTTAAGATAAAGAGAACTGGATTCATGGGAAGAGAACTGGATTGTTAAAACATATTAAAAACAACTGAGAAACAAATCAGGGCACACATTAAAAACACATTTATATTACAGAGTTACTTTAGTTCAAGGTCTAACTTAACTAGGCATTTGTAGGCCCATTTAATTCATCGATTTACCATAACTATATGTATCATATTTTATACCTTTTTTTTTTTTTACATCATTTGCTGTAATCATTATTTGCTATTTAATTTAATCTGTCTTTTAATTTATGTCTTAATTTTACGCTACAGAACCCACAAATGTACACACAAAGTCTCAGGTTTGAATAAAAATCAGCAAATTCATTAGTGGAAAAAAAAAGTAAGAAAAAGAAAGTCTCTCTGGGGAAAAAGATGCAAAATGTCACAAATGTGCAGCTGTCCCGCTAATGGCCAGTCTGGTCTCCTAGGTAACATCCGTGTGTTCTGCCGCGTCCGTCCGGTCAGTGAGGAGGAGCGGGACTCCGCCGACGGGAAGACAACGCTGAGCTTTGACTCGGAGGACGATGCTGTCCTCTACCTGTCCATCAGGGGGAAGGTGACCACTTTCGAGCTGGACAGAGTCTTCGCTCCGCAGGCCACACAGGAGGAGGTGAGGGGAAGGAGTTTAAGCTGTCTGTCCTCTGATTGGTCCACACCTTCTGTTATTATCAAAAGCTCTCTCATGGCCTACACAAACAGTCCACACACGTATCACATTATGCATTAGCATCCAGTTCCATCCAGCTCCGAGGCTGGCTTCATCCATAGTCATGCCATGGGTCAAAGTTCAACCTCACAGTCTGTCTCACCTCTGACTGGTCCGGCCATCTCACCCCTCTCTCGTCTGATTGATCCGCCAGGTGTTTCAGGAAGTCCAGTCTTTGATCACTTCCTGTATCGACGGCTTTAACGTCTGCATCTTCGCCTACGGACAGACAGGCTCTGGGAAGACCTACACCATGGAGGTACCAATGTTGAGCTGCGTTCTCAAAAAATTCATATCTCGTAAACACACCTGTATGCACTGCCCCTTTAGCCTCTAAATTTTCAGGGCATTCCCGAGGATCCGGGCATTAACCAGCGAGCTCTGCGGCTTCTCTTCTCTGAGGTGACAGAGAAATCTGCAGACTGGGACTACAAGATCTCCGTCAGCATGGTGGAGATCTACAACGAAACTCTGCGGTGAGGAAATCAGCATTGTAAAACATTCACACTAGTTGTGTGAAAAAGTGTTTGCCCCCTTCCTAAAGTTCTCATTTTTTTGTATGTCACACTTAAATGTTTCAGATCAAACAAATTTAAATATTAAAGATAACACACGTAAACACAAAATGCAGTTTTTAAATGGAGTTTATTATTAAGGGAAAAAAATCCAAACCTACATGGCCCTGTGTGAAAAAGTGATAAAGTGATTGCCCCCTAAACCTAATAATTGGATGGGCCACCCTTAGCAGCAACAATTGCAATCAAGCATTTGCAATAACTGGCAGTGAGTCTTTTACAGCGCTGTGGAGGAATTTTGGCCCACTCATCTTTATAGAATTGTTGTAATTCAGCCACACTGGAGGGTTTTCAAGCATGAACCACCTTTTTAAGGTCATGCCACAGCATCTTAATCGGATTCAGGTCAGGACTTTGACTAGGCCACTCCAAAGCCTTCATTTTGTTTTTCTTAAGCCATTCAGAGGTGGACTTGCTTGTGTGTTTTGGATTATTGTCCTGCTGCAGAACCCAAGCGCACTTCATCTTGAGGTCAAAAACAGATGGCTGGAAATTCTCCCTTAGGATTTTTTTGGTCGACAGCAGAATTCATAGTTCCATTTACCATAGCAAGTCTTCCAGGTCCTGAAGCAGCAAAACAGCCCCAGACCATCACACTACCACCACCATATTTTACTGTTGGTATGATGTTCCTTTTCTGAAATGCTGTGTTACTTTTATGCCGGATGTAATGGGACAGACACCTTCCAAAAAGTTCAACTTTTGTCTCGTCAGTCCACAGAGTATTTTCCCAAAAGTCTTGGGGATCATCGAGCTGTTTTCTGGCAAAACTGAGACGAGTCTGTGTTCTTTTTGCTCAGCAGTGGTTTTCGTCTTGGAACTCTGCCATGCAGGCCATTTTTGCCCAGTCTCTTTCTTATGGTGGGGTCATGAACATTGACCTTAACTGAGGAAAGTGAGGCCTGCAGTTCTTTGGATGTTGTTGTGAGGTCTTTTGTGACCTCTTGGATGAGTCATCGCTGCATTCTTGGGGTAATTTTGGTCAGTTGGCCACTCCTGGGAAGGTTCACCACTGTTCCATGTTTTTGCCATTTGTGGATAATGGCTCTCACTGTGGTTCGCTGGAGTCCCACAGCTTTAGAAATGGCTCTATAACCTTTTCCAGACTGATAGTTCTCAATTACTTGGTTTTTCATTTGTGCCTGAGTTTCTTTGAATTGCAGCATGATGTCTAGCTTTTGAGGATCTTTTGGTCTGCTTCACTTTGTCAGGCAAGTCCTATTTAAGTGATTTCTTGATTGAGAACAGGTGGGGCAGTAATCAGGCCTGACTGTGGCTAGAGAAATTGAACTCAGGTTTCCAAAGATGTGATAAACCACAGTTAATTTATGTTGTCACAGGGGCGGGGTGGGGGGTGGGGTGTCACTTTTTCACACAGGGCCATGTAGGTTTGGATTTTTTGTACCCTTAATAATAAACACCTTCATTTAAAAACTGCATTTTGTGTTTACTTGTTATCTTTGTCTAATATTTAAATTTGTTTGATCTGAAACATTTAAGTGTGACAAACATACAAAAAAAATTAGAAATCAAGAAGGGGCAAACACTTTTTCCACACCACTGTATTGTTGCTGAGTCACCCTAAAAATTCACACTGTTGTTGCTGAGTCACCCTAAAAAAAATTTGCAGTGTTGCTGCTGAGTCATCCTTAAAAAAATTCACAGTATTGTTGCTGAGTCACCCTAAAAAATTACAGCATTGTTGCTGAGTCACCCCCCATAAAAATTACAGCATTGTTGCTGAGTCACCCCCCATAAAAATCACAGTATTGTTGCCAAGTCACCCCCCCAAAAAATCACAGTATTGTTGCCAAGTCACCCTAAAAAAATTGCAGTGTTGTTGCTGAATCATCCTTAGAAAAATTCACAGTATTGTTGCTGAGTCACCCTAAGAAAATTTGCAGTGTTGTTGCTGAGTCACCCTTAGAAAAATTCACAGTATTGTTGCTGAGTCATCCTAAAACATTCACACTATTGTTGCTGAGTCACCCTAAAAAAAATTTGCAGTGTTGTTGCTGAGTCATCCTTAAGAAAATTCACAGTATTGTTACAGAGTCACTCAAACAATTCACAGTATTGCTGTTTGAATTGACATTTCTGATGTCTCCTGCTTTATCCTAAAAATCTTATTCTGGTGCCACTTTGTTGACATTTTTAAACTTTGCTTTAAACATTTATGCTTTTATTTTTTTGTTGTAACTTTTATTTTTTTTTTTACCTTTTATTGTATTTTTTTAAATTTTAGCTAAAATGTGTAATGAAAGTGAATAATGAAGTTTGTCAAATTCTCTTTAGGGCTAAAAACTTCTACGTATTTTTAAAAAAACATTTAACTTGTAATATACTAAAGCATTTCAGTTTTTGATTTTGTATACTTTTTTAATCCACCTTATTCCTAGCCCCCATGATGCCTTGTGTGAATTATGGGCACAACCTCCAGTACTAGCTTAGAACATATGGTTGTCACTGAAACGGGACACTTTTCCTTGTTAAAAAACAATGACTTTGGCATCAGAAATGTGGGAACGTGGCCTTTTGCACCTCAAAACAGTAATATAATCATACCACTTCCCACGACTATGGAGGGATGGGGAGATGACCTTAAAAATTGGCCTGGCAGACTGTAGTCTGTTAGCGTCGTTGCTAAAATGATAACACTGTAAACAAATAAAAGCTCTGAGATATATCAATGTCTCCACCGCAATAACGTCGGCTGCATTTTGTTAAAATATGTTGGACATAATCAGATTTGCCTCAGAGCAGACGTAGAATCTAGTCAGAGCCACAAAGAACCACAACACCGTGCTTGGCTGTTTTAATGTCAGGGTAAAACAGACAGCTGCAGCTGTTCATTTTACCCCAAAATTACAATGCTCATGCTGCGTCATGCCCTGAATGCTTGTTATTTAACTTAACATGTACAGACCTTTTCTGACAATTATTCAATATTTTATTGATCTATATTTTGTGATGATTTAAAAATTAATGCATGCTGAAGCTGCTAATATCAAATCCATATTGTTCCAAGGCAGTGCAACGAATGCAAAAAAAAAAAAAAAACCCTAAAAAACTGTTTGATCTTTCTTAAATTGTTAAGCCTTAGGAAGCAAACTGTTACTATTTTTTTATTTTCAGTCGTAGCCCAAAGGGGTCGAAGAGCCCTTTGGGTGAAGACTGAAGGGGGATAATGTTATGAGTCAGTCCGTCTGTCCCATTTTTGTGACATCAACTCCTCCTACAGTTTTGGTCCAGTTGTTTTGAAACTTGGTATCATGGTTTGATATACACCGATGATGTGCATATTGCAATGTGGTTCTGATCAGATGACCTTGAGGTCAAAGGTCAGCGGTCACTATTTCTCCATAAATCTTTTAAACACAATAACTACTGAAATAAATGATGTAGGCTTTTCAAATCGATACAGGAGTTGTATCTAATACACATCTTGGATGAGTTATACCCTTACCAAGCTATGGATTTAGGGTCAAGGGGTCAAAGTTCAACGTTAACATTGCAGTTGCACTATGGTAAATGGTAAATGCTACATTTACTATTACTGTAAAACAAATAAAGCTAGGGCCACCAAACCTGGTATACAGGTTCACCTTGGGATCCTGACCTCTGACTATGGGTTTGGGGTCAAAATGTCACGGTTAACATTCTGTTTGCACTGTTACTATAAACTGACTAAAGCTCATTCAACTTGAAGCCATGTCAGCTTTTTATGCTAACAGTGAAGTTTCTTATTTTTTTATATTAATGCTAACACTTGTCAATTTTCAGCTATTAAGTAACTTGGATTAGCTTTAATGTATTTAAGATTTTAATCTATTTATTCAGCTTTAAGTTATTTTGCTTTTAAGTTAAAACTGTGACCTTTTTTTGCATTTCATAAATAATTTTCAGCGTACAGCATCTACGCTGTATTTTCTTCAGGAAATAAAAAAGTTTCTCATTTAATTCATTAAAATCGTACATCTGCCTGACTGTTTTTGTAGTTATTTTTTTAAATGAAACACTCTTTTTGTTTTCCAGATTCAGTTATTAATAATTCTTCTTAATTTTTAATTAAAATGAAATGTTTCGTTTTCCAGCGACCTTCTGGCTCAGAATCCTGCAGACAAACTGGACATAAAGCTGAACCCCGATGGTAGCGGACAACTCTATGTCCCCGGATTAACGGAGTTCGCTGTCCAGAGTCCCGACGACATAAACAGGGTCAGCACTTCCTGTTTGTCCTTTCACAATAAAACACCTGCTGCTCTTGTTTTTCTTTCCCCCCAACAGCACGCATACATCCCACCAACATTGGCCCAACGTACAAAATTCACAACAAGAATATGTCTTATAGAGGTCGTTTGCACACTGGCAAGACATTGGCTAGACGTGAACATACTGACATCTAGCCAGTGTCTTGCCAATGTGCAAGTGACCTCTATAAGATGTATTCCCAATGTAAACTTGCCGATGTTGGCCAGACGTATGTTTGCTGTTGGGGTAATTTAAGTGAAAATTTTTCATTGTGACTTTTTCGCATTCAGGTGTTCGAGCTGGGTCACGTTAATCGGGCGACGGCATGCACCAACCTGAATGAGCACAGCTCACGGTCCCACGCCCTGCTCATCATCACCGTGTCTGGGTTCAACATGAGCACCGAAACCAAAACGCAAGGTACTAGGAAGGCAGGCGTAATGATGCGAACACAAGGAGTAGAGGTTAATGAAGGTAAATAAGTTGAAATACCTGAGGTCAACCATCCAAGGCAATAGAAAAATGCACAAGATAGGTGAAGAAGAGAGTGGAAGCAGGGTGGAGTGGGCGGAGATGAGTGTCAGAAGGATAGCAGCTAGAGTGAAAGGGAAGATTTACAAGATGGTAGTGAGACCTACTGTGATGTGTGGTTTGGAGACGGGGCCGCTGACAAGACAGGAGGGGGAACTGATGTACCAGAGTTGATGATGCTAACATTCTCACTGGGAGTGACTAGGAGGGACAGATTAGAAGTGCGTATGTCAGAGGGACACCTCAGGGTGAGTAGTTTGGAGACAAAGTAAGGGAGGCAAGACTGACATGGTTTGGAGACAAGCCTCTTTAAATCTACAAAAACAAAATAATAATCTAGAATTCTCCTGGGTTCTAGGGAAGCTGAACCTGGTGGACCTGGCTGGTTCCGAGCGGATCGGTAAGTCCGGGGCAGAGGGCAGCCGTCTCAGAGAGGCTCAGTGCATCAACAGATCTCTGTCAGCGCTGGGCGACGTCATCAATGCCCTGAGAACCAAACAGAACCACGTTCCCTTCAGGAACTCCAGACTCACCTACCTGCTGCAGGACTCTCTGAGCGGAGACAGCAAGACCCTCATGATGGTCCAGGTTAGACGTTCCACCCATACGGAACAATGTCCCACCTACATGGGGAAAATGTTCCACCAACATGTCAAATGTTCTACCCACACAATAATATTCTACAAATATGCAAGATGTTCCACTAGCATGTAAGCGTTCTGCCGACATGTAAATGTTCCACTGACATGTCAGATGTTCTACCCAGACATCGAATGTTCCACAAATATCCAAGAAGTTCTACAGGCATCTAAACATTCCACTGACATGTCAAATGTTCTACCCTCACATAAAATGTTCCACAAATATCTAAGATGTTCTAACAGCATCTAAATGTTTCATTGACATGTAAGCATTCCACTGACATGTCAATGTTCTACCCGCACATTGATATTCTACAAATATGCAAAATGTTCTGAAGACATAGAAATGTTCTACTGACATGTCAAATGTTCTACCCACATTAATATCCCATAAATTTGCAGGATGTTCCACCATGTAAACATTCTACTGACATAAATGTTCCAGTGACATGTAAACATTGTACACTGCCGCATCAGTGCGTGAATGTGTGTGTGAATGTGTGTGTGAATGGGTGGATAGCAGGTTCTGTAAAGCGCTTTGGTCATCAAGAGATGAGAATAAAAGCGCTATATAAGTGAACGCCATTTACCATAAAAGTCAAATGTTCTACCCACATACTGTATAAACATCCCACCAACATGGAAAAAGTTTCATGAACATGTAGCAGGTGGAACCTTTTTAACGAAACTTGAGTGTAAATGTAACGCAGAACATTAGAGTCGACTGAGTATTGACTCTGTTAATCCCAACCCCCCAATGTCCTTTTTGCCGTCTCCAGGTCTCCCCGTTACCTAGCAACATGAATGAGACGGTGTGCTCGTTGAAGTTCGCCCAGCGTGTTCGTAGCGTGGAGCTGAGTTCTTCTTCGTCCTCCAGGAAACACGAGAACTCGTCCACGTCGTCCTCGCCCACTCACGACAGCATGGAGGTAAAGTCACAGAAACGGGAAGTCTGAGTCTGTCTGTGGACTTCAGAATAAAAGCCTGTTGGTTAATAAACATGGACGCTCATCCTCGTCTCCTCTTCTCCCCCTCCTCAGATGGACTCCCCCCCAGTGACTCCCGTCCCCCTCCCCATCTCCAGAGCTTCCAGTGCCGGCTCCACCCTCTCCTCTGCCTCCAGGACCCCCAGCAGCTCCAGGAGGAGGTCCCAGTCTCAGATGTCTGCAGGTACACAACCACATACACACCATCACACAGAAATACACACATTAATGTACACATGGTAATTAATGTACTAATTAACATTTCTTGTCTTTATTCTGCTGAGCTTTTATTTTGAAGGAGCATAGCAGGTGTAAAACTTCCTGATGTCGCTGATTAATTATGATTAATGACCTTGCTGTCTCTTATTTATTTCTTAAACTTTTTTTTTCTTTTTCCAGGAAATTTTCTGTTAATTTTTTTCATCTTTATGTATTTAATGTTTTTGTCTCTTTAGTCATCGTCTACTTCCTGTTTTGTGATCGCCCTCCCAATATTTTATCCTCATTAATATTGATTATCAATTAAACCTGCTGTAGTTTTGTAGTATTAGATTGATCTAAATTGTAAAACAATCAGAATAAGTAATGATCAAAATCTCAGTGATGTTTAGAGTTCTAGTGCAGTGCATTATGGGTAAGGTAGTCATCAGTGTTGAACAGCAGCAGATTAGACTCTAGACTACAGTGCATTATAGAGAGCCTAAGCCCCGCCCCCTCTACTTCTGCTCGTGGGACCTTAATCGGAAAAAAATCTCCATTGAAATGAATGGCAAGAGAGAAATCGTCTTTTGATCCTGATCAAATTTTACCACAAGTTACGCATATGATGTTTGTCACTTTAAAAGATAATTTTCCATGTAGTTAAAGGTGTAGGCTGTTGTCTGTTAAGGCATAAGGTTGTGAAAATATGTAAATAAAAAGACTACAAACAGAGACACGTACCTGACGTCATCGTTTTCAACGCTCACCCACGGTGAAGTAACTGACAGTGGTCTGGATCAGCTGCAGCTCACAATACTAAACAACACATTTATGTTGGTTTTCTCCTCTTTGGATCCTTTTCTTTCTTTGGATCCTTCAGAAAACAGGTGAGCTTGAGAGGGAAAATAAGCCTTGGGCTTCTGCTTATTCCTTTTCAGTTAGTTATTTGTGTCTGAAGTAATTATTATTTCTTATATTGGTGTTTATGTGTAACTGAACTGAATAAATCATTCATTCATTCAAACCACCATGGTCGTGTTTGGTGATGTGGGGTGACGGGGGATGTTGTTTGCTAGGCGTTTTCACAAAAACTAAATATTACTCTGTTATTATACGACAGCCGACAACTTTAATTACATGAGAATTTAATTACATGAAAATTATCTTTTAGGAAAAAGCCAACTTTGTCATTCGGTCCACACAGCCAATCATGTACAGTAGAACAAAATTATGTTTCTCCTATTTACATTAGTCGCATGTAGAATCAGAGGGGCTGCTGCCATGCAAGGCGCCACCACAAACAACTTTTTCCTTCCCCCATTCCATTATGCTGAACACCAAGCTAGAAAGCGGGAAGTACCATTTTGATATGGTCTTTGGAATGACCCAGCCAGGGCTCGAACCCATGACCTCCCAGCTGTGGGGTGGATGCTCTACCACTAGGCCACTGCTGGCCTATGACAAACATGTGTGTAACCTGTGGCAAAATTCCATCAGGATCAAAAGATAATTTCTCCTTTGCCGTTCATTTCAATGAAGTTTTTTTCCGATTTTTAGGGTCCATGTGTGGAAGAAGATGGGGCGTGACTTAGGCTTTCCATTGGTACTGTAGCAGATTAAACGCTTAATGACTCCAGTGCATTGTGGTAATTGTAGTTTATAGAACTGATCAGCAGCTGCATTGCATTATGGGTAATGTAGCTGATATTATTGAGCAGCAGCATGTTAAACTAACAACTCTGGTGTATCGTGGGTATTGTAGTTGATAAGCAGCAGACTTATCTCTGACTATAGTGCATTATGGGTAATGTAGTCATCAATATTCATCAGCCGTAGATTAAACTAACAACCTCAGTGCATCGTGGGTAGAGTAGTCTTCAGTTTTGATCAGCGCCAGAAAACCTCTTAATGACTCCGGTGCATTGTGGGTAATGTAGTCCTCAGCTTTGATGGGATTAACGACTCTAATGACTCCTGAACAACCGCAGGTCTGAACCGCAAGAGTGGAGGAGGAATTTCCCAGGATGCACCACTGCTGTCAGTCTGTCCTCCTCCTCCTCCCTCTGTGTCCTCATTCTGTGGTCTGATTGGTTGGTTTGCAGACAGACAGGTAGACAGTGGCAGCCCATTGGTGGGGGACGGTGGGCAGGTAGGTGGGGCTAAATGCTGATTGGTGGATGGCTTTGGCATGGAAACGCTCAGCATGGCACTGTGGTCATCATGGCTAACTTTGCGATCCCCCCCCATACTTTTTTCCCCACAAAATAAATATCTGATTATTTTTTTTCTCAAATTTGCATCTTCTTTGTCTGTTAAATTATTTCTTTCTGTAACCTTGTGGCTTTTTTCATTCATTTTGAGTTTTTTTTAGATTACGTTTGTTACTTTTTGGGGGGTAAATTTAACTTCTTTTAAAATTTGATACATTTAAAATGTTGTCCTTTTTTTCTTGTAGATTTGTATCTTTTTGTGTAAATTAACTTTTCTCATAAATTTGTGTCTTCACTCCTAAAATTCCTGGCTGCTGGACGGCTTTGTTGGCATGGACACAGCATGGCACGGTACCCCCTCCCCTTTAACGCTCCCCATCACTAACCAATCACAGAGCTGTTGTTGGCTGTGGGCGGGGCCTCCTGTGTGTGGGGCCTCTGTGACGTTTGTGTCACCGGTTTGAGTTCCGAAGTTTTTGTTCTCATCACTCATCAGCTTTGTTATTAAAGGAGAAACGAATTCAAGTCACCGGGAGTTTAACCGTTTTTGTCACTGATTTTAAACGAGCGGAACCACAACATCTGAGATCTAAAAAATAAAAGTGTTTGTGAGTTTTGATGACAGAGATGAAGGATGTCTGTTTTCAGTTAGTAGAACAGTTATGAATAAGTTTTACCAGCAGAGATGATGTCAGAAAATTAGAGGGAAAACATCTGACAACAAACTCAACACATTAGTTTTTTCTCGGATATTTCAAGTGAAGTTACTATTTTAGAGATTTCTCTCAAATGACTTCAAATTTATAGACGTTCATCCCATGACGTTCTTCTTAAAAAGTTATCAAACGTTTTCCTCACACTTTAATGTTATGGGTGTGGCCTGGTGTGAAATTTATCACCAACAAAATGAACACTGAACGCCATTAGCTTGGGAGCTGAAGGCCATTAGTTTAAGAGCTGAATACTGTTAGCTTAGGAGCCAAACACCGCTAGCGTGGGAGCTGAACACAGTTTAGGAGCCGAACGCCGTGAGCTTGGGAGCCAAACACCACGAGCTTGGGCGCCGAACGCCGCGAGCTGGGAAGCTGAATGCTGCTAGCTGGGGAGCCGAACACTGTTGACGTGGGAGTTGAACTGAAGGTAGAAGAAAGTTAATTTAAAAATGCTAAATGCGAGTTTATCAGTGATGAATGCTAGCTTAAAAACCTGAACTGGCTTAAAGGTGCACAGCGTTGGCATAAAAGCAAAAATATCTTAAAAATTCTTAAAATATTAGTTTAGGAAGTAATATGGTTTAAAGCTGGGCAGTGTTAGCATAAAAGCTGACATAGCTTAAAGTCAAATGAAACTAGTTTAAAAATGATAAATAAAAGCTTAAAGCTAAAAAAAAATGTTAGCGCAACAGCTGAAATGGACTAACCTCAAACATTAGCTAAGGCTGCATTCAGACCAGGATAGTCCAGGGGTCTCGGTTCGACTGGGCAGGGAATGATGAGAATTTTCGCACCTTCGTTTGGTTTGTATTCACACTGCAGCGGACCAAACTGCCTGAATAACATCATGCAGTTACAACAACTGCTTGTTTGGGGCGCTGTAGCTGAAACCACCACTGACCAGGAAGAAAACATCTCTGTGAAGAAGAAAAATCAGGCTCATCGATTGGCCAGAAACCAAAAACAGAAATCCGTTCCCTTCAGCCGGGTTGGTTGTCCACCACAAACGAGACATTTTTTTAACTTTTCTCCTTGGCTTTCTCCAGTAAAAGGATTTCTCGGATTTGTGCAGTTGTCTTTATTGTTATTTTCTACCCAAAATGTACTATGGTAAATGCCACTTCCTCTTCTCAGACTATGTGTTGCTATGGTTACACAAACACCGAGGGGCACTTCTGCCCTTTGGTCCACTAGATAATCTGTTTGGATTCACACTGCAAGTGCAGCGCACCAGACTTCGTTTGCAAGTGAACCAAGACCTCCGTTTTCAGGGGGACCACACTTCGCTTGTTTGGTGCGTATCAGAGTTCTAACGCGCGTTCAGGCAACACCAAACGATCTGCAGAAGCCAGTTTGGTTCTTTGGTCCGGACCAAACAGTGGCCGTCTGAATGTGCCCTTAGAAGTGAAACGGCTGAAAGCTGAAAATGATGTTAAAATGATAAATAAAACCTTAAAGCTTAATAATGCTAGCTTAAAAGCTAAAATGTCTTATTAAGTTATATGTTAATAAAATGAAGTGTTAAATGAAAGCTGAAACAGTTTAAAATGTTAAAAGTTAAATGTTTTTCTACTAAAAAATATGTTGAAGTTTTTAACCTTAAAAACTGAAGAAAGTTAGACTTTGAAGAATTTCTTCATTCAATTCTGTTATATTTTAGCTAAAAAATGCAAATATTATTAAAATGGAAGTTAAGTAGAAAAATGGAAGCACAAATGTCTTTAATATTAAAACAAACTGAACAGAATGGCACCAGGATTGAGGTTGTAGCATATAGTAAACACGAAATACCAATGAAAAAACAGAATAAAAATATCTGACTCCATTTTTAGTAAAAACGTGACGTGAAAATGGTCGAATCTCCTGGGTGTGACTCTGATCTTCTGTCTTCTCCTGCTGGCTGTTGTGGGTGTTTCTGGGTGAATGAGCCGAGGATTGTGGGATTGCTTCTTTACTTGGTGGATAAATGTGAAAACACTTCAGTTTCTGTGTGGAACATAAACGTGTCAGTGTGGATGTTCATGCATGATCTGAACATGCCAGTCACCAAACTCTACGGCAGAAAGAGACTATAAAAAAAAAAAACAAAATCAGCGTATCTGAGCCTAAAATGAAGGACGAACGGCAGATTTTTGTAGGAGATACAACTGTTTTTGCTATGAAATATGAAACTTTTCTTTGCTGATTTTGTAACTTTATATAATGTGCCATTGTTAAGTTAAAAAAGCAAAGGTGGCCTCTATGATGTTATAAAAAGCAAAAATTAAAGCAACACTGAAAGATTTTCACCTTAACATGTTTCCAGAATTATTCTAACGGTCCACGAACCGTTGATTGGGTGAATGTCACTTCCTCTTAGCCTGAGTGGGTTCTACAGAACACTGACACGACTTGTACAAACTCTGATCTAAATCAGCTCACTGAGCATGTTAATGGTTTTCATGAGCAAGTGTCAGCTGGTATCAAAGATTTTAAATTCTCTGACTCGAATCAAAAATGTGGTAACAGTTTTTATTAACAAAAATTTGCGAAAGTTTTTTTTAATGGATTTCACCAAAAAAAAAAAAAATTGCAACTTCTTTAAATTTGCAACTTTTTTCTTTAAAAAAGGTGCAACTTTAAAAGACTGCTACTTTTCATTTGTAACTTTTTTGAAAATTTGCAACTTTTTGAAAATGTGCAGCTTTCTATTTTTGACAATGTGCAACTTTTTTTTGAAAATTTACATTGTTTTAAAATTTGCAACCTTTTTTTTAAATTGCATTTCTCTCAAATTAGCATCTGGTTTCCTAAAGAAATTGAAACGTTTTCTTTAAAAAATTGCAACCTTTTTTTAATGGATATTTTTAAATCTTTCTCAAAAAAATTCAGTTTTGCCAAAAAAGAGAGAAATTCTTGAAGGAAGTGTCAGCTGATGTCAGTTTCAAAGATTTTAAATTCTGGCTCAAAACAAAAATTTGACAGCTTTTCTTAAACTTTTTTTTAAATTTGCAACCTTTTTTTATTTTTTTTTTAAAAAGTAACTTTAAAATGTGCAACTTTTTTAAATTTGCAACTGTTATGAAAATTTGCAACATTTTGAAAATGTGCAACTTTTAATTTTTTTTTAACTTTTTTCTTTTAAAAAAAATTGCAACTGTTTTTGAAAAACTGTATTTGTTTCTCTTGAAAATTAGCATCTGGTTTCCTAAAAAAAAAAGGAACTTTTTCTTAAAATTTGCAAAAAAAAATTTCATGGAAAATTTTATTACCTTTTATTTCAATTTTTCTAAAAGGGAAATTCTTAAAAATGTTGTGACTGTTTCTCTAGAAAATTCACTACTTTTTTTCCCAGTAAATGTGTGATTGATGAACCCAAATTTTCTGTAAAGTAACTGAGCTTCACTTTTTCTGACTTTAAGGCCTTAAATTTGACCCTGTGGCCCAAAAAAGGTCTAAAAAGTCTTAAGTGTAACTTCCTGACCGCTGCAGATGTGGTTCTCCTGTAGTCTAAGCTCCGTCCCTTCACCAGATTCACTTGGAATCACATCCGTAGTTTAAGAACAAACGTGACTAAATAAAATCTCGTTAGCTAGCTGTGAGTCGCATGACTGACATCTCTCCTTTTTTTCTTCTCTTCCAGGACGACTGAAGCTGATGGCCTAACCGATGCCTTCAGACCGCCGGGTGTTGCCCAGCACCACGGAGGTCGTTTTTGTTTTTCTCCTGCTGGACGTCACCTCCTGTCCTCGGGAGCAAAGACTGCTGGAAACTTTGAGAACTTTACAAGAACTTTCCCGGTGTGACAATAATGAGACCTGAACTTTGGTGGGCGGAGCCAAACATTTGGATTGACTTCTGCAGTGACGCTAATATAACCCGATGGACAGTGGGAACTCTGAGGCTCCGCCCACGTAGGTTCTGAGGCTCCACATGTGGACTTCAACCCCCCATTTTTTGATCAGTATATGCGTTCCGATCCCAGTATTCATTTATTATTGTTTATTTGTAAATTTGCACTTTAAATTTTCAGATGAATTTCTAACCAGAACTTATGTGGTTCTTCTAATATATGCAGAAAATCTTTTATATTTATTTCTGATATGCTTTAAACTTTTTTTTTTGTTGGTGCTACAGAAATTCAGTACAATTTTCATCTTAATTAACCTTTTTTTTTTCTTTTTAATGTGCTGCAGACATTTTAGTGCAATTTCTAACTGTAGTTTGTTTTGAAATTGATTTTTCTTTTTTTTTTTCCTCCTGAAAATTAAAGTTAAAATTTTAGCTTTAATCTAAGAGGATTTTTTTCAGATTTTTATTTTATTTTTTTGTTCCTTCTTTTTTTGGTGAAAGACAAAGTTAAAATCTTAACAAATAATCCAATGAAGTCTTTTTGGGGGGTGGAGGTGGAGGCTCTTGTCTGTAGTTTTCGGAAGCTTTTCTCCTCCATCCAATCAGGGTACTCCACTGATGTTAAACTGTCCAATAGGATACGAGCAATACCAGGAAATCTTCTACTGTGTTTGTGCTGCTTCACTTTCTGCTCGTGTGGACGTTAAACCTTCAACTCGAACAAACCTCCGAACCGAAGTCATAGCGAACTGTTAGCCAGTAACCATAGTAACAGGACTGCTGCTGTGTTGGTGTGCAACTGATCAAACTTTGTTTGCTTCTTTTTTTGTATTTTCTTTATAATAAACACACAAAAACGAAGTGGAGGATATTGACTTGATTTTTTTACACATTAAAACTGGGACATTTTGATGAACTTTAAAGGTCACATTAACTAAACTATGGTGTGTTTGTGGATTTTGACCTTTGAAAATGCTTTGTTAGGTCATATGTTTCATCATCATCATAGCAGTCTGCTGTGGGTGACAATGACTGTTTAAAACCATTTAGGTCTGATCAGATTCCTCCACACAGCTCTGTCCTTAGCGTTCCGCTGCCGGAACTCCTGTCTATATCCAACTTCAAGTTTCTTTTTACAGTGTCTTTAAATCTGAACCTTGGCCTACCCTGATTACGTTTTTGCCCTCGCATAACTGTGAGTAGAGTAACTGCTGGGGGAGACGCTGGTGGTCCATCCTCTCAACATGTTCGAGCCATCTCAGGTTCATCTGCTTTATGCTTCAGAAGAGAGCTATTAGAATAATAAACAAAGCTGCTTACAGGGAACCAACAAACCCACTTTTTCTTTAATTAAAAGCTCTCAAGTTGAAAGATCTGGTTGACTTTAAAACTGCAGTAATAATGTTTAAAGTGAAGAATCTATCACTGCCCGCAAATACCCAAAAGCTGTTCCAAATAAGGGAGAAACAATATCATTTCAGAGGAACATGTATATTTCAAAAACCTTCAGTGAGAACTACCACCAAGCAACACTGTGTTTCAGTGCAAGGAGTCAGATTATGGAACGATTTTGGACCTGAATTAAAATCATGTACAACGCTTGGACAATTTAAACAAAAACTAAAGGAAGAAATACTCCAAACATATATATACAAGATGACATATAAAATCACATAAGGATTGACTTCCGGTCTGGACACCTTGGTGATAGCAGCTTAACGCTGAAGCTCCCAGACCCGATCCGTGAAAATACCTTAAAAATCAGATTTAACGGATTTTTGGAAGAGTGAAAATCAAAAGACAAAGTCATTATGCCTAAAGGAAAACAGAAGAGATCGACATTTACCAGGCCAAGACATGCATCGGCCGGAGAATCTGACCTGGAGGACATCCACTCAGAAGCAGAGGAGCTGAATGAAGCTAGCAACACAGTTAGCTTAAAAATGGTACTTCAGAATTAAGACAATTTCGCCGAGGGATGGGCCGAATTTCGTGAAATTAAAGACGAAAAAAAAAGGACAAACAGCAGAGTGGACCAGGCTGAGGACTGAATCATGGAAGCAGAGGAAAGAATAAAAGGGCTGGAAGAAATCGTGCTGGAACTACTAGATGGATAGATAGTTTATTTCGAACACAAAAAATATAACAAAAAAACAACAACAGTCAAGACTGGAGGCTAAGCTAACCGACCAAGAAGGAAGACTAAGAAGAGACAACATAAGAATTCATGGTCTGAAAGAAGGAGTCGAGGACGGTTTCACCACAATGGCTGCATGCATGGAATCCATACTGAGAGAGAAGTTGGAGATTCACCAATCCACCGACTTGAAGATAGAAAGGGCGCACCGTACATTATCCCCAAGGCCATCGGCAGAAGCGCCACCAAGATCGGTGGTGGTGAAGTTCTCCAACTCCAGAATAAAAGAAGAGGTTGTGAGACTGGCTTGGCAGAAAAAAGGATTTATGCACCAAGAGAGAAAAGTTTTTGTGGAGCACGACTACGCCCCGGAGGTCCTTAAAAAGCGTTGGGAATGCAACAACGCTAAAAAGGTACTACGAGAGAAGAAACTGCGCTTTCAAACTCCATTTCCGGCGAAGCTGCGGGTTTTTTACGGGGATGAGACGTGTCTCTACAACTCGGCGGAAGAAGCAACCACGGATGTGGCGAGAAGAGGGCTCCCGGTAACGGTGTATAAACCCGCAGCAGACCCGATCGAAAGAATCAAGGCTCAAACGTGGTCCACACAGAGACCCTCAAAATCCACGAGCCAGCAGCGGGAAACCCAGCTCCAGGGCTATAAGGAAAAACTGAGCATTTACAGGAGGGAATAACGATATTTTTAGTCAATCTGTGCATCCAACCCTCCTCCTACAAGGTAACAAACATTAAAGGAGATGCAGAATCAGCAAGTATCAAGTGGTAAAACATTTCATAGAACAGACATAATATTAGAAACAAATAAGTCTTTAAAAAAAAAAAAAAACTTGTTAAAATAGAAATGTGACAATGAACCACATTTTCTCTCCACACTAACAAATACTGTATTAACGTGAATGTTTGCTGTGATGGTGGTGGGAGGTTGCGCACAATTTCATAGGGAATAGGCATAAAAAAAAAAAAATAAAATCATTACAAGTTCGGATTGGGATCTGAAATTCACGTTAAAAACATGGGACAACTTACAAGGGTAAGAGAGGGCCCTCAACACGTAACAGAGTTTGAGGAATTTCCCTCAGAGCCAACACACCAGCAAGGCTCTTCTAAGGTCACTAAAAAGACCTCAGCTCAGGAAGATCTTTTGTCAGTTTTTTGTTTTAAAGTTTTATATACTATGTTCTTAATGTTTTTTATGTTCTTAATGTTCTTTCAGTTTCTGAGTAGCATAAAAGAGGGCCACCACACTGTTATACTAAATAAGACAACACAATGGAGAAACAGGGTGTAACCAAAATAATCTCATATAATGTAAAAGGGATCCTGAATCCAGTTAAAAGATCCAAGATTCTAGGCAAAATGAAAAAAGACAAAGCAGGAATATTTTTACAGGAAACCCACCTAACAGACGTGGAGCACACTAAACTTAATAGACAAGGGTTTAAAATGATCTCTTCATCTTCATATAAGTCAGGGAGGAGGAGGGGGGTAGCGACATTGATCTCAACCAAAATTATATTTGAAAAAAAAAATCAGAACACAAAAATAAAGAAGGGAGATTCAGCATGGTACTTGGGCGGCTAGAGGGAGAAGATATCACCCTGCTGAATGTATATGCACCTCCAGGGGTTAACTGGAAATTTTATAAAAATGTATTTGACCTAATGATAACTAAAGCCCAAGGTTTAGTGATATGTGGTGGAGACTTCAATCTAAGACTGAATCCATACTGGGATGCATCAGGTAATTCTCCACATCAAAATAACACTCAAAGTAGAAAAACTCGGATGCTACTAAAAGAAATGGGAATCTGTGACGTGTGGAGGGAATTCAACCCCAGTGTAAAAGATTATACATTTTACTCAGCACCACATTCATCATACTCAAGGATTGACTATTTTTTTATGTTTAATAGAGACATTGGAAGAGTAAAAACATGTAAAATAGGACTGATGGATCTCTCTGACCACAGTCCGATCTATATGGACTTAAGTATCCAAAAATACACAAATAATACATTTTCTTGGAGGTGCGGCGGCATAATAAAAAATATAAGCGAATGCTGTAGGTTTTAAGTTGGTTTTATTATCATACCGCCGTCACGGGCTCCACTCCCGGCACCATGCATGCGCGCCGGGAGCGAGCCCACGGCTCTCAGAGAAGGAGGACACAAGAGTCTGTGTCCAGCAGTAGCAGATGCAGAAGTGAGATTGAGAGAATGAGAGAGCGAGTTACAGAACCTGTGCAGTATTTATACCAAACTCAAACAATACATCAAAGCAGATTCACAGCAGTTGGTCTGATCAAAGGGACTGCAGAACAGGCATGAGACATTTGCATTTGTAAGACCTACATAACAATAGGCAGATGCAGCCTCTGCTCCAGCTTGCAGGACAAAGAGGTTACAAGGCACATCTACATATTGATCTCAGCCTCTAGGTCACAGTAAGGACAGGACGCATGAACACTATAAATGAATGGTACATTGCATCACAATACATGAATGGCTCATTACATCTCAGTAGTGCAGCGGAAAAAACCAAGAGAAGAGAGCTGAGTGTCCTTAATCTGTTGTGGGGGTTAACCGAACCGCCACACACGCTCCCCCCCCAGAGGGCACGGCAAGGGGCCGAGACCTCGATAATCCCTCTATGGGAGCGAGCTGTGGGAGAAGCTCACTGCAGGCGGAGGGGGAGGGAGGAGGGGGGTAAGTGCCGGCAGGGGGACGGTGAACTCGTCCGAGCCGCGCAAAAATTGCTTGTGGGTCCGCGATGTCGAAGGGCTGTCCCGTTGAACGTACAGAGGTCCACAAGAAGAAAAATTAGTCTCTGGCTCCTCTCGTGGCCATGAAGAAAACAGGAGCGCCGAGGCTGCGTAGTGGCTATAAGAAAAAAAGAAGCAGAGGGACTCGGCTTGTTGGCTTTAGGTGCAGGAGCAACCCTAAAACCCCCCGGGAACAGCTGACGGCTGAAATCCCTTATGTGCCGTGGCTGAGACCATTAAAAAAATCCAGTGGCGAGCTGCGTGCTTGCTTCAGGTGAACGAGCAGCCCTGAGGGTTCTGTGAGCAGCGGCGGAGGACAATGGCGGTCTCTGGAGCCGTTATTTGTCCCGTGCGTGATGCGCCGTCCTCGTAACTCCCCGGTGCTTGCGCCGGGGCTCATGCGTGGGTGGGCCAGCTGGAGAGGAGAACCAGGGTGCAGAATCTTGGTGGAGATCGGCGCAGACGGCGCCGATAAAATCCAGGTTTGAGCTGTGGCTGCAGCTTGGCCATGGTGCGTCGGAGCGGTGAGGGGAAATAGACGATCTTTTGTACCTCTCAGCCGTTCAGGTCCACGCGCTGCGTCCTCCGCCGGCCCTGGAGGTTGCCGTCATGGAGAAGGGATGAGGTGCCTGCGCTCTCATGTGGAGGAGCTGTGAGCGCGGCCGGCCCAGTGTGGATGTGCCGATCTAGGCGTGCAGATCCCACCATGGAGTTTGCTGCGGCTTTCCCGGTCGTGGGTGATGTCCTGAGAGTTCACTGAAGCAGAAGGCAGCTGCTGCGTTCGCTTGTCGTCGGAGCATCACCGCCGGGTGCTGCGTTCGCCGGCAGCGTGTTTCTTTCAGCGTCGGGTCACCAGTGCGGCGGCATAATAAAAAATATAAGCGAATGCTGTAGGTTTTAAGTTGGTTTTATTATCATACCGCCGTCACGGGCTCCGCTCCCGGCGCGCATGCATGGCGCCGGGAGCGGAGCCCGTGACGGCGGTATGATAATGAGCCCACGGCTCATATGGCGGTATGATAATGAGCCCACGCGGTATGATATGAGCCCACGGCTCTCAGAGAAGGAGGACACAAGAGTCTGTGTCCAGCAGTAGCAGATGCAGAAGTGAGATTGAGAGAATGAGAGAGCGAGTTACAGAACCTGTGCAGTATTTATACCAAACTCAAACAATACATCAAAGCAGATTCACAGCAGTTGGTCTGATCAAAGGGACTGCAGAACAGGCATGAGACATTTGCATTTGTAAGACCTACATAACAATAGGCAGATGCAGCCTCTGCTCCAGCTTGCAGGACAAAGAGGTTACAAGGCACATCTACCTATTGATCTCAGCCTCTAGGTCACAGTAAGGACAGGACGCATGAACACTATAAATGAATGGCACATTACATCACAATACATGCAGTGGTCTGCTGGGGCAGTGGCATTACTGCAGCCGATAGGAAGAGACTGAACAAACTGATTAAGAAAGCTAGCTCTGTCCTGGGGCAGCGCCTTGATCCTGTGGAGGAGATAGGAGAGAGAAGGACGGTGGCTAAACTGTCATCTCTGCTGGAGTCCGAGTTCCACCCTATGCAGGACATACTGAATGCACTGAGGAGCTCATTTAGCAGCAGACTACATCATCCCAGGTGCACAACCGAGAGGTTTCGCAGGTCCTTCCTACCAACGGCTGTCAGACTGTACAACCTAAGCAGGGCTGCTCGCAGAGATAGCAAAAAGACGTAACAAACTAATAGTTTTTTGAATGCAAAAGATGCAATAGACTTACACAATGGTCCCCTCCGGCATACAACTAGGAAAATACCGGTCGCTATGGAGGGTGAGAATATGTATGGGCACATAATCATACCATGTAGGATAACTAAGTAGATGGTTATGCTGTTTCATCCCATCTAGCAACAATGCTCTGCACTGTGTGTGTTTATATATTTACATATTTATTCCATCTAGCTACAATGCTCAGCACCGGGTGTGTTTATATTTATATATCTGTATATTTATTCCATCTAGCTACATTGCTCCGCACTGTGTGTGTTTATATACTTACATATTTATTCCACCTAGCTGCAATGCTCCGTACTGTGGGTGTTTATATATTTACATATTTATCCCATCTAGCTACAATGCTCTGCACTGTGTGTTTATATATTCATATATTTATTCCATCCAGCTACAATGCTCTGCACTGTGTGTCTGTGTGTGTGTGTATATATATATATATTTTATAGTAATATGTACATATGTATATTAGCTGCTCTTGCTTGCTTGTTTTTTTTTTGCCTTCTGAATGTTGCTCTGAGTGTTGCTATCCCTGTGCTGTTGCAATCCTGGAATTTCCCCATTGTGGGACTAATAAAGGCTTATCTTATCTTATCTTATGCATGGCACATTGCATCACAATACATGCGTGGCACATTGCATCACAATACATGCGTGGCACATTGCATCACAATACATGCGTGGCACATTACATCTCAGTAGTGCAGCGGAAAAAACCAAGAGAAGAGAGCTGAGTGTCCTTAATCTGTTGTGGGGGCTAACCGAACCGCCACAGAGGTTAAATTCAAATGTGCTGAAAGGACCACTGAAAGATGAATTGGAATCAGATATTCTCAGATATTTGGAAGAAAGTGATAATGGAGAAGTATCCCCTTTAATACTGTGGGACGCATGCAAAGCTGTAATAAGGGGAAAGATTATCGCAAAACTGGCAATCCAAAAGAAACTGAGACAAGAAAAACTAATCACATTAGAGTCAGAACTTAAGAAACTAGAAAAAGAGCACAAAGACAACATTCATCCTAATGACTCGCTCAAAATTAAGGAAATTAAAAAACAAATAAATGAGATCTACACAATAGAAATCCAGAAGAAACTTACATTTCTGAAACAAAAATACTATGAAACAGGTAGCAAATCGGCAAAATTACTAGCCTATAAATTGAGAAAACAACAAACGGAGAGAGCAATCTACAAAATCAGAGACCCAGTATCAAAGGAAATAAAATTTAGAATTCAGGAAATTCTTAAAAGCTTCGAGAACCACTACAAGAACTTGTACTCCCTCAAAAAACATAAAAACACATCCGAAGCCTTCCTAAATACATTAAGCCTTCCCCAACTTACTGAGTCACAAAATAAAACACTATTGTCAGAAATACAACCTAAAGAATTAGAAAAAGCAATTATGAAACTTAAAGCTAACAAATCCCCAGGAGCAGATGGCTATACAGCAGAGTGGTACAAAACCTTTAAACAGCAACTATCTACTTTCCTCCTGAAAACATTTAACTATGTCCTCCACACAGGGGAAATCCCCCCCTCCTGGAGAGAAGGGGTCATTGCAGTCATACCTAAACCTGAAAAGGATAAACTAGACTGCTCCAACTACAGACCAATCAGTGTATTAAATCAGGACTATAAGCTTTTTACCACTATCCTTGTCAAAAGGTTAGAAAATATACTGACAGACTTAATTCATTTAGACCAAACAGGTTTTATAAGACAAAGACAGACACAAGATAACATTAGACGCACTTTACACATAATTCATCATATAAAAAAAATATAATTTAAATGCAGCCATATTGGGATTAGATGCTGAAAAAGCATTTGATTCGGTTGACTGGTCTTTCCTATATAGAATCTTATCCAGTTTCAATTTTCATAACAACTTCATTAGAACTATCCAGGCATTATATAAAAAAAACCAACAGCTAAAATAAGGATTAAAGGTAAATTATCATCATCTTTTGAACTGGAAAGAGGATGTCGTCAGGGCTGCCCCTTGTCTCCACTGCTCTTTGCAATCTTCATAGAGCCTCTGAGCCAATGGATAAGACAGAATCAAAAAATTCAAGGTATTACACTTGATTAAAGATTCCTGGCTTACTGCGCATGACCGAGACGCAGACCTGTGGATTGACGGCTTTGGAGCCCCGCTGTGCTCGGATCGGCAGGAAGAGGTAATGGGGAAGCGTCAGGGGGGCGGCGTATGTTTATACATTAATAAGCAGTACTGCACATCTGTCACGGTCAGAGAGCGCATCTGTACACCCGATGTGGAGCTGCTGTCTGTGTCACTCCGCCCCTTTTATTTGCCTCGCGAGTTTCCCCAACTTTTCATCACAACCGTGTACATTCATCCGAGGGCAGACGCTGACTCTGCCTCCAGAACCATCTTTGATGTGATCCAGCAGCTGTAATCAATTTCTCCAGAGGCGCCAAACTTCATTCTTGGGGATTTTAACCATGTTTCTTTAAAGAAGACACTTAAAAACTTTTATCAGTATGTCTCCTGCCCAACCAGGCGAAAAAAGACATTGGACCTGTGCTATGGATCCATAGAGAGGGCCTATAAATCACTCCCCCTTCCTCCTTTAGGATCCTCAGATCACAACTGTGTACATTTGCTGCCCACATATAAAACTGCTCTCAGAAGAGGCAAGGTGGAGATGAGAGACATAGATATGTGGACAGAAGATTCAGAGCACAGCCTCGAGGAATGCTTTGACTGTACAGACAGGGAGATGTTCATACTGGCCTGCGGGGATGATTTGGACTCTCTGGCTGAGCTCACATGCTCATACATGGCTTTCTGTCAAAATAAGATTGTTCCACGTAAACGTGTCAAAATATATCCCAACAACAAACCATGGGTTACTAAATCAGTTAAATCCTGCTTACAGAGGAAAGCACTTGCCTTTAAACAGGGGTCTGTTTCTGAGCTACAGGTTGCCACAAAGGAGCTGAAGTCCGAAATTTTAAGAGCAAAACAGAATTATAAATCAGAGTTGGAAAGCAAGATGGCAGCAAAGAAACTTGGTTCAGCCTGGGCCTGTATGAAAACTATTGCAGGCCTTCAGAGCACAGAGCGCAGTAATCGTGTGTCTTTAGATGGTTTTAGTTCAGACACAGAGCTGGCTAATGCGCTTAATTGTTTTTATGGTCGTTTTGACTCCTTTGATTTCAGCACAGAAATCCAAGATTTGAAACAGAAACTCAAAGACAATCAGCACTTTAATATTGAGGTGCAGGATGTTAAAAGGGAGTTCTGCGCTGTAGAAGTGAACAAAAGTCAGGGCCCTGATAATATATGTGGGCGCTTGGTAAAGTCCTGTGCACATGAACTGAGTCCTATATTTCATTACATTTTCAATAAGTCCTTACAGACACAACATGTGCCTAAGATCTGGAAAGAAGCCGTGGTTGTTCCCGTTCCAAAATCCAGCTGTCATAAAACGGTAAACGACTTTAGACCAGTTGCTATGACTTCAATTTTAATGAAAATTTTTGAAAAACTGGTCAGATGTGAGGTCCTAAGGCAGACTGAACATGCATTGGATCCTCTGCAGTTTGCCTACAGGCCTCACAGAGGAGTGGAGGATGCCACTGTCACTATGTTTAACATGCTTTTTAAACATCTGGATTTTAATGGGACACATGCCAGGCTTTTATTTGTGGACTTTTCTTCCGCCTTTAATACAATCCAACCTCATATTTTAGTTGAAAGGCTCCTGCAACAATTTGATTTGAGCAATAATCTGGTGGGTTGGATTCTGGATTTCTTAACCAACAGGACGCAGAGAGTAAGGGTCAGTGGTACATTGTCTGACCTAAAGTGCTCTTCTACTGGCTCTCCTCAGGGGTGTGTGTTGTCACCACTACTCTTCATCCTGTGCACAAACATGTGTCGGAGCAGACATGACAACAGACACATTATAAAGTATGCTGATGACTCAGTCATTGTCAGTCTCCTCCAGGATGGTGAGAGTGGCCACGGCCCAGTAGTTGATGATTTTGTTCACTGGTGTGAGGATTCCTACCTGCAGCTGAATACAACAAAAACGAAAGATATGTTTATTGACTTTAGGAGGAAAACTCCCAGGCACAAAGTCACCATACTAAAAGGCCAGACCACCGAATGTGTACAATCGTACAAATATCTTGGGACGATTATTGATAGTAATTTGATAGTAATAGTAATTTGATAGTAATTTTAATCTATGTTAAACTTTGAAGTGAACTGTGAAAGGGTGTGCAAAAAGGGTCAGCAAAATTTGCATTGTTTGAGGAAACTTGCACGCTTCCAAATTGACCGAACCATAATGACAATGTTTTATCGGGCTTTTATTGAATCTGTTTTATCCTTTTCTTTAGTGTCATGGTTTGGTCAGATAAAACTGAAACAGAGGAAATCCTTGGATCAGGTAGTTAGATGGTCCAGTCGTTTGCTTGGTGAGTCACAGCTGAGCCTGACATCCCTGTACACCAGACAAATACAGAGGATGGCTGCCTTGATTTTAAATGATGACTCCCACCCTTTGCACTGCAACTTTCAGCTTCTTCCCTCCAGACGGAGGTTTGCTGTCCCAAAAAGTAAAACCCAGCACTACAAAAACAGCTTTGTCCCTGCTGCTGTCAAAGAGTTGAACAAGCTATAAAAATATATTGTACATATTTTATATTTACTTATTTTGTATGATGTGTGCCTGTGTTTGTGTCTATGTTGAATGTAATTAGTGGCTTGTAAATATGGATGTCACCAGACTGCAAAACAAATCTACCTACGGGTACAAATAAAGTAACCTGAACCTGAGCCTGAACCTGAACCTTGGTCAGAAGGAACATAAAATAGCACTCTTTGCTGATGACATTTTAATATACCTGGGGCAGCCGGACACCTCTTTTCCAGAACTAATCTCAGTGTTTTCAGAGTATGGAGATTTATCAGGGTACGAATTAAACATGCATAAAACCCAAATTTTAACATTCAACTATGACCCAAATCAATATTTACTAAGCAAACTCAAAACTAACTGGGAGATGGAATCTATGAAATATCTGGGGGTCAATATCCCTAAACAACTCAACAAAATTATAACACTAAACTATGATCCACTGATGGCAAAAATGAAATCTGATCTAGCAAGATGGAATATGATACCATTCTTGGGTACCGCACAAAGAATTGAAGCAGTCAAAATGAATATATTTCCACGTCTTCTATACCTTTTCCAAACAATACCGGTAGAACCTCCCAAAAAAACATGGCAAGAACTGGACAGAAGGATCTCAAGATTCATATGGCAGGGCAAGAGACCTAGAATCAGATATAGAACCCTACAGCTAAACAAAGACAAAGGTGGGCTCGCGCTGCCAAATATCAGGGACTATTTTAAAGCCGCACAAATTAAAACTTTAGTAGAGATATGTAACCCAGTCTACACTGCACAATGGAAGGAGATGGAATGCCAAATAACAAGTGACATTCCCCTACAGGCGATAATAGGGAACAATGCCTTACCTAAACTTTTGAATAACACTAACCCGTGGATAGAGACCCCGCTAAAAATTTGGTTTAAGATAGTCAGAGAGAATCAAACTAAAGAGCCCTATCGACTTCTGCAATAGATTGCCTATGATCAAGACTTTACTCTTAATAAAACAGACACTAGATTTAAAAAGTGGAAAGAGAATGGACTGATGAAATATTATGATTTTTTTTTAAAGGGCAAACTTTAAGAAGTTTTGAAGATTTGAAAAAACAAGGTCTAATAAATCAAGACCTTTACAGGTTCTTTCAGCTTAGACACCACATAAACAAAATACTTAAAAATGAGGATTTGGAAAGGGCCCAGTCAGGTGTTCTGAAGGTCTTCTTAATGGCATATAAAGGGATCCCAGGGATCAGATACATTTCTAAAATATACCTTGGTCTTCAAGACTTAAAAGGAGACAACACATCATATTTAAAAGAGACATGAGAAAAAGAGGGGAATTTCACTTTACAACTGGAAATATGGGAAAAGCTAAATAAACAGCAATGGAAAAGTACCTCATCCCTGCAGTGGAGAGAATTTGGATGGAAAAATTTGGTAAGATTTTTCAGAACACCTGCACAAAACAAATTTACTCGTAAGGGGTTGAATTGTTGGCGCTTGTGTGGTGAAGAGACTGCAAATCATTTTCATGTGTTTTGGTCATGCCCAGTTATCCACCAATATTGGACCAATGTACAGACAATATTGGGGAAAATATTCAAAATAACAGTTCCCTTTTCTTTTGTAACTTTGTATTTGGGTTTACTACCGGACTCACTGGAAAGACGGGGAGAAAAATACTTATTCACTGTTTTAATATTGGCAAGTAAAAAAGCTCTAACAAAAAAATGGATGTTGAAGGACTGTCCTACACCTGAAGATTGCATTAACAGGATTCAGGACATTTATTCGATGGAAAAGTTGACATTCGCACTGAGACAGGACATGGATGGGTTCTTGAACTTTTGGCAGCCCTGGAACGCATATGTGTCTTCCATTAGATCTAATCTTTGACAAATACCATTTCAATAATGGCTCCTCTCTTTGTTCCAACACTACTCAGATACTCTTTTATTTTTATTTTTTCTCTTTTGTTTTGTTTTTGTTTTTTGTTTTTTTCTTGTCTTGTTTTTTTTGTTTTTGTTTTTGTTCTTTCTTTAATTTCTCTTTTTCTTTCACTTAAAAAAAGGGTGTTGTAATAATTATTTTTCCAATGTTGTCAAAAAACAAAAAAAAGGGAACATGTGATGAAAATGTAAACAATGCAATGCTGTAATGACATGTACGTATACCCTTTACAAAAACTTAAATTAAAAAAAAAAAAAAAAAAATCACATAAGGATTGTCATATCCAGTCTGTGTTGTGTTGTTGCTTAGTTTTTTTTTGGTCACATTTTGTCTTAGCTTTGTTCCGAATTGTAATCGCTCTTGTTTTGTTTTTCTTTTGAATTCTTGGATGGAATATGGATGGGAAATATAAGCTGCAGCTTCAGCCATCACCCATTTCGGATAACTTATGTTGAACTGTATAATCAGAGGAGTTATTGTTTAATTTGACCTTGTTGGATTTTTTCCCCTTTGTTATATTATTCTGTTTCTTTTAAATCTTTACTTTTAATCTATCCGAAATAAACATTCATTCATTCATTCATTCATTCATTCATCTGTATTAGCATGTCCTCATTGATGCTAGACTAGCTCTGAGCCACCACGTTGGTAGAGCATCCGCCCCACACCCGGGAGGCAGGGGTTCAAATCCCGACCGGGTCATGCCGAAGACCATATAAAAGTGGAACTTCCTGCCATCCAGCTTGGTGCTCAGCAATAATGGAATGGAGGAGGGAAATTTGTGGCAGCGCCTTGCATGGCAGCAGCCCTCTGATTCTACACTTGGGGTGTGTGGGATTAACACAGTAGATAGGTAGGTAAATGTGTGTGTGTGTGTGTGTATATCCCATTTACACAGGGTGCGTGTGAAGCGCCTAGTGCAGTAGTATAGTAACGTAGAGATGTTTGTAGATAGTGCATGTTGCATGGCATATGTTGCATGTTGCTTTCTGCTTGCTGCTCTGCTTACAGCTACTGCCACCAGCTAGCCCCCATCGGGGGTGAAAAGAGGAGCAGAGTGCGTAAGTCTCCTCCTGCTGGTACATAGCCTCTCCACCACCAAGACCCCTGCAGTGCTTCCTCGTGGCCACACATGGTAACTGGGTACCCTGCGGTCCCAGGCTAAACTGGAGGGGATCTCGGAGCAGCAGGGGGCCCCAGAGATGCAGCGTATAGGCCCACCCTGTGTGGACACGCCCTGGCGCCCGTCAACCCCTGCCCCAACTATGGGTAAATAGCCCCACTGCCTTGTGGGTAATCTATTAAGGTGAAGGCTAAGGGAGCAACCCCTGACAGAAAAGCAATGTGCTGGTGGTGTGCAAAAGGCGGGACTTAAAAGACCAAGGACCCGGCAGCCTCCTGCAGCCATGTTGAGGGACTGGTCGTCATGGGCTTACCCACGCCACTGGATTTACCTCATCATTGTGAAGACAGTGCTATTGGGAAGAGCGCGCCCCCTACGGCACTCTAAATAATTCAATGCGCAGGTGTCCACCTCTGACCATGGTGGGCCTGACTTTCCTGGACATCTGGTTGAAGTCTGGCGGCGACAGGGTGTGTGGCGACGGGAGCAGGTATGAATGTTACTGGGAGCTCCTAGCTATAACCCTGCACGTCAGCAGCACAGGGCTATTATGGTCGCTAACAGCTGGGGTGACAGCTGTTTTCGGCAGACCCCTGTGTGATTGAGCAGCCCTATTTAGGACAACACTGCTCACCCCAACTGGGGAGGGGCCTAGAAAAGGTGGCCTAAAAATTGCCCACCCATCTTTCGCCTGAACAGGCTACCGCGCCTGTTGGGTCATTCCACCTCTGCGGTCGAAATAATAAAAAGAAAACATGCAACCTAAAACTGGCAACATGGAATGTAAGGACACTCCTGGATCGAGGTTCTGATAGACCCCATAGGAGAACAGCTCCGGTTGCTGCTGAACTGAGTCGCTACAACATTGATATTGCTGCACTGAGCGAGACCAGGCTCCTAGATGAGGGCTCTTTAACAGAGGAAGGGATGGGCTACACATTCTTCTGGAGGGGTTACCCCTCAGGAGAACAACATCTGCATGGTGTAGGACTGGCCATCAAAAACACCCTTCTACCAAGACTCAATGAAACACCTGTTGGCATTAGTGAGAGACTGATGACACTCCGTATCCCCCTGGTTAAGAATCGCTTTGCTACACTTCTTAGTGCCTATGCACCGACCCTGCCATCGGAGAGTGAGGCCAAGGATTCCTTCTACCAGTTACTGGACGAAACTCTTCGCCGGATCCCCAAGAATGACAAGATCTTCTTACTTGGAGAGTTTAACGCCAGAGTGGGTCAGAACAATCAGATATGGAGTGGAGTGCTTGGCAGACACGGAGTTGGCCAAGTTAACGCAAATGGAGTGAGATTGCTCACTCTCTGCTCTGAGCATAACCTGAGCATAACCAACACCATCTTCCAGCAAAAGGCCAAATACAAAACATCATGGATGCACCCTTGCTCTAAACACTGGCACCTGATTGATTACATCATTGTGAGGCGCAGTGACATCAGAGATGTCCACATCACCCGTGCCATGAGAGGTGCAGAATGCTGGACAGATCACCGGCTGATCGTGGCCAAGGTCCACATGCAAGTGCGCCCCCCCTTGCGACTACAAGGGCCCAAAAGGAGGAAACTTGATTGCTCCCGTCTGGCAAATCTGGATGTAAGAAATGACTTTCGGCGCTCCCTGGTTGAGAAACTGGGGGGTGTGGGGAGGAGCATCTCCTGAGTCTGCCTGAGAAGACCATGGACCAGAAGTGGGACTTTATCAGCTCAGCTCTTTGAGAGGCAGCAGCCCAAACGATTGGCTATAAGAGAAAGAACCACCAAGACTGGTTTGATGACAACTCTGACACCATCCACGACTTGTTGGAGGACAAGCACAGAGCACATCAGGCAACCTTAAGGAACCCCTCATCTATTATCATCAGGCATCAGTGGCAGAGAGCTCGGCGGGAGGTACAAAGGGCTACTCGGACAATGCAGAACGAGTGGTGGACAAAAAAGGCACATGAAATCCAGGCCTTTGCCGATAAAAATGACATGCATAATTTTTATAATGCTGTCAAAAAGATTTACGGCCCAACAAATCGCTGCATCACTCCCCTGAAAACAGCAGATGGGCTGAGAATCCTAAAGGATCAGCCTAACATCTTGCTGAGATGGGCTGAACACCTTAGTACCCTGCTTAACCAGGACTCAGATGCAGACCCCACTGTTCTCGACGACTTGCCTACTCTTCCTCCGATGCAAGACCTGGATCAGCCCCCAACCTTCCTGGAGGTTCTATCAGCTACCCGCTCTCTCAAAAACAACAAGTCCCCTGGTAATGACAACATCCCTGCCGAGCTGTTGAAACAAGGAGGCTACTTGTGTACAAAAACCCTGAACAAGTACATCACCAAGGTCTGGGCCGATGATAACATCCCACAACAATGGAGAGACGCCACAATTGTCACCATTTATAAAAACAAGGGTGACAAGGCTGTCTGCGGCAACAGCAGGGGTATTTCGCTCCTTGCTGTTGCTGGTAAGGTCCTGGCGAAGGTGATGCTTCACAGGCTTATCAACAACATCACAGAATCAGTGCTGCCTGAATCGCAATGCGGTTTCAGGAAGGGCAGGAGCTCGGTGGACATGATTTTCACAGCTCGGCAGCTGCAGGAGAAATGTCGGGAGCAACACCAGGACCTTTTCATGGCCTTTGTCGATCTCTCCAAAGCTTTCGACACTGTCCATAGAGAACTCCTATGGGAAGTTCTTCTTAAGTTTGGCTGCCCCAGTAAGTTTGTCAATATCCTCCGCCAATTTCATGATGGTATGACTGCTCGGGTGACTATAGGAGGACAGGAATCTCCTTCCTTCCCCGTTTGTACAGGGGTTAGGCAGGGGTGTGTATTAGCACCAGTACTTTTTAACATCTTCCTGCTCTGTGTCACCCAACTTCTCCACAAGGAGATTGAGGACAGCAGCGGTGTAACAGTGGACTTCCGTCTAGATGGCAACCTTTTTAATATAAGGAGGCTCCAGGCAACCACCAAACTGCAAAGGGTGAGAGTCATTGAGCTACAGTATGCAGATGACTGTGCTCTGGTATCTCATAGCCCACAAGATCTCCAGTCTGTGCTTACTGCTGCGGTGAGAGCATACAGCAGGATGGGACTGACGGTGAACATCATCAAAACAGAGGTCGTCTGCCAATGGAGCACCAATATCCCATCTACTCCACCTACCTTCACTGTTGCTGGCGAACAGCTGTCTGTTGTTCCATCTTTCAAGTACCTGGGGAGCATCCTCTCTGTAGACAACACCATTGACAGTGAGGTCCAGAACAGGATCAGGCAGGCATCAGCTTCTTTTGGGAGACTCCGGCGTCAGGTCTTCCAGAACAAGAACCTCCATCTCCAAACGAAGATCTCTGTTTACCAGGCAGTCTGTGCCACTACTCTTCTCTACAGCTGTGAATCCTGGGTGACTTACAGCCGCCACATTAGGGATCTAGAGCGGTTCCATATACGCTGCCTTCAGCGCATCCTGAGAATCACCTGGCGTGACCATGTGCCTCATTCTGAGATACTCTTTAAGACCAGCTGTAGGAGTATTGAGGCAACGATCACCCAGCACCAGCTATGCTGGCTGGGACATGTGGTGAGGATGCCCCCAAACCGGTTGCCTCGCAGGGTGTTATATGGCCAGCTACACCATGGTCAACGCTCTGCTGGAGGGCAGAAGAAGCGCTACAAGGACCAGCTAAAGATGGCCTTAAAGAAGTGCAGGATCAGACCTGAGGCTCTGGAGGAGGCTGCTGCTGACCGGAACACCTGGCGACAGCAGTGCCTTGTGGGGACCCGTATGATGGAGGAGGACAGGACAGCCAGGAGACAGGAGAGAAGACTGAGGAGGAATGCACCTGCAGCCCCTGCTGCCGCTACTACAACTTTTACATGCCCTACCTGCAAAAGGACATGTGGGTCCAGGATAGGACTACACAGCCATCAAAGGACTCACCGATAGAAGTGGACGTCATCATCGGACTCGATGGACAACCGCAAGCAAGCAAGATAGGTAAAGCACAATCTCGTTCTACTGTACATGATTGGTTGTACAGTTGAATGACAATAACAGGTGATTGAATTTAATGTAATTTAATTTTAATGATTTTAATTTAATTCAACACTTCTATTTTTTTTTTTTTTTTTTGTTACTTATTTGTACCCGTAGGTAGACTTGGTTTGCAGTCTGGTGACAAGCCACCGGCTGCTGGTCACTGCATGCGCGAGCGCCCTAAACCTACATGTTTTTGGTATGCGGGAGGAAACCGGAGAAATCCCGAGTAAACCCGCGCAACACGGGGAGAACATGCAAACTCCACACAGCTCACTGTTGGTCGGGGGCTGGGATCGAACCCACGATCTCATGATCCCCGCGATCCCCCGGCCGAGGGTAAAACTGTGCTGCCACAGTGCTAAACCACTGCGCCACCGTGCAACCACCGTGCAACCACAGTAAAGCCTTAGATACTGTTTCGCGACAAGGACTTTGGCAGGTACTCAAGAAATATGGCTGTACAGAGAAGTTTGTCAGCCTGATCGAGGCACTCCATACAGGTATGCAAGCAATTGTGGCAATGAGTGGTTCAGTATCTAAAGATTTTTCAGTAAGCAACGGGGTGAAACAAGGGTGTGTGCTGTACACTTTCTATGTTGGTTATCTTGTCTTTCCATGAGATGTTCATTATGACTCGAAGGTGTCTCATCATGTACGCATGGAGTTTCTTTACCTGCACTCTGTAGACAGTCCAAGTTTCAGCACCGTACAATAGAGTAGCCAGTACTGTCGCTCTGTACACATTGCATTTCACACGGATAGACACATGTCGATTGTTCCACTGTCTCTCCCTCAAGTTTCCAAACACAGCACTCGCTCGTCCAATTCTGAGAGATAGTTCATCCTCCAGCCTAGCATTATCTGAAACAGTACTCCCTAGATACTTAAAAGTCTTGCACTTGACTAGTGGCTCTGTACCAGTGCTGATCTCTTCTGGTAGTGATGTTGATAACTGGAACTTTGGTGGTTGATAAAGGCACTCTGTCTTCTTGATGTTGATTTTGAGGCTGAATTGGCTAGCTGCTCTTGCAAATTTCTCCACTAAAGATTGCATATCTTCTGCACTGTGTGCAACTAGAGCACTGTTGTCGGCAAAGAGCATTTCTCTTACTACCTTTATTGATGTCTTACTCTTGGTTTTAAACTGTGCCACATTGAACAAGTCTGCTTCTTTCCTTGTTTGAATGTATACTCCTTCTGAAGTGTCTTTGAAGGCCACCTCAAGCATGGCTGCCAGATATAGCGAGAAGAGTGTAGGCGCCAGCACACACCCTTGTTTCACCCCGTTGCTTACTGAAAAATCTTTAGATACTGAACCACTCATTGCCACAATTGCTTGCATACCTGTATGGAGTGCCTCGATCAGGCTGACAAACTTCTCTGTACAGCCATATTTCTTGAGTACCTGCCAAAGTCCTTGTCGCAAAACAGTATCGAAGGCTTTACTGAAGTCTATGAAAACTACATAAAGCTGAATGTTCTGTTCGATACACTTTTCTTGAACCTGTTTCAAGCAGAAAATCATGTCCATTGTGCTTTTTCCACTTCTAAAGCCACACTGGGTTTCCGGTAGTACATTCTGCGAGAGGTGTTCATTGAGTCTGTTTAGTAGTACACGTGAGAGAATCTTACCAACAGTGGCTAGCAGTGATATACCTCGGTAATTTCCACAATCTTTCCTGTCACCCTTTTTGAACAAAGGCACAATACTTGCATCCTTCCAGTCTTGAGGTACTTTCTGGGCATCCCATATCTCTTGGATGAGCTTGTGCAGGCAGTTGGTCAGCTGAACACCACCAAATTTCCACACTTCTGCTGGAATTCCATCCCTTCCTGGAGCTTTACCATTCTGTGTTGTCCTGATAGCTGCCATGAATTCATCAAGATTTGGTGGTTCATCCAGACTTGATAAAGCTGGTCACTGCACTAGAGCTTCTTTAGCCTCTTCAGTGAGATCTCCAGGGTTGTTTAGTAGTTGGTCAAAGTGGTCTGCAAATCTGTCCAGGATCTTGTCTTTCTCCTGCAAAACCGTTTCACCATCCATAGCCTTTAGTTGGATCAGTCCTCTTGGTTTAGTGCTGTAGATTTCTCTCAAACCTGTGAAGAATGTTTTCATGTCCTTCCTGTCTGCTGCAATTTGAAGTTCCTCCACTCTTTCTTCCCACTAGTTGAACTTCAGCTCTCTGGTGTACTTCTGTAGATCACTCTGAGCCTTTGAGTATTTCTTCTTCTTCAACCTTGTGTTACACTGTAGATTTTCCTGCCTAGCTGTATTCCTCGGTCCTAGTAGTTTCTTCAGATGTTCATGCTCATCAAACTAATCTTGATGTTTCCTCTCAGGGTGGCCTAATACATCACTCGCAGTCTGATACACCGTATCCTTCATTATTGCCCATTTCTCTTCTATGTCATTCTCTGAGTTGTTGCTGTCCCAGTCTTTCAAGTTTTCATCCATTTCCTGTGTAAGTTCTTCCTGCTTCTTTTGGCCTTTCAGTGCACTAGTGTTTAGCTTCCGTGGTGGCTTTGCACCCATCCTGCAGTGCTGTTTTCATCTGCAAATCCTTAATGTAGATCTCAGCATAACATGATCAGTACCACAGTCCGTACCTCTCATTGCTCTGGTATCCAATACATCCCTTATGTCTCACTGCCTTACTATGATGTAGTCTAACAAGTGCCAGTGCTTGGATCTTGGGTGCATCCATGTCTTCTTGTGTGTGTCCTTGTGCTTAAATAGAGTGTTGATTATCACAAGGTTGTACTCTGAACATAGTGCAAGTAGAAGTTCTCCATTAACATTGCACTTGCCTACTCCATGACTGCCTAGCAGTCCTTTCCATTTCTCAGTGTCCGAACCAACTCTGGCATTAAAATCTCCAACGAGTATCAGCCTGTCATCAGTCGGTACACGCCTGATAGTCTTACATAAATCACTGTAGAACTCTTCCTTCACCTCCTCTGTGTTGGTCATTGTTGGGGCATATACATTGAGTGTGGCACACATCTTCTGCTGTAGTGGGAGTCTCATAGTCATTATCCTGTCGTTGATTGGCACCGGTTCCTCATCAAGCATTGCTGCTATCTCCTTTCTAACTGCAAAGCCCACTCCTGCTTCTCTCCTTTCTTGAGTTGATTTCCCACTCCAAAAGAAGATGTACCCATGGTCTTCCAAGCTGTCATATCCAGGCAATCTTGTTTCACTAAGCGCAGCTATGTCTACATTGTACCTGTTCATTTCCAGGGCCACAAGCATGGTCTGTCTTTCTGGGCGCTGTGATGTTGATCTGTCCAACAGAGTGCGTACATTCCATTCTGCTACACACAAGGCTGCTGTTTTCCTCTTGTGTTGTCTTCCTGCTCCCAACTTACCTTTTGCTGCCTGTCGGAGTGTGAACAGATCAGCGCGGACCTTGTTAGTCCGGGCGACGTCCGAGCCGGTATGAGTTGCTTTCTGACTGACCATTTCATGAAACTGCTTGTAAAGTATTTGAGTACTGCTAGCTTTTGCTGGACTAGCAGCACATTGTTGGCAGATAAAGGTATTATCAGTGGCAAGGACAAGCCAAGACAAACTGACTCCAGTATCTGTTGCAGTGACTGACCAGATGATAGGTTTGTTTATCTCTGCTCTTTGTGTAGTGCATGTCACAATGCCCTGACTGGCACAATCCACCACAGACCTTGCAACAGATGTGTTTGTCTGCCAGCATGTCCAGTCTCACCCCATGTAAGTGGGAATGGCCCACCACAGATCTGTAGCAGATATTGTTTTTAGGGTGGGGATGCCGGTTGAGTCGCTGACGGCCCGATCCATGAGACAGGTAGTACCGGTTTTCATGGTTATCCGGTAGCAAGCAAACTAATGCCTGACCTGACCAAAAAAAAAAAAGGAGATGTAAGTCTCAGTTAAAAGCTGTGAATTTCTGACCAAAAAAGTGGAATTTTATGGGTAAAAAGCTGCAACTTTAGCAAAAAGACAAAAAAGGTGTAAATTTCCAACTGTTTATGACCTAAAACGCTGCAAATTTATTAGCAAAAATGCTGCAAATATAAGATTTGAGAGTAAAATGCTGCAAATTTAAGCGTTTTTTTTTTAACTGCAAATTCAAGAGTAAGAAAAGTCTAAATTCATGAGGAAAAAGCTGCAAAATTCTGAATAATAAAAAGCTGCAAATTTTCAAATAAAAAGCTGCACATTTCTGAGTAAAATGGCTGTAACTGCAGGAAAATCCTGCAAATGTATGAGAAAAATCCTCACATTTACAACAGAATGTTTCTAATTTACATGAAAAAGGATGTGATAAATTGGCGTATGTTGGCCATTTTTAAATGACAGCCGTGAGGAGGAACTAAACGGTGGTGTTAACTTCTGCAGATCTGTGCTAATCAGCAGGAAAAAGGAGAAGAAGAGGAAGAGGTGATCCACAGCAGCAGAAATAATCCAGTTAACCCAGGAGAAGTAAACACATGACACCCAACAGATTCCCCCCCCCCCCCCATTGACATCAGTGGGAACAGCTGGGACAAACTTCACACCTCTGGCCATTTACATTTCCCTTCTGAGGACAATTCAAACAGAGCTGCTGCTGAGATGGTAACCAAAGGGTAAAAGGGTGACGTGGCTTTATCAGCAGCACTGATACCCCCCCATCCCCAACTGACCTGCTGGACAGGAACTACAGCTCCTCAGACCTGTTAACATGTGAATGTGAATGTGAATGAATTTATTTATTTCGGATAGTACATTACAGGTTAAAAGAAACTGTATAATATAACAACAAGGTCAAATTAGACAAAGACTCCTTCTACTATACAATTCCACGTGAGTTATCCGAAATGGGTGATGGCTGAAGCCGCAGCTTATATTGCCCACCCATATTCCATCCAAGAATTCAAAGGAGAAAAAAGAGAAAACAAGACAAGAGCGATTACAATTTAAAACAAGGCTAAGACAAAATGTGACTGAGAGAAAAAGAAAACTGAGCTAGTCTAAGTTAAGCGGTTACTATTCAAAAACAAATCTAAGACATAGTGTCACAGAGAAAAAAGAAAAAAAGAAAAACTAAGCTACAACACAACACAGGCTGGAAATGTCAATCCTTATGTGAGTTTACATGTCGTCTTGTAAATATGTTTGGAGTATTTCTTCCTTTAGTTTTTGTTTAAATTGTCCAAGCTTTGTACATGATTTTAATTCAGGTCCAAAATCGTTCCATAATCTGACACCTTGCACTGAAATACAGTGTTGCTTGGTGGTTGTTCTCACTGTAGGCTTTTGAAATATACATGTTCCTCTGAAGTGATATCGTTTCTCCCTTGTTTGGAACAACTTTTGGATATTTGCGGGCAGTGATAGATTCTTCACTTTGAACATTATTATTGCGGTTTTAAAGTCAATCAGATCTTTCAACTTGAGAGTTTTTTGTTTAAGAAAAAGTGGGTTTGTTGGTTCCCTGTAAGCTGCTTTGTTGATTATTCTAATAGCTCTCTTTTGAAGCATAAAGAGTGGATATATGTTTGTTTTATATGTATTTCCCCATACTTCATTACAATATGTCATGTATGGGAGTATTAATGAATGATACAAGGTGTATAGTGTGGGTTGATTCAGCAAATTTTTCACTCTGTGTAATATTGCAATTGATTTGGATACTTTACCTTTTATATAATTAATATGTGGCTTCCAACACAGTTTGTTATCAATTATTACTCCAAGGAATTTAGTTTCGGATACCCTTTCAATCTCTACACCATTTACACTGAGTTTGGGTACTGGGTAGTTGTGATGGTTGTTAAAGACTATAAATTTTGTCTTGCTTAAATTGAGCGTTAATTTGTTTGAATCAAACCACAGTTTCAGCTTTCCTAATTCCTTTCCGAGTGTATCCAGAAGTTGTTCCAAATTGTTTCCACTGCATAGCAGATTAGTGTCATCAGCAAACAATATTAAGTCCATTTTTTCTGAAACTTTACATATATCATTTATATACATATTGAATAATAATGGTCCCAAAACTGAACCCTGTGGGACTCCACAGGTGACCTTCAGTAGCTCTGAGTTTTTGTTGTTAACACATGCAAACTGATATCTATTCTTTAAGTAACTTCTTAACCAGGACAGTGCTACCCCTCTAATACCACAATTTTGTAGTTTCTTTAATAATAGATTGTGATCTACTGTATCAAATGCTTTTTTAAGATCCAGGAATACTCCAACTGAATACTCTTTATTTTCAATGGCTGTTGATATTTTTTCTGTAAATTCCATTAAGGCATATGCTGTTGTCCCATATTATTGTGTGAGCAGCAACCCATATTGCTGCTCACACAATAAATCATTCTTCAGTATGAAGTTGTCAATTCTCTCATAGAATATTTTTTCAAGTATCTTGGAAAATTGCGGTAATAGTGAAATTGGTCTGTAGTTGGAGAGTTCCCCTCTGTCGCCTGTCTTGTAAATCGGAATTACTTTAGCTATTTTCATTGCATTGGGAAATATACCTGATTGGAGAGACAGGTTACAGATATACGTCAGTGGTTTCACTATGCATTCGATAACAGTTTTGACTAGTAGCATGTCAATACCATCACAGTCAGTAGATGTTTTACTTTTGAACGATTTAACAATTTCAATGACCTCTCTTTCGTCTGTGTTCTTTATGAAGATGGTGTCTTTTACAGCAGTGTTATTGCATATTGAATCACCTGTAGGCACCGTAGTGGGTATTTCTCGGGCCAGTTTAGGTCCAATGTTAACAAAAAAATTATTAAATTCATCTGCAGGTGAAGCTATATTCACATTCGGAGTCGATTTATTATTTTTTGGAATGTTAGTTGGGTAGCTGGTATTTCTGCTTTTATTTCCAAGGATACTGTTGATTATTGTCCATGTATTTTTAATATTGTCTTTGTTTTTTTCCAGTTCTTTACTGTAATAGTCTCTTTTACTACATCTTATTATATATGTTAACTTATTTTTGTATGTTTTATACCGCTGCTCTGCTTCTTTTGTCCTTTTCTTTATGAAAGCTTTATATAATAAATTTTTCTTTTTACACGCCTTTTGTAGTCCTTTGGTTAACCATGGTTTGTCAGTAAATTTGTGTTTAAGCTTTTTATTAACTAATGGGCAGTTTTTTTCATAAAGAGTGGTTACAATGTTTATAAATGTGTCATAGGCTTCATTTACATCTGATACATAGACTTCTGTCCAGTCTTGCTTCAGCAAGTCCTCTTTAAAAGAACTTATTGCGTTTGGTGATTTGTGTCTGAACGATTTTGAGATTTTTTTCTGGGTTGGGCCCCGTGTGGCCATGGATAAGTGCAAAGATTGGCAAGTGGTCGCTTATATCATTTATCAATAATCCACTTTCTATTTTCTTGTCGAGAACATTGACAAACAGGTTGTCAATAAGTGTAGCAGAGTGAGCTGTGATTCTACTGGGATGTGTTATTGTGGGATATAGACTCATGCTGTACATAGAGTTCATGAACTCTGTAACTACATTTTGTTGATGTGGATTAAGTAGATCAATACTGAAATCTCCACAAATTGCTACCATTTTCTTACTAATATTATTGTACAGCTCGACTAATTTATCTCTGAATGTCTCAATGCAAGTTCCCGGCGTTCTGTATATGCAGCTTATGATTAGATTTTTTGTTTTGTCTAGGTCAATCTCAACAGTAACACATTCCAGAATCCCTGGTAGTGCTGAGGACATTTCATTTACAAGCTTACATCTATATAGGTCATCAATATACAGTGCAACACCACCACCCTTTTTTTGAGATCTGTTAATGTTAAACATCTGATATCCCTCTATTGCCATCAGGGGAGCCTGGTCTTCATTAAGCCAGGTTTCAGAGACTGCAATGGCTGTGAATTTTCTGTTTAGCTGTTTTAAATAGTCCTGAATCTGTGAGAAGTTTTTGTTAAGACTTCTGCTATTGAAGTGTATTATTGACAGTTTACCATCTAATTGCACTTGACTTTTGAATTGCTTTTCAGTGTAATATTCACAGTGGTTATGAATATTATTGAAAAAGTGGTTATCAGGATCAATATCATTCTCCATCTCTTGTGGTTTATGTTCAGCATAGTGGCATATTTTTAGAGTTTGAGTTTCCTCACTCTGTGTTTCATAGTCAGTGTTCATTTGTGTTTATCTAAGTCAGTAGCATCTCTGATCATTATACTTTTTGCTTGCTCAGGTGTTCCATTTAGTTTAATCCAAATTCTACAATTTCTTGTCCAGGTTGTCTGTATCTTATTTTGTTTTTTTAGCATCCGTGCCTGCCGTGCTAATTCAGCGTTTTTTTTTGTCAGGTGTTCATTTAAGTAAAGTTGAGTTTCCTTTAGTTTTTTGGCCTGCCTCAGTATGTCATTTTTCACCCTCCTGTTCACAAAGCGCATCACAATTGATTTCTTTGTTTTGTTATCTTTCTTCGGTAAAGCATAACAGGCTGAGATCGCATTGGCTTCTACCTTAATGTCTTTATCATTAAGGAACTGAAGCACTTGGTTTTCTAAGGACATTGATTCACTTATGGAAGCATGTTCACCACTCAGTCCTGTAGCGGCATGGGCGTACGACTGATATCTGATGTCTAGTCCACTTATAACTAGGTCATCAATGCGAGAACCTTGTTCAAGATCCTCGACGCGTTGCTCCAAAAGACGCCCGTGTTGCTCCAGGTCCATAATTTTTTTTGTCTTTTTCTTTTATTATTGAATGTAGGGCTTGTACCTCCTCTATTAGGTCTAATATTTTGTCCTGCTGGCTAGTCATTTTGGCCAATTCTTCTAACACAAAGTTCAGAGTTTTTTTAATTTCTTCCATTTCCTCTTTTTTTGGTGGCATTTTACTGACCTGTGGATAGAAATAAGCAGAGAATCCGGCTAGGCCTCAACTAGCTCGGTCGCTACTGGACCCGCCGCTCCTGCGCAGCTTCTCCGCCAAGTGACGCTGCTCAGCTCCGCAGATCACCGCCGTCTATCGCCGGCGCCTGCCTCCGTCTACCTGGCCAGTTATGTCGTGCACCGCCGGCGCAGCCGGAATCCACCGATCACAGCCACTCGTCACCGTCTGGCTAGGCGGCTCCTCCGCTGGGCCCCGTCCCCGTCAGTTATGTCGCACTTCGCCGGCGCAGCTCTAATCCACCGATCACCTCCGCCGATCGGTGGCCGATCACCGTCGCTCGCTGTCGTCCGGCTGGGTGGCTTCTCCTCTAGGCCCCGTCACCGACCGCCGTCAGTCTGGTAGTTCCTCGGCTGGGCCTCGCAATTGGGCACCGATTCAGGCCACTGTCCTGCTGGATCCAGGTGGCCCCCGTCTCTCACCAACGCCGCGCCCGAGCTCCCAATCGCCGCCTCGGTTGGTTCGTCCGGTAAACCCTCACCGGGGACTGAGCTGCCTCGGTTGGTTCCTCCGGTAAGCCCTTACCGGGGACTGAGCCGCTTCATGTCGGAGTTAGGTGACACACAGGGGCTAGTGTTAAGCTAGCCGGCATTAGCTTGGCAAAAGCTTCAGATAGAGCGCAGCGGTTCTACCCGATTAAAGGGGCATTCCGACGGGATTCTGACGGGGGTGGAAATTCAGCCCGTGGGGGTCCGTCACGAGCGCCGATCGCTGTTGGTTAGGTACTTTTAATGGGAAGAAGTCAGCGACTTTGTCTCAGCGTTGAAAAGGAGTGACCATCCCGGTCGCCATCTTGTTTTTTGTTTTTTTTTAAACATAATTTTAACAACAAAAGAACATGCAAAAGAACCAAGATTCCCTTTGATTTAACAAGATAACGGTGTGAATTTTCTGTTCTGTGAATGAACAGAGCAGCTATGAGTTTCACGGAGTCACTTATTGAATTATAATGATTAATCTAAGTCACAATTTCAGTAAACATAAACTTCAGGGGACACTTAAACCCATGACACATTGTTTTAAATTTTGCTGATTTTTTTTTTTTTCCGCTTCTCTTCCAGTCCTTATGGCCACTTTCTGATTGCTTTGAATTTTTAAAGCATCATTTTAAGAATAATGTTAACTGATTTAAAGTACAATTCTAACTACAGTATATCATACAATTTCATTTGCTCATTTAGATCTTAAACAAGCAGAGTATTTGCTACCAACTTAATTAAGACTTGAACTAAAAACATCAATCTAAATACAACTTGGAGCATTTGAGAATAAAAACCTTTGGATTCCTTAATGAAGTTCTGCCTGCCAGATCACCTGCACTCAAACATTCCAAGTGTAGAGGAGCTTGAAATAACGAGGCGATGTGATTCATAAACCAAAGTTTATTATCAGCTCCTCTAACAAGTCTCATCTAGGTGCAGCAGCAGAAGAAGTAAGAGGGCAAACACCTTCGGCTCTACGAACTTATACTCGCACATAACAAAAGACATGCATATCAAAAGCTGACATCCCTCACTATCTTAATCCCCTCTTTTGTCTTCATACTCCTCCACCTGGCCCTGGGGGGTCAGGGCAACCCATCCGGTCTCCACCGCAGTGCCTCGGATGCTCTTTGATCTTCACTGGCGGTTGAGACCCTTTGTCCTGTTCTGAGGTGTGAAGTCGCTTTACATATGTAATCACTAAACACTCTCACATGCTTAAACATATGTAGGTTATGGGATATATGATTAATATCGACCACACAAGTACCTTTCATGGGACGGACCGGATTCCATACAAAAATGTTAAAATTTTGCTTTGGCTTTGTCTTTAAGAGGTTGCTGTTCCAGTTAAAAGTCTCAAGTGTTGAAGAGTCCACCTTTGTATAAAACGGCCAAGTCAGTATACTACAAAAGTCTCAAAGTCGCTAAAATAATCCAAAGGTTAAACTGGCTGTTGGTGTCATTTAAACTTTGCATGGCTTCGACAACGTGGAACCGGCATTTCACTTTGAAATGGATGGCAGCGAGCTATTGCTAACGAGCAACTTTAAAACACACATAACACTAAAGTTAAGAGTATTGCAAAAACAAAAATAGTTTTGTGGAGCGTGTAAATGAAGAGGCGGATTTGGCTCAGACGATTTATTACACAACTCACACAACAAGCATAGACAGAATGACATCTCAGCAGAGACTCTTCTCTTAAATAACATGGCATTCCTCTAGAAGCTTCTAACACACAAAAGGTGACCTTCGCGTCACATTACATTCACTTCATTCATTCTTCACACCTCCCTGTTATCTCACTAGGGAACCCCCGCTCTTTGTTCTTGTCTAAGATGGTAAACAATTATGCTCTCCTCATGTGCCGCCATACCACCCCCCCCACCACCACCCGAGCATCTTGGATAGAACAATAGAATAACATTCCGTATGCTGTGATAGAACCATTAAACATCAGTCCACATGCTGCTTGGGCTTCAGTCTTCTCCCGTATCTGCTGTAACCAGGATTCACTGCCTCCACAGCGCTGTCATGCTGGTGGGTTGATGTTTGGGGGGGAAAACTTTTTGTCTGTCCGTGTGGGTGCTCTGGGGAATCCTTTCTCTGGGGAGCTCCCCCTGGGGGTCTTCCACACCGAGGGGCCCTCGCCAACAGCACCTGCTCGTCCACCACAACAAAAGCGGGTTTGAGTCTGTCTATGCCAATCTTTTCCCTCCTACCCCCCAAGTCTAGCAAAAAATGCTTATCCCCTGTTTCCAGCACTCTGAATGGTCCATCATAGGGTGGGCGCAGTGGATGGCGGTGGGCGTCGTGTCTGACAAACACGAACTCCGCATTTTTCAAAGTTTTAGACACAAAAACGCGCGGAAAACTGTGGTGGGCAGGGCCCGGCAGCGTGCTTGTGCCTATGCTACGCTGCAAGAGCTGAGACAGGGAGCTGCCTGGCACAGGATTATCTGGCAGAAACTCCCCGGGCAGTCGGAGTGGTTGCGCAAAAACGAGTTCTGCCGGGGAAGCTTCCAGATCCTCTTTAGGCACAGAACGTAACCCCAGTAAAACCCATGGTAGCTTGTCTACCCAATTTGCATCCGTCAGTGAAGCCCTGAGAGCCGCTTTCAATGATCTATGAAAACGTTCGCATAACCCATTAGCCTGTGGATTGTACGCGGTTGTGCGATGAATTGTGACACCCAGGCTGCGGGCCATTGTTGACCAGAGTTCGGAAACAAATTGAGGGCCTCTGTCGGACGTAATGTTCGACGGGACTCCAAAACGCGCCACCCATGCTGTTAAAAACGTGCGCGCCACCTCCTCGGTCATGGTTGCCGCCAGCGGAACCGCTTCTGGCCAGCGCGTGGTGCGGTCCACCATTGTCAGGAGGTGCGTGTACCCCTGTGATGGCGGGAGGGGGCCCACGAGGTCCACGTGAACATGGTCGAACCTCTTAGCCAGAATGCGAAATGGCTCCAAGGGAGCCTTCGTGTGTCTGTGTACTTTGGCTCGTTGGCACACCACGCAGGCTGCCGCCCACTCTCTCACTTGTTTGCGAAGGCTCGGCCACACAAATTTCTCTCCTAGCATTTTGACTGACGCGCGCACTCCTGGGTGCGCCAAAGAGTGAACCAACTCAAACACACGCAGCCGGGACGTGGGCGACCCATGGAGACATCGCAGATTGGGGGGGCATGCCATCCTGCAGCACCCTGCTCTCCAGCCTTAACCCTGTTGGTCCAGACTGGAGCGCCCGCATGTCTGCATCACTAACTGCTCCGAGGCCATGGCTGCGTAATCTATCTCCACGCAGACCGGGGCCACCACGGCGCGCGAGAGGCAGTCTGCCACTACATTCAGTTTGCCCGACACATGCTGAATATCGGTAGTAAACTTTGAGATCGCGGCCAGCTGTCTCTGCTGCTGGCCCGACCACGGTTCTGAAACCTTGGCCATCGTGAATGTTAGCGGCTTGTGGTCAACGAACGCAGTGAAACTGCGCCCTTCCAGCCAGAACTGGAAGTGACGAATGGCCAGGTGGAAGGCCAGCAACTCTGTCGAACGCGCTGTATTTACATTCACTGTCGTGCAAAGTCCTGCTGAAAAAGGCGAGCGGCTGCCAAGCCCCGGCAACGCGCTGCTCCACGACAGCCCCTATGGCCACATCTGAAGCGTCAGTGGTGAGCGCTATACGGGCCGTTGGGTCTGGATGTGCCAGCAATGCGGCGTTTGCCAGGGCTGCTTTGACTTCTGAGAACGCCCGCTCTCGCTCCGGGGTCCATTTGACCCTATCCACGGGTTTCTGTTTTTTGAGCGCAGTGTACAGTGGTTGCATGAGCTGCGCTGCACGGGGAAGGAAACAGTGATAAAAGTTCACCATTCCCAAAAATTCTTGTAGCGCCCTGACCGTTTGCGGCCGGGGAAAATCTGCCACTACGTGCACTTTGTCAGGCAGCGGGACCGCTCCTTCGGGAGAGACGCGGTGCCCCAAAAAATCAATCCCCGTCACCCCGAACTGACATTTCGCTGGGTTGATTATTAACCCGTGCTCTTCCAACCTCCGGAAAACCGTCATGAGGTGGGTTTCGTGTTCGTCTTCGGACGCGCTGGCTACTAAGATATCATCCAGGTAGACGAACACGAAAGGGAGATCGTGCAGCACTGCATCCATCATGCGTTGGAACGTCTGTGCAGCCCCTTTAAGCCCAAACGGCGGGCACAAAAACTCGAATAAACCGAACGGAGTTATTACTGCTGTTTTGGGTATGTCCTCAGCGCGCACTGGGACTTGGTGGTAACCGCGGACCAAGTCTATTTTAGGAAAAACGCACGCTCCTGCAAGGTGAACGGAAAAATCCTGAATGTGAGGAATTGGGTAGCGGTCGTGCGCTGTGGCGTTGTTCAACCTGCGGAAATCCCCGCAAGGTCGCCACGAACCCTCAGCTTTAGGGACCATGTGTAGCTGGGAAGCCCATGGGCTGTTTGTGCGCCTGATGATGCCCAACCTCTACAGGTTGGCGAACTCCTCGCACGCTATGGCCAGTTTAGCTGCGTCCAAGCGCCGAGATCTTGCAAAAATGGGCAGCTCGGTGGTGGTGATAAAATGCTCCACCCTATGTTTAGCGATGGCTGCCGAAAACGTCGGGACTGTGAGTGCTGGGAACTGAGTGAGCAGTGTGTGGAACTTACCGCATGTAGCTGTGACGTTGGCTTGTGCTGTTGGCCGGGTCACTCAAGCTATACAGGGGAGAGAGTCAAAGGACAGTGCATTAACTAGGCATCTGTTAGCGGCATCTACCAACAAACCATGTGCACACAGAAAAGCAGCCCCCAGTATATGGTAATTCAATGCTGCTATGACAAAAGTCCACTCAAATGTACGGCCGTGTAGAGACAAGAGTAGAGTCCTCTCACCAAAGGTCTTAATCTCCAAACTGTTTGCTGTCGCCATCTTGGGGCCGCTAGATCCTGCCAGCCGCTCAGCGTAGGTCGGCCGGATGAAACTCTTCTGGGCGCCGGTGTCCACGAGGAAATGCCTCCCCGAGCGTGCGTCCGTCAAGTAGAGCAGCTTGTTCTCCTCCCCGAGGGTCGCGGCTGCTACCGGCCCCCGGTCTTGGCGTTTCCCAAGCGCTTGAATTGGCACGGTGGCATACATTTGCGTGCCCTCTCTGCGAAGCGGCGGTGGTAGAAACAAAGCATGTCTCCCCCGCGTTCCTTGGCCCCCGCTGCTGCTGCCATCGGTGGCTCTGCTGCTGCCGTCGATGGCTCCTCATTTCCTCCGGTCGTCGCGCCGAGCTCCATTGCTGCCGCAATGGTCGTGAACGCCCTGGTGGTGACGATGATCCGGTTTGCTTCCCGGGCTAGCGCACGATAGTCCCGCTTGGCCAGTAACGGCGAATTGGCCAGGGTCGCTCTCGCCGCTGATGGAAGGTTCCGGAGGAAGAGGTGGGTAAAAATAAAATGGTCGTCGTCTGTGCCCTTTAACCTCAGCATCTTCTCCATCAGGTCTATGGCCGACCCGTCTCCCAACCCGGTCCGCGTCAGGAGTCTCTCTGCTCTCTCACCATCCGAGAGTGTGTTAGTGCTGGATGAGCGCAGCCTTCAGCGGGTCGTACTTGCCGTCGGTTGGTGGCTGATCGAGCAGGCTCTCTACGTGCTGAGCCGTGCGGGTGTCGAGCGCTGCGACCACATAGTGGAACTTGGTGTCATCCGCCGATATCCCCCGGAGGGCGAACTGCGCCTCAATGAGGTGGAACCAGGAGCGCGGGTTGTGCTGCCAAAAATCCGGTAGCTTGATCGCAACAGCACATGCGTGGCTGGGGGTTCCCGTCGAGGTTGGCTCCGAGGATCTTTCTCCGTGTTCCATGATTTGTCTTGGGTCACCAGTGTGGAGCGTGTAAATGAAGAGGCGGATTTGGCTCAGACGATTTATTACACAACTCACACAACAAGCATAGACAGAATGACATCTCAGCAGAGACTCTTCTCTTAAATAACATGGCATTCCTCTAGAAGCTTCTCACACACAAAAGGTGACCTTCGCGTCACATTGCATTCACTTCATTCATTCTTCACACCTCCCTGTTATCTCACTAGGGAACCCCTGCTCTTTGTTCTTGTCTAAGATGGTAAACAATTATGCTCTCCCCATGTGCCGCCATAATTTAATATAAAACAGCTGTCTTACCTTGAAACGTCCTTTACAAATGAAGAGATTCAAACTTCAGAACGGCAGAAAAATGTAAAAACTGTCTAAAATATCCAATAGATTCCACAGAGGCATTACAATATACAGTATATGTATATATTGTGGAGGAACGAAAGGACGAGACACGAGAAGCCCAAATTGTGCACCAGAAGAAAAGTGGAAAAACACAGTTCGTACTGCTTATGCAAAGGGCTGCAAACTTACAAAAAAGTTACATGAAAATGGCACAATCACCAGAAAAAAACAATAATGACCCGTTTAAGTACAGAAGGTCTGAAATCGTATGAAAATATTAGAAACGTTACAGAGTCAGAGCCCAGGGCTAAATGTAGAGGCTTGGAAATAGTTAATAGTTATGTAAAAGGTGCTAAAAAGACATTTGGATAAAAAAATAAAAACAGGCACCCCTACAATTTTTATTTTATTCTTTAATTGTTTTATTTTTCTACAATGCATTTGTAATCCACCTGGTTCCATTATAACTCATGTGAGTTGAGTGCAGTTCCGTACGCCGACCAATAGATGGCGCATGTCACACAGTGATAGAGAGTAGACTCACGCACCGGAGGACGAAGAATAAACTCCTCTGTGTGAAATAACGGCACGAAACGTGTTCTGTCTGTTCTCCTATCACAGGTTGGAGAGTTAACTTCCACATGCACGTTGCCTCCTCCTGGGCCGCTACCCAGGGGACCAACAATTTTGGGGGCTCGTCCGGGATTAGCGCCACCTACCGGTCTGGCACTAATCATTGAAGAACCAAGGGATGCTGACCACCTGTTCCTGAGCCATCGACCTAAGCGACTGACTACAGGAAACCACAGCCATGTCTGCTCTACATGACCTGAGATGGGAAATCCAGGAAGAGCTTCGCCAGCTGACCATTGCCCGCTGCAGAAACGCTCTTTACAAACTGGCTGAGTCGTTAAAGGATGAGGTGGGAGAAGATTTGCCAGGTGCAGAATCGACTGAAGTGGAACTCTTCAACTTCATTGTTGACTCGCTGAGAAGTCCACAACTGAAGAGCCTTGAGGACCAGGGGATGTCTCGCCTGCTTGCTTTCTGTGACCTCATCATTGAACTACAACGGCCCACAGCAGATGGAGAAGTGGATGCAGAGGTGTCACCCGGCGATGATCCGGTCATAGTAGTTCCTGTGACCATTGGAGCTGCAGCACCATCAGGGAAGAGCCATCCGACATCACCATCTGTAGTTCCTGATCCAGGGTTAGTCAGACTGACTGAACTTACGTCACTGTTGCCACGTAGACAGTACAAGATTTATGGTGGTCAAATCTCTAATTTTGATTCTGATTTGAGTTACAATAACTTGTGCAAACAGCTTGATGAAGGGCTAAATGAAGGGTTCACAGAGGCTGAGATTATCAGAACGGTGTTTAAGATAATTAAGCCTGGTACCTTTAAAGATATGCTTGTAACCAAGGATAGCCTTACTGTAGCTGAGTTAAAATGTCTCTTAAGGACACATCTACGCGAGAAAAGCAGCACTGAATTATTTCAGGAGCTGAGTAATGCTAAGCAAAATGACAAAGAAACACCACAACAGTTTATATATAGACTAATGGGGCTAAAACAGCGTGTGTTGACTGCATCTAAAAACAGTAGTGGGCTTCATTATGACAACAAGTTGGTACAAGGTGTGTTTATCCATTCACTGTATCAGAGTTTGAATGAAAAATACTCTTATGTCAGGAGAGACCTTAAACCTCACATCTCCAACACCAGTGTCACAGATGACTCCATCCTGGAGCTCATAGCAAATTCTGATAGGGTGTGATAAGGTGATACATCTGGCCCATGAGCGTTTCTATTGGCCATATATGCAACAAGATGTTGAAGATTATGTAACAAAAAAATGTCCGTGCATCAAACAAAAACGCCCAAATGTTCCCCAGAGAGCTCCAATGGGATCTATCACAACCAGTGCCCCCTTTGAGTTAATCTCCATCGACTACTTACACCTTGAGGCAAGTAAAGGAGGGTATGAGTACATCCTCATACTAGTGGACCATTTCACTCGTTTTGCACAGGCATACCCTACAAGGAATAAATCAGGCAAAACAGCCACAGAAAAGATATTTCAGGATTTTATTCCTCGTTTCGGGTACCCTGAGAAGTTGCATCACGATCAAGGACGTGAGTTTGAAAACAGTCTCTTCCACAGATTACAACAACTGTCTGGAATTTCTCACTCACGAACCACTCCATACCATCCGCAGTGCAACCCCGTGGAGCGCCTGAATCGTACACTACTCCAAATGCTTCGTACCCTACAGGAGGAGAAAAAAAGTGAATGAAAGGATCACCTACCCCAAATTGTACATGCTTACAATTGTACAAGGCACGAGTCAACAGGCTATTCTCCATTTTTCCTTTTATATGGCAGAGTCCCAAGGTTGCCTGTAGATCTACTATTGAACCAGACAAAAGACACTGACACACACAACCATCAAACCTGCGCCAAAAAGTGGGCTGATAGGATGCGTGTTGCTTACAAAATCGCTGCAGACAACAGTCAAAAGTCTTCAGATAAAGGCAAAAAGCAGTACGACAAACGCTTAAGAGGTGTCACACTCCAACCAGGTGACAGGGTGTTGGTCAGAAACCTCTCTGAAAGAGGAGGTCCAGGGAAACTGCGCGCTTACTGGGAGTCAGCAGTACATCGCGTAGTTGAGAGAGTGGGAGATGGACCAGTCTATAAAGTACAAGCAGAGAGAGGCAGCAAAGTGATGCAAGTGTTACACAGAAACCTGCTGTTGCCTGTAAATGACTTACCTTTAGAAGAAGAACTGCCTGCAAAAGAAAAGACAAAACAGAAACGGAAGAAGAGGACAGAGACAAATCCTAACAGTGACAACACAGACAATGACAGCTCGGAGGAAGAAGAGGAAAATACTTACCGCTACAACCTCCATAGCCAAATCCCATGTTACAGACTCGTAAATCCTCAGCAAAATGCCTCAAATCTCCCAGACCAAAACACTCAGCAACCAGTACCTGTCATGCCAGAGCAAAATCCTCAAAATCAGCAAAGGCTTCGTGCGACAGCTAGAGAGTTCTGCCCACCAGTAAGACAGGAACCGGTCCCCGTTCAGCAGGATGCTGAGGAGCAAATGGATGGACCAGCTTTGCTGCAGGAAGAACGTCAAGGACAAGTGGAGGTGATGGATGGAGATAATGGAGAACAGGAGGAACTGAGAAGGTCACAGCGGAGAGCAAGGCCAGTAGAGACTCTTACCTACGACGTCCTGGGACAGCCATCGTACCAGCCTTGGACTGCAGACGTAAGACCTCTCTTACTCCCTACCCCTGTGCCGCTAACTCAAAACTATATGCCGTTCCAATACCCCACCCAACCTCAGCCCCATGGTTAAAATTGATACACTCTCATGCATTAAGTCACCCTAGAACATGAAACGTCGGGAGACATTTATTTGAAGTGGGGGAGAGTGTAGAGGCTTGGAAATAGTTAATAGTTATGTAAAAGGTGCTAAAAAGACATTTGGATAAAAAAATAAAAACAGGCACCCCTACAATTTTTATTTTATTCTTTAATTGTTTTATTTTTCTACAATGCATTTGTAATCCACCTGGTTCCATTATAACTCATGTGAGTTGAGTGCAGTTCCATACGCCGACCAATAGATGGCGCATGCCACACAGTGATAGAGAGTAGACTCACGCACCGGAGGACGAAGAATAAACTCCTCTGTGTGAAATAACGGCACGAAACATGTTCTGTCTGTTCTCCTATCACAGGTTGGAGAGTTAACTTCCACATGCACGTTGCCTCCTCCTGGGCTGCTACAACATAAACTACTATTTACACGGTAAAAACGCCAAAATCAGGAGCAAATATACACAAACCCACTGCACCTTTCTCCTTCGTTCTTGAAGCAAATAAAAATAAAAAACACTCCAAAAATCTCACAGTCACTACTATTTACTATGCTGAACTATTATTTACATGGCAAAAACGCTGAAATCAAATCAAAAATAGACAAACACACTCACGTGTTGAAGGTCCGTCCATCTGCTTTTACTTACTACTTACTTACTACATCACATCAGACAGATCATATCAAGGACATCATCTCAAACAATTAAATCATAACCCCTTGGCCCGGGTTGGGGGGGGTATGAACCGTCAGCATACATTAATCTTCAAAAATTTTCACACCAAGATCACCAGGGGCACGAGATCCATGGATGGGCAGTTTTGTTAGGATAGTAGGGCTCGGGCCCTAACGTCTCTCTCTCTGGTTTGGCCTTCCGACTGTGTCGCAAGCAGGGTAGGGCTGTGCAATATGACATATATATCTCAGATGACAATATAAAAACATATATCCTTTCATAGAATACTGAATCATTTATATTGCGATTTAAAATGCACATATAGTCATGTGAAAAAATTAGGACACCCTGTATAAGCCTCTTTTTTTTAATAATAATTGGACATATATTTAATATCCATGTTAAAAATACTGGGAGATTTATGTAATACAACTAAACAATTAAAAATGAATTTAAGACTTTTTTCAAATTTTCTGTAAAATGTAATTCTAAACAAATATTTCAGGAATAAATTAGGACACCCCCCATCTTTTTTTAGGACACCCCCACATTCATTCCTACTTACAATGGCTAAAATAAATGTTAAAAAAATGCAAATAAAAACAAAAACAAGGTTAGACATATGTGAACATTTCTTAATAAAGAACTGAATATTTAATGGAGTGTCCTAATTTTTTCACATGACTGTACTTCCGTTTCTTGAGCAAAGCTCCTCACCTACTACTACACCACTACACCTCACCCACCTCTCCCCCGCAGTGCACGCAGCGGCACAGGTGTGTGGTGGGTGGCTAGGCTTCAGTCCAGTGTGTTGCTAGCTTCAAACTACTGGTTTGATCAAATAGCTGCTACTCCTGTTTGCCAGGGATGTGGGACTGTTCCATCTTGCTGCATCAGAGAGGATAGTCCGCTAACCTCGTTTAAATAGGAGGTAGGTAATGTTAACACCATGTCTAATTATAAAACAGAAAATGCTAAATGATGATGCTAAGTTGCGCTAACTGAAAACATTACTGTTGTTTACACTTCTAACACATGACTGTCTATCCAGACATGAGAGGAACCAGATTATTAAGTTTGCAGACGACACCACAGTGGTGGGACTTACTCAGAGGGATGAGGAATCAATGTACAGGGAAGAAGTTAGAGACCTGGAGGGCTGGTGCAGGGAGAACAATCTGGTGTTCAGTGTGGACAAAACGAAGGAGATGATTATCGACTTCCGGCGGTCACGGCCTGAACACGTCCCTCTCAGCATCGGCGGCCATTTAGTGGAGAGAGTGGAGAACATCAAGTTCCTCAGAGTGCAGATCTCGCAGGACCTGTCCTGGAGCAAGAATTCCTTGGGGATCAGGAAGCGGGCTCAGCAGAGACTGCACTTCTTGAGGAAACTCAAACAGGCCTCTCTCCCCATCTGCATCCTCAGGACCTTCTACAGAGGTGTGTTGGAGAGTGTTCTGACGTACTGCATTGCAACATGGTACTCCAGCTGCAGCATGTCAGACAAAAAAGCCCTGCACAGGATAGTTAAGGGAGCTGAGAGGGTAATTGGAGTTTCCCTCCCCTCTGTTCAAGAACTTTTTCAGAACGGTTGTAGGAGCAGGGCACTGAACATTGTCAAGGACCACTCTCACCCTCTGCATAAACACTTTGAACTGCTGCCATCTGGCAAACAATTCCGGAGCATCAGAGGCAGAACCACCAGACTGATTAACAGCTTCCTTCCACAAGCTGTTAGGATGCTGAACAGTTGATCCGGAATTTTTCATACATACTACTGCACCTTATGGATAGTATGTATATTATTTGTATATTATAGTTCTAGTTAGTTTTCAAGTATGTCTCAGGGATGTGTGAATGGCTGTGTTGGGGTGGGGGATTTCCAAAATAAGGGAGGTTTTTCCTGCTGTCTGGGTGGTGAGGAGATTTATGAAAAAAAAAATATATAAAGAAATATTGTAACAGAAATAACGGCATCCTTGGTCATTTAAGTTAATTTATTTCATTAAATACAATTTTATCAACATTTTTTCTTTGTAATCAGAGTTAAATTATTGTTCTGTTCTGACTGCAAAGTTATGGTCAAAAATGTAAATTGTTATAAGGAAAAAGTTAAAAAAAAAAAAATTACTTCAGTCTGTTTCAAATTTATCTAACCCCCCCCCCCCCCAACTAATTATATTTTAAAAAACAGACAAAAATTAGTCATAAAATAATCCACAAATTTATAATAAAGTTTCAAATGTACAAGAGTACTTTTATCATGTTTATAGTCAGCTTCATGTGTGCCTGTGTTTGTGTTCATGTTGAATGTAATTGTGGTTTGTAAATATGGATGTCACCTGACTGCAAAACAAATCTACCTACGGGTACAAATAAAGGAACCTGAACCTAAAAAGTCAAAACACAGGATGTCTAGGTGGGACCCCAACTGGCCCAATATTCAAGCCTCGGTTGTACAATACTTCAAATGGTAAGTTCCATATGCAACATTACGGTGTAAAATTTTAAAAAGAAATAAACAGTATAAAATTAACATATTCCGGTATGTCCCCCGGGGGAACATGTTGCCACCGTGCCAAGGTCTTTAAGCCAGAGGAAACATTGTGAAATATTTTAATTAAGAAGCAAACCAGTTAAATCAGGCCAGAATGACTGTCTGCAGGTTGCAGGTCTACACTTAAATTTTCATTGATTTAAACTAACAGCTAATTTATATCTGTAGATGACACTGATGGGCAATTTTCTCATTTTCAGACATTTTTTTAATGTTGTGTTGGTGTTTTTGTTTGCCATTCTCCACTGGCTCAGGAAATATTTAACTTATTGATGTTTGCTTTTTATTTATATATGATTTAGAAGAAAAACCTGAAATTTATGACAATCAAGTCTCAAATGCATATTAAAAACTATAACAACACTGCAAAATTATGAGGGGAAAAAGTGCATGCAAGAAAAAAAGACAGTCCTTTTTATGTGATTATCTAAACTGTACAGAAGAAAGATAGATAGATAGATAGAATCTCAAACTGGTAAATTACAGTGTAACAAAAGCATGACAGTCGACAACCCAAACCAACAGAAAACACACACAGCATAATAGAAAAGGAGTTACCCAGGGAAGTAAAACAATGCTTAGATAACTTTATATACTACATAGGCTACTACTAGGTTGAATAGATGATTCTTATTCATTTATTTATCAGGGACAATGCAGTGAAACAGAGGTCATATAGAACATCTGATGTTCTGCACAAAGAGTATATAGAAAGAGTATATTGCAACTCTTTCAATATACTCAAAGAGTATATTGCAATATTGCAATAGAAATTGTACGTATATTGCAAAGAGTATATTGCAACTCCTGTCCCCGATTGGACTTTTCAAGAAGAAATACAATGAAAAAGTAAAACTACAAGGAAAAAGCAACAACAAATAAAGACAGTATAAACAAGCAGCATGAGAACCTAATACACATTTCATTATTGTAATATCATTAGTAAGTATAATGTTTTAGATTTTGACAGTTACCAAATGTTTAGTGATTTGTGCCTTGTTTTTAAGGTCTTAAATGGGCTTGCCCCCCCCACCATTAAATTATTTTATTCAGAAAAAGCACAGTAACAGGATATATACCAGAGCACAAACCTGAGGAGACTGCAATGTACCAAGGCGTAAATCTGAATTTGGTCAGAAAGTTGTGTCAGTTAGAAGCACACACTTGGGGGATAAATTACCAGCTCACACCACAGACTGTGACAACTATTTAATCTTTAAAAAGAAACTCAAGTTTTGGTTAAAGACAAATCAATGTCATGGTCCGAGCGCCGATTTCGTCCGCGCTCGGGCCATACATCATCTCCGCCAGGTTTGACAGCAGTGGTTACCTTCTGGCTCCCCGAGCTCTTATTGTGACAGCGCTCGGAGGGGGTTCCTGCTGTCAAAGCTGTCAAAGCTGCAGCTGTGCTGCATTTAAGGCTCATCAGCAACCCGGCATTTAAGCGGGCGATGGGAGCAGTACTATGCAGCAATCTCCTCAAACAATCCCTTACCAGATGTTGAGCGAGCGGTTCTTGCCTCAGATGTCAACTATTCCTGATCTTTGATTCCTTGTTCATGTTCTGGATTGTAAGTACGCTTGGTGTTAGCCTTACGAACTCCTGTGTCTAGTCTTGTGTGTTTTAGCCCACCGAGGCTCATTACATTGTGTGTTATCTTGTGTTTGTGAATTAAACATCTATGCAAACCTCACTGGTGACTTTTGGCGTCTTAAGGTGGCTCGCGAGGGCCACCGCATGACAGTAGACTGCTGCCAAGGCGCCTAAACCGAGACGCCAAACCGAGACGCCGTTCCCGGTGAGTTTGCTTTAATTGGACAATTGTTCTTTCCTGTCTGGGTAACTGCGTGCTGGGAGAATGCCGTCGCGGAGGGGCCACGCTCGGAGTCGGGACTACAAGCTGGCAGAGGCTTTGGACTATGTGGACGAAACGCTCATCACTGCCTCCCTCCTCGACTATCACAGCGATGTACGCTGGTACCTGCACTGCGTTGAGTATGCCCTAAATTGTTTCCCTCGCTACGCCTACCATCCTGAAGTCGACGCTAGGAGGGCCGATGTCGCCGCACAGCGCGAAATACTCCGTATGGTGGAGGAGGACTATGGCAGGAAGCAGAGGAGGAGGCATCCTTGCTCTCCGCTTTGGGATCCCGTTCCTGTCCTCGATCCAGTCCAGGAGTTCACGCCATCCGGGGGCCGTCGAAGACGTCGGCGCCACGGCCAAGGTAAAACTCAGCAGGATCCCCATCTGAATCCGCTCCCGGTGAAGCCCGTGAGTGGACCCTCGCGAGCGTCTCCTCCTCGTCCTTCCAGGGGGCCCTCTGTCGCCATCCAGTGGGGAAAGGGAGGAACAACGTCCCCTACAGCAGGCACCATCCTCCCTCCAGGAAACAGGCAAGTGCAAGTTCATTCTTCTCATCATAGTTGTGATTTGCATTGTCTGACTCCTGGGGGCGGAGTTTGGGGTTTGCAGTCCCCCGAGCTCCCACCACCTGCTGTAGCTCTTGTCACTAAACCTGCTGCCTCTGTGTCTCCCTCCGCTGAGCGGTCCACGACGCCAGGCCTACGTCGTCGGACGGGGGGGGGCCTGCGGTTCTGGAGAGCCTGGTTCCAGCCCCACACCCACGTCTTGGGCAGAGGAGAGGAGCGGACTGCAGCCTGGAGACTGCAGCCTGGAGCCTGCGCCGACGATAAAGCGTCCCTGGGTCTCCACGCTGGAACAGTGCGAGCCAGCGGGTCGAGGGTCCCCTGCCACCACGCCGTGCGGGTTATCGGCGTGGACGTCAGCGCTGGAGGATCCACAGACTGCAGTGACCATCATGCCGGCTGCGGAACCCGCCGTAGCCGAGTGGGAGCCTGAGGACGAACTTCTCCGCCCTGAACCCAGATCAACGAAGTCCTGGACGGCGACAGAACCTGAGTGCAGGCAAGTGCTCTGTCTTGTGTTTCTCTTTTCTGTCTTGGAGCATTTCTGCCTGCCTCTCGGGGAGGCGAGTCAGGGGCAGCCACCTGCTGTGCCCGAGCTTGTCTCGCTGGGCTCTGTGGCTACCGGTGATTCTGATCCCGGTTCTTTCTTGTCTTCTGAGCCTTCTTGCAGAGTCACCGGTGCGGAGCCAGTTGAGGTCGCTGTGCTGGAGGTTCCAGGAACGGGGTCGGAGGTCGTCGCCGGTGCTGCGCCGACCCAATCGGGGTCCGACGCGGGTGCATCCGAGACCCAGTGGGGGTCCGACACAGGTGCATCTGAGACCCAGTGGGGGTCTGACCCGGGTGCATCCGAGACCCAGTCGGGGTCCGACGAGACCCAGTGGGGGTCCGATGCGGGTGCAGCCGAAACCCAGTGGGGGTCTGTCGCGGGTGCAGCTGAGACCCAGTCGGGGTCCGACGAGACCCAATTGGGGCCCGACGCAGGTGCAGCCGAGACCCAATCGGGGTCTGACGCGGGTGCAGCCAAAACCCAGTCGGGGTCTGACGAGACCCAGTGGAGGTCTGACGTGGGTGCAGCCGAGACCCAGTGGGGGTCCAATGCGGGTGCAGCCATGACTGCAGCATCGGTACGGGTCAAGGTCGGTGGAGGAGCTGCAGACCCTTCGCCGCCTGACATGGTGCGCGCTCGTCATCACCATCATTCTCCTCGTCTGAGTCACCAGCCCTGTTCATCATCACCGGGGCCGTTGGGGGGCCTCTACGCTCGGCCCGGCTCTCCCACGTTTTTCCCCTGCCAGGGAGGCCGCCACAGGCTGTCCTCCCACGGTTCTGGTGGCTGAGGGATGCGGGTCGGCCACCCGAGGAACTATTTCGCCGGTTCGGCGCCCTGGGTCAGCCACCCGACACACTGTGTTTGCTGCTGGGCGACCTGGTTCGGCCGCCGGAGGGTTGGACTTTCCTGGCCTGGGACTGGGGCAGGCTGGCCGATCATGTACTGTTCCCCGTGACCACCCGTCAGCCATTGTACGCAGGGAGACCACTGGAACTGTCCCCGTGGTTTTTGGTTTCTGCTTGTTGTCATTCTTCTGAACTGTCTGGGGTAAAGGTCATCCGGGGTGATAATCTGGCTCTGTGTGCTTGCCTGGTTAGCGTGTGTTTTTTTTCCTTTTTTCCCCTCTCCTGTTTGAGGGACGTGTGTGTTGCTGGTTGTTTTTTTTTTCTCTCTCTCTCTGGCCCTGGGTGTTAATGTGCATTATGGGGTATGGTATTTTCCATAAATCATGCTCTGTAATTGCTTCTTGTTAGCCCTCTAACAAACTGAGGTTCAGGATGTTGAGGTAGTGGAGCCTGGAATGTTTCTTGCACTACTCCATTGTCAGGAGGAAGAGATGACACTGGAGGTGGTAGTGGAGGGAATGGCTCTTCAACTTGTTGAGGATAAAGTGGAGGAGAAATCTCAGACCATGACACATCTTGAAGGTCATTCACTGGTTGACTGAAAGCTTGTCTGCTATAGTGCACTGGGGTAGAAGTGTTGTCTGAAGCTGGAGCACTGAAACTTGAGATGTGAGGTTGAGGACTGAGAGCACTGAGGAGAGACTGCATCTCACGTCTGAGCTGATTGTTGTCCTCCTTCATCTCTCTCAGTGCAAATAGGACCACTTCTTGCACAGAGTTCTGAAGACCTTGGCTCTCAAGGGTGGCTATTGGTGCTCCATAATAGTTGCTGGCTCCTTCGGTGAAGTGGTCATGAAGTGTGTGAGACTGAGGTAGCTGTCATTTGGGCAGAGTGACCATGAAGTCATCGAGATAATGAGAAGGACGAACATCACAGCGAGGATGAGTGTTACTACGGAATGCCATGACTGTGGAAACTGCACAGATCTGGCTCGAAGGACCATATAATGAAGGTGTTGATCTAAGGAGTACAAACTTGTGACCTCAGGAAGGATAAGTGAATTAAGCTGTCTCGTTGGATGGGCGGATGGGGTCACTGATTGGTCTGCTTAGTTTGAAGTCAATACACCAATCAGCAGCAAACACTGTTTATGCTCTGTCTCTGATGAGCTGGAGATCCTTTTGTACTGGTGCCGTTGTATCACACAGGATGGAGGATCGAAAGGAGAAACCTCTGGAATTCATGTCACGTACCCTAACAGCTGCAGAAAAAAGATACTCACAGCTAGACAAAGTAGGCTTGGCAGTGATGTTTGGTGTTAAGAAATTCTACAAGTACCTACTTGTAGAATTACTTGTAGAAGTACCACTACTCTTCATCCTGTACACAAACATGTGTCGGAGCAGACATGACAACAGACACATTATAAAGTATGCTGATGACTCAGTTATTGTCAGTCTCCTCCAGGATGGTGAGAGTGGCCACGGCCCAGTAGTTGATGATTTTGTTCACTGGTGTGAGGATTCCTACCTGCAGCTGAATACGACAAAAACTAAAGACATGATTGTTGACATTAGGAGGAAAACTCCCAGGCACAAAGTCACCGTACTAAAAGGCCAGACCACCAAATGTGTACAATCCTACAAATATCTTGGGACAATTATTGATAGTAATTTAAACTTTGAAGAGAACTGTGAAAGGGTGTGCAAAAAGGGTCAGCAACATTTGCATTGCTTGAGAAAACTTGCACGCTTCCAAATTGACCGAACCATAATGACAATATTTTATCGGGCTTTTATTGAATCTGTTTTATCCTTTTCTTTAGTGTCATGGTTTGGTCAGATAAAACTGAAACAGAGGAAATCCTTGGATCAGGTAGTTAGATGGTCCAGTCGTTTGCTTGGTGAGCCACAGCTGAGCCTGACATCCCTGTACACCAGACAAGTACAGAGGATTGCTACCTCCATTTTAAATGATGACTCCCACCCTTTGCACTGCAACTTTCAGCTTCTTCCCTCAAGACGGAGGTTTGCTGTCCCAAAAAGTAGAACCCAGCGCTACAAAAACAGCTTTGTTCCTGCTGCTGTCAAAGAGTTGAACAGGCTGTAACAATATATTGCACATAATTTAGGTACCTATTTATTAACTCCATTTTTATATTTACTTATTTTTGTAGGATGTTATTTGGGTTCTAAATATTTTTTTTCCACAATATCTTTATTGAACCTTTTTTTTTTTTTAAACAAACATGATACAAACAATCAAACACTAACACTAAAGTACTACAAAAAAAAAAAAATACCCTAAAAACACCAACAACCACCAACAGAATCAAGTCTTCAACAATGCTCCTCTGTTTAGTCTAGACAATCCAATACATTAGTATACATATTATGTTCACCAGTTTGGAATTTACAAGGTCCACACACATCATTCACCTTCTTCTTCAAGAGTTATGTTTAAATTTTTTACATAATCAATAAAAGGTCTCCATATATTCTCAAACACAATTTCCTTTGATTTCAGTATATATGTTATTCTTTCTAATGGAAGGTTTGTTAACATCTGTCTTAACCACTGAGTCACATCTGGTCTATGAGTCTTTTTCCATAATAGTGCAATATATTTTTTGGCATTAAGCAAACTGAGGTCTATGAATGTTCTTTCACTTTTATTGAAATTATGCTTTTCTGGGTACAGACCCAACAAAAACAGTTTAGGATTCAATATGATTTGTTTTGAGATTATTTTTTCAATTGTTACCCTCACCTCCTCCCAAAACATTCTTATTAATCTACATTCCCATAAACAATGAAATAGGGTTCCTTTACTTTCCATGCATTTTGTGCATGTATCTGGTATATTTTTGTTATATCTATTTAACTCCTCCGGTGTAACATACATCCGCATTAACCATTTGAAATGTATCAATTTAAGGCGTGCATTTATTGATTTGGTTTGAGCTTCTGTACAAGCCAATTCCCATTGTTCCTCTGAAATTTCAATTTGCAGATCTTCTTTCCAGTAGTTTAATCTTTTCAGTGAATTTTCACTTGAAGATAGTGTCAATGAGTTATAAAACTCTGAAATAATACCCTTTCTTTTACTATCTTTCATCATCATTTTTTCCAAGGATGAATAAATAGGTCGAGTGAGAGCTTTATTTTGATTTGATCGAATAAAGTTTCTAAGTTGAAGATATTTAAAAAAATGTGTTCTATTGAGATTAAATTTGATCCTCAGCTCTTCAAAAGACATTATGTTGTCTGCACATGGCAAATATAAATCCTGAATCTTTTGTATCCCTTTTAAATTCCATACTTTAAATACAGCGTCCGCTCTCCCTGGTTTAAAATATTGATTACCCCATATTGGACTAAATTGTGACAATAACTGTGGTTCTTTTAAATAGTTTTTAGCTTCACACCATATTTTGATCATATGCTTTACAAACGGATTTTTAACTTGTTTTTGTAATTTTTTTGCCGAATCTGAGTATATGAATATGGGAAGAGGTAAAGGTAAATTGTATGATTCCATTTCAGTCCAGTGAGGGAGATCATTTGATGAAAAATAATATGTCATAGACCTCAGTTGTGCCGACCAATAATACAACATAAAATTTGGACATTTCAGACCTCCACGATCAAATGGTAAATATAATAAAGACAAACGTAATCTAGCCCTCCTGTTGTTCCATATAAATTCCACTAACTTTTTTTTTATTCTTGAGAATAGATCTAAAGGTGGTGATAAGGGAATGTATTGAAATAAATAAAGTATTTTAGGTAAAATATTACTTTTAAGTATATTGATTCTCCCGATCATCGACATTGGTAGTGACATCCATCTCTGAGTTAACTCATTGATATCTGACATTAAGGCTTCATAGTTGACACTGGCGACTGATTCTAGCTTAGGCATAATTTGGATTCCTAAATATTTAAACTGATTTACAACATTGAATTGATTTGCCTCAGGGGCTGGGTAATTTCTCTGGGTCTCATTTAGCATTAATATTGAAGATTTAGTTTTATTTATTTTATATCCTGATATTTCCCCAAAATTCTTTATTAAATTCAACAAGGTTGGAATTGATTTTTTTAGATTCGACATAAACAAAATTATATCATCAGCGTACAGGGAGATTTTATGTTCTGTTGGTCCAACTTTAATTCCATATATTTGTGAATGTAAACGTATCGCTATCGCTAAAGGTTCAATTGCCATAGTAAACAGTAAAGGTGAAAGTGGACAGCCTTGTCGACATCCTCTATTGATTTTTATTGGTTTTGAAATATTGTTATTTGTTAGGATTTCTGCTGTAGCATTATTGTATATTATTTGAACCCATTTTATGAAATTATTTCCAAGTCCAAACCTTTGTAGGACTTCAAAAAGAAAGGGCCATTCAACTCTATCAAAGGCCTTTTCGGCGTCCAATGATAGGAGAGCTGTATCCGGTGCTTCTTTATTAAAATAAATAATATTAAATAGTCTTCTTACATTATGGAAGCCTTGTCTACCCTTTATAAAGCCATTCTGATCTCGATTAATAATATTTGGTAAAATTTCTTGTATTCGTCTTGCTAAAATTTTACAGATTATCTTAAGGTCGGCGTTTAATAGGCTTATTGGTCTCATATTTTCACATTTATTAGAGGGCTTACCTGGTTTTGGCAACAGTATAATTAAGGCATTATTTATGTATGATGGTAAATTATTATTTTGAAATGCTTCTAAAACCATTTCCAAAAAAGGTTTTATTAATTTATTCTTAAATTTTTTATAAAGGTCAACTGGAAGACCATCTGGTCCTGCACTTTTTCCTGATTTCATATTATCAATGGCTAGCCCAACTTCTTCTTGACTAATTTTAGACTCCAATATCTCCCTGTTTTCATTTGGTATACACGGTATAGATAGTTCGTTCAAAAACCCATTTAGTTTTGTTAAATCAGGTTCATTTTTGGTATCATATAATTTTTCATAGTAATCTCTAAAGGCTCTATTAATTTCTAAAGGATCTATAACTACCTGTCCATTACTTATAATACTGGTAATTGGTGTTTTAATTTCCAATTGTTTAATCTGCCATGCTAATAATTTTCCTGATTTTTCACCTTGTTCATAAAAAGATTGTTTCAATCTTAGAAGACTCGAGGCAGCTCTATTCGCTGATTTTTTGTCGTATTCAGCTCTCAAAATCAGTAATTCATTCTCCAACCTTGGGTCACTTCCTGCATACACTTTTTCCTGAAGACTTTTTATTTTATGTTCCAATTTAGCTCTCTCCTCTCGAGTCTTCTTAGATTTTGATCCTGTATAACTAATAATATGTCCCCTAATAAAAGCTTTGAAAGCCTCCCACTTTACACCTGCTGATGTTTGTGTAGTATTGATGTCAAAGAACTCGTCTATCTGTTTTTCTATATACTTGACAAATTCCTCATCCTGAAGCCATTTATGCTGAAATTGCCATCTACCTGATTCCTTTGTCAATTTTTTATCTACATATATTAGACAACAGGGTGCATGATCAGAAATCACGATGTTATCATAAAAGCAGTTTTGAATCTTGGACCTTAATTCTGTGGAAATCAAAAAATAATCAATACGTGAGAATGTCTTGTAGGTACTGGAATAACAAGAATAGGCTTTAACTTGTGGTTTCATTTCTCTCCATATATCTAACAATCTCAATTCTTTCATAAAATGATTAATAGTCATCCTACATCCAATGTGCGTACAATCCAGTCCTGTTGATCTATCCACACCTGGATTCAATGTACAATTAAAATCCCCTGCTATTATATGTTGCCCTGTAAGTGATGATAAGATGAGAAATAAATTAGCAAAGAACTTCTGATCATCTATATTGGGACCATATAAGTTCACAAGATTTATATTTTCTAATAGCAAAGAACCTTGAATGATTACATATCTTCCAAATTTGTCTCCAATTACATTTTTCACCTGAAAAGGAACTGATTTATGTATGAGAGTCATAACTCCCCTGGCTCGGGATGAAAATGAAGAGGTGAATACACTTCCCTGCCATCTACTCCTAATTCTTTTAACATCCTCCTCTATCAGATGAGTTTCTTGTAAAAACACAATTCTTGAACCCATGTCCTTTATTTTATTCATAACTTGTTTAAGTTTTTTTAAATTTTGTAGACCTCTGCAATTCCATGAAGTTAAATTAAGATTAACACTTTGGTCCATGATCAATAGAGAGTTTGGGATTACCTTGCAGTGTAAACATGCTCATACAGAGAAGCAAAAACATGAGTGGTTGAACATTCATCCTACAAACTACACACAAACAAATTTCCCCTTCCCACACTTGTGGCAAACCCCCCAAAATCAAAAGAAAAATTCTGTCTCCCGATATAGCCATCGACTGTTCCACACCCACGGGGAACAGCCTAAGCCACTCCTTCTTCATCCTCCCAATCACCCCAACTCTACTGCTTTTAATGACGTAACATTAACTCTCCTCTGTAGTTTTCCAACTTAACTCCAAAATTTTTAACAACTTTGTACATCATAGTTTTTTTTTTTTGTTTGTTTTGTTTTTGTTTTGTTTTTTTAATATATAATACAATCTATATTTTGTAAACTTACTATTTACTTCAAGTCAGTCAGATGCCTGTGCAAATGCTTAATTATTCTACCTTATATTTTGTTCATGCTTAGCTCCCACCAGTCTCTTCTTCTTCTTTGATCTTCTTGATGAACTCCTGCGCCTCCTCTGGGGTCTTGAAAATGTGGGTTCTGCCCTCATACGTGGTCAGCAGTCTTGCAGGATAGATCACACCATGACGAATCCCAAGGTTGCGCAGCTCCTTACGTACGGGATCAAACTGCTTCCTCAATTGCTGGATTCCTGTGGCCAAATCTGGGTAGAACCGCACCTGCTGGTCCTGGTGTTTAATCTCTCCTTTAGCACGTGCAGCGTTGAAGATCTTCATCCTGTCTCTGTTGCTAAGAAACTTCATAATTAAGGTCCTCGGCGGTCCCTTATCTCTCCGTGGGCCAATACGATGTGCTTTTTCCAGAACCACTGCTGATTGCAACTCCTCGCTGCCCAGCACCTCCGGAATCCACTTTTCCAGAAAGGAACATACGTCCCGACCTTCTGATTCCTCTGGAAGACCCACCAGCCTCAAATTATTCTGTCTCGACCGAGATTCCAAATCCAAAATATTATCTTCCAGAGATTTATTTTTTTTTTCCAAAGTGCGCACCTTTAATTGAAGACGGGTGATGTCATCTTCAGCACTAGCGAGACGGAGCTCCATCTGCGCCGTTCGTTCTACACAGTCACCCAATTCCTTTCTTATTCCTTCCAACGCTGTCATAATCCCATCAAATCTAGAGGAAAAGTCCGCTCTCATTGAACTCATGGCAGCCATCAGCGCATCTGCGCCATTCCCCGCAAACATCGCACCGCCGCCAGCTTCCTCCGCCATATATGGAGTTTTGTTTGCTGCGTCACAGACCTGAAAGTCCGTTAATTTGGACTGTTTCGGCGGCTCGCTTTTTCCTTTTCCTGGTTTTCCAGCCTTAGGCTTCGCCGACATATCCTCGCCCAAATGCTGGGATACGTTCTGTCCCAAATGAGAGAGTTATTTGCCGATTTTTTTTCTCCAGGAGCAGAGCAAAGCGAGACACGTCCGTCCTACGTGGCAGCCATAACCGGAAGGGTTCTAAATATTTTATTGGGTTTTAGACCTTCGAGTTTTTAACCTCTTTGACTAGTTTTTAACTTTTAATATGACCCTTCTCTCTTACCTCTGGTTTTTCTCCCATCTCTTTGTCTTTTTATACCCTGATTGATGGAGCCTTGAGTATTTTTATCATGTTTATAGTCAGCTTCATATGTGCCTGTGTTTGTGTCTATGTTGAATGTAATTTGTGGCTTGTAAATATGGATGTCACCAGACTGCAAAACAAATCTACCTACGGGTACAAATAAAGTAACCTGAACCTGAACCTGAACCTGAAGTACCTGTATGGCCGAATGTTTACCATCTACACAGATCACAAGCCACTGATTTCACTTTTAATGAAAACAAACCCATTCCACAAATGCGATCTCCAAGAGTTCAAAGGTGGGCTGTGTATCTCAGTGCTTATGAGTACAACATCATATACAAGTCAGGAAAACATCCTGCTAATGCTAATGCTTTGAGCAGACTCCCAGTACAGGAGACACTGAAAGAAAAGGAGACAACAGAGAAAGTCCTGATGATGGATATACTGGATGATACACTTCTGGATAGAACTCAGATAAAATGGTGGACTGCAGAGGATGTCATACTGTCACAAATTCAGGCATATGTCTTAAGCAGATGGCCTACAAAGACGGATCGTAATCTACAACCATATCATCAGAGGAAAACAGAACTGAGTGCAAGAGATGGATGCGTGCTCTGGGGAGCAAGAGTACTCATACCTGCAAAACCCCAAGACAAGATATTAAAACTCTTACACCAAACCCACTCTGGTATGTCACGAATGAAAGGTTTAGCAAGATCATATGTATGGTGGCAAGGGATGGATCGAGATGTGAAAAGAGAAGTGCAAGCTTGTAGGGAGTGTCAAATACACCAAAAGTCTCCACCATCAGCACCCTTACACCTCTGGGAATGACCAGATGCACCGTGGGCACAAATCCATGTGGACTACGCTGGTCCTTTACTAGGTGAGATGTTTTTGGTGATAGTGGATGCTCATTCAAAATGGATGGACATTTACCTTATGAAAACATCCACATCATATGCCACCATACAGAAACTAAGACAGAGTTTCAGTGTTTTTGGTATTCCAAAAATGTTGGTGTCGGATAATGGAACATACTTTACAAGTGCGGAGTTTGAGTCTTTCATGAAACAAAATGGCATTCATCATGTGAAATCTGCACCATTTCACCCTTCCTCAAATGGTTTAGCGGAGTGTGCAGTCCAAACCTTCAAGGCAGGGATGAAGAAGATAAAGGAAGAAACTCTACAGACCAGTCTGTCCAGATTAGTTATCTGTTATGGCCCGTTCCTTTCTGGAGTCGGACCTCTCTCTGTGTTTTTTCTATGTTGTAAGTGGAGCTGTGAAGGACCGCCCCTGGCTGAGAGGTGGCTATAAAAACCATCTCTATGTACCTATCAGTCACACGTTCTGCTCCCGTGGAGGCTGGTCACCTTTCTGCTGTGTGAGCACATTCTTCTCCCGCTGGAGGCCGGTCGCCTTCTTGTGTTTGAGCTCTGCCTATTCTGCCTGTTCTGTCACTTGGTCGGGGCTCTGCTGGCGATCCTGTTTGTGTGTTTGTAGCCTGTGAGTTTTTTGGTTTTGAGTTGGCCACTGGGCATGGTTGCAGCCCCTGACAGAGGTGTATGTGGTTCCTGGATTGGCTAGTGGCTGTTTTTGGCTTGTTTCACGCATCCCATACACATGCATACACCACTGATTATACAGACACCTGCTTTTATTGCTTTCCTTTAATCAATAAACTAATGTTTAAATTGGTACCTCCGTGTGGTCTCCCTTCTTTGTCAAAGCCTGGAGCCGGGCTTGTGACAGATGGGATCTCGTCTGGGATTTATTTATTCCAGGCTCGTCCCGTTTTGAGCCAGGGCCTGTTTGTTTCTGTTTTGGCCCGTATGTGGCTTATGGAGGTTCTCCACTTGGACGCTTGTCTGAAGCCAGTCAGTTTTTGTGAGCTTGAGAACTATATGTGGTGTGACAAATGGGGGCTCGTTCGCTTGTTTGTTTGTTTGAATCTGTCTGCCTGTCTGAACTTGGTTTGTCTGTTTGGCCCTTAAAAATCATTTGTAATAGGACAAATGAGGGCATATCTGTTTGTTTGAACCTGGTCCGTTGAGCTTTTGGCGCATTTGCGAGAGAATGGGGGCTTGTCTATCTGATTATCTGGTTGAATCTGGTCTGGTTGAGCTTTGGATTTTTGTGATAGAAGGGGGGCTCGTTTGTGTGTTTAAACCTGGTTCATTTGTTTGAGCCATACATCCGTTTGTGAAAGAACAATGTGGGGGGGGGTTGTCTGGCTATTTCTTTGAGCTTGAATCCATTTGTGAGAGAAATGGGAGCTCATTTGTTTGATGGATTTGTCTGTTGTTGTTTTTTTTTTGTGTTCTCTGGGTTAATACAGGTAAGTGTTTTTCCATTCATTCAGTTTGATATCACTGGTAATTTCTCCTGGTAGGCTTAATGGTGAGTTCCACTAGGGCAGTGGTTCCCAACCTTTTTTGAACCAAGATCTACTTTTAAAGTTGTAAGCCTGTTGAGATCTACCAGTTCACATAGGCCGTATCCATTGCCCATCTACACATTTAATATGCACAGAACAAATAGAAAGCCCATTCAGATATAATAAAAAGTAGTTTGTAAGTTGCAAAGCAGTTGCAATAAATGTATCTCTCTACCTCAGTGGGACCTTTGGCATTGGGAGGAGGCAGCTAGTTTCTCATAGTCAGGGCTGTAGCAACTGGTTGCAAGCCTTAGGCAGTCCACAAAGTGAATGTCTGTCATTGTGGATCTGTACTTCGACTTGATGATTTTCATGTGAGAGAAAGCAGTCTCACACAAATACGCTGATCCGAAAAGTGCGGTCAAGTTCAAGGCACATCTTTTGAAGTTGGGATATTTTTCTTCCAGCAGTAGGTTCCACAAGTCTCCTTTCTTTCCAGGTGTTGCCCTGGATGTGAGCTCGATGTCATTTTGCAGTGTGAGAATCTCACTCTCAACAGCAGAGCTATGCAGTTGAAACAGTGATGCTACTTTAGAAGCAGTGTAATCCACATCAATGCCCTCCCCAAATGGAAAACACAGATAGCTGGCAACAGGGTCAATGGATGTAAAGTCAGTAAAACGCTTCTCAAAATCTGAAAAGATGCTCTGAACTTGCTCCTCATATCGTGCACTGTCCAGCTGTGCAGAATCTCTGCCATGATGCTGGAGTTCTGCTTGCATGTGAGGAAAGTTTCGCAGGTCATGGCGTTACAGCCTACTTGAAAGCAGTTGCAGCTTGCTTTTAAATGTATTCACTGAACTAATCATGTTGATCACATGTTTATCCTGACCTTGGAGATGTAAATTCAAATCATTGAGCATGTCAATCAGATCTGACAGGAATGCTAAGTCCAAAAGCCACTGGCAATCCTGAAGCTGTGCATATTCTTCTTGTTTTGACAGCTTCAGAAAATCTTTGATTTCAGGCAACAACTCACTGAACCTCCGCAAAAATTTACCTTTGCTAAGCCATCTTACATCTGTGTGAAGCAGCAGGTCTGTGTGTTCAGCTCCTGTCTCCTCCAAGTGAGCCCTGAATAACCTTCTCTGTAGATTCCTGGTACAAATAGAGCACACTATTTTCATAGCAACATCCATCACTTCTTTCTTGTTTAAAATCTTCCCACAGAGTCCTTGCTGGTGAATAATACAATGATAATCAAGGATGTATGGGAAAGATTTGCTTTGTTTGCAGAATGCAATGAACCCATTAGTGTGGCCTACCATCGCTGGAGTACCATCAGTTGTGATGGAGACGCGCTTGAAAAGAGACAGTTGGCTCTTGTTAACGAACTCCATGAAAGCATTGAAAATATCTTCACCTCTTGTATCACCTTTCAAAGGCAAAACAGTGAGCAGCTCTTCTTTGACGGTCATGTTGTCAAAAAACATTCTAATGAAAACACATAACTGAGCCACATCCACCATATCAGTTGACTCATCGAACTGGAGGGAGAAACACTCACATGCTTCAAAGTCCTTCTTCAATTGCTCCTCGACATCCTCTGCCATCACCTCACACTGCTGTGTAACAGAATTCCGGGATAATCGCATGTCCTTAATAGCAGCAATGATCTCTGTTTTGTTCTTAAAATCACCAAAGAATACATCTGCAGCCTCAATGAATGCTTCTTTCACAACTTTGCCGTCCTTGAAAGACTTTTTATGTTTAGCAAGAATGTGACTGACTTGATATGATGCAATGGTTGCCACCTTACCCTTGATGTTGGGCCTCGTAAAAATGCACTGTTGCGTTGCAAACTGACTCTTCAATTCCTGCACTTTACGAGTGCGTAGGGAAGTTTTAGCAGGGAAATCTGTCTCATAATTTTTGTTCACTGTTCTGAAATGTCATTCCAGATTGCCCTTCTTTGGTATGGCCATGTCGACATTGCAAATGAGACAAATGGACTTTGAATTTGAATAAACAAAAAAATAATTCTCCTTCCACTCTGAATGAAAATGGTACATTTTTGTCTTTTTAGCTTCTGCCATCTTCGTGGTCTGCTAGCGAACTTTAATTGCGGCTAGTCTAACACTTGTAATCTGTGACCTGGCATGCTGTACGTACATATCAGTACGCACATATGGCATGTACCGCGTGTGTGTGCACTGCTGTGTGTGCGGTCCAGTCAAGCTGCGTTGTGTTTGTGTGTACAAAGGAGCAATGGCAGAAAAAACTTTGCAGACTATGCAGTCACGATCGACTGAGAATCAGTCCATGATCTGGGCACCCCAGCACTAGCAGGTTCACTGTCTGCTTGTGGTTTAGTGTGGTGTGAAAGTGGCCCGGGGTCACATCCATGGGAGTTCCTAGCAAGTCACCGCATAGTGGTTGCTTGTCAGCCCAGTGGGTTTGTGATTAAAGAACCTCCTGCAAATAGCTGCCCGAAGACTAGGGTCCAGATTATTTAGATAGTTTTGTGACCAGTTAGTCAGGGAGGAGAGTTGCCAGTGTGTCGGTTTTATGTGGAAACACTTTCTTCTTTTTAACCCAGTTAGTTTGGTTTGTTCTGTTTGTTCCATGGTTTGCGCAATCTGCTCAGGTGTGTGAGTGGAGGTGTAACAGTTTTCTGTGAGTGAGTGTGTGAGCAGCTGTGGTATGTGGGTGATGTCAGCACTCGTTAGTGTGCAGTGTTTGCTGAGAAGGGCACACCTGTTGGGAGACACAGAGGTGAGTGTCTGTTAATTTATGAATTTGTGTTTGTTTTTGTTTTTTTATTTGGGAGCATGAATTGTTTTCAGGTTGGGCAGAGCACTGCACCTGTGTTAATTTGTTGTGCATCAGTTTGGATTGTTGTGTGTGATGGTGTGCATAACACCTGTGGTGATGGCTGGAATGAGTTTCACTTGGGATGCTGCCACGTTGTCGTTTGAGCAACGGAAAGTGTGGTTGGTGTGTGAAATAAAATGGAAGAATCGCAGGAAAAAAATGGTTACAGTTGAAGAAACGTGGGCTGAGTGTTGGTGCGGCTGGTGATGCTGATTCAGGTCGGGGCAGTCTTCCTGGCTGTGCGTGCTCAAGTAATGTTCCCTCTAATTTGAGCCCAGTTCCCTCTGTTTTGGAATCTGTGCACGCTCAGAGTGTATCAGTCAGTGTATGATCACAGTGACTGTGAATTCGTTCCAGTATGCACAGTGACACCTGTCGTGTTGGCTGTGCCAATTAATTATGTAAACCTGTGCGTGGAGCCTACACATGTGTTTTCTGACTGTGACCCGTCCGCAACACCAAGTGATGTGTCAGAGGAGTTGAATTCTGTGTCAGATTGTCAGCTCTAGCAGTCAGTTTGTTTGGCTGTTATCTCCGACAGTCACGTGGATCTGGGTGGTACTGTTAAAGTGCCTCTGCAAAAACCGTTAATTTCTTCAGCTGCTTCTGATGGTCAGGTGTCTTTGGATGACATTGTTGAAGCGCCTGTTAATCTGGGTCCCAATGAGGTAAATGTGGAGGTAAAAGAGAGGTAAATGTGGAGGTACCCGAATGAAGCTAACCACTAGCCCACACAGACTGCCAATCCCCTCCCTCATTCTGGCCAATGTACGCTCACTAGACAACAAAATAGACCACATACAGCTCCTGAGAACTACACAACGTGATGCACGGAACTACTGTGTTTTTATCTTTATGGAAACGTGGTTAAATGACAATATACCAGACTCTGCCATTCAGTTAGCAGGGCTAACATACTATTGTGGTGATAGAATGTTCACGGAAGGAGTGAAGACCCACGGGGGAGGCATCTGTATTTACATCAGTGACGCTTGGTGCCGTGATGTGACTGTTGTGCATAAACACTGTTCTCCATTAGTGGAGTTTATGATCATCAAGTGCTGACCCTTTTACATTCCGAGAGAAGTTTCATCTGTCCTACTAGCTGCTGTGTATGCCCCACCCACTGGCATCAGCAAGAGAAGTAAAGCACTAAAAGAACTCTATCAGGCCATCAGTGAGACACAAACAGCTCATCCAGATGGAGTCCTCATCACAGCAGGAGACTTCAACCATGCAGATTAAAAGGCCCTACTACCAAACCTACACCAACATGTAGACTTCCCAACAAGAGGAGGCAATTTGCTGGACCTGGTTTACACACCTCACAAGAAAGCATACAGAGCCTCCCCCCTTCCTCACATGGGTCTCTCTGATCACATCACCATCTTGTTAAGGCCGGCATACACACCTAGAGTGAAAAACAATCAGACCAACAAAAAAGCAGGAATGTGTGTGGCCAGAGGGGGTCTCTGATACTCTGAAAGACTGCTTCATCACTACAGACTGGGACATTTTCAAGCATGCAGCCACTCACAATGGACACACAAACCGAGAGGAGTACACTGATGTTGTTGTAACATTCATAGCTAAATGCATTGTTTTTTTTTCCACAATATCTTTATTGAACCTTTTTTTTTAACAAACATGATACAAACAATCAAACACTAACACTAAAGTACTACAAAAAAAAAAAAAAAGATGCACTAAAAACACCAACAACCACCAGCAAAATCAAATCTTCAACAATGCTCCTCTGTTTAGTCTAGACAATCCAATACATAAGTATACATATTATGTTCACCAGTTTGGAATTTACAAGGTCCACACACATCATTCACCTTCTTCTTCAAGAGTTATGTTTAAATTTTTTACATAATCAATAAAAGGTCTCCATATATTCTCAAACACAATTTCCTTTGATTTCAGTATATATGTTATTCTTTCTAATGGAAGGTTTGTTAACATCTGTCTTAACCACTGAGTCACATCTGGTCTATGAGTCTTTTTCCATAATAGTGCAATACATTTTTTGGCATTAAGCAAACTGAGGTCTATGAATGTTCTTTCACTTTTATTAAAATTATGCTTTTCTGGGTACAGACCCAACAAAAACAATTGAGGATTCAATATGATTTGTTTTGAGATTATTTTTTCAATTGTTACCCTCACCTCTTCCCAAAACATTCTTATTAATCTACATTCCCATACACAATGAAATAGAGTTCCTTTACTTTCCATGCATTTTGTGCATGTATCTGGTATATTTTTGTTATATTTATTTAACTCCTCCAGTGTAACATACATCCGCATTAACCATTTGAAATGTATCAATTTAAGGCGTACATTTATTGATTTGGTTTGAGCTTCTGTACAAGCCAATTCCCATTGTTCCTCTGAAATTTCAGTTTGCAGATCTTCTTTCCAGTAGTTTAATCTTTTCAGTGAATTTTCACTTGAAGATAGTGTCAATGAGTTATAAAACTCTGAAATAATACCCTTTCTTTTACTATCTTTCATCATCATTTTTTCCAAGGATGAATAAATAGGTCGAGTGAGAGCTTTATTTTGATTTGATCGAATAAAGTTTCTAAGTTGAAGATATTTAAAAAAATGTGTTCTATTGAGATTAAATTTGATCCTCAGCTCTTCAAAAGACATTGTTATCTGCACATGGCAAATATAAATCCTGAATCTTTTGTATCCCTTTTAAATTCCATACTTTAAATACAGCGTCCGCTCTCCCTGGTTTAAAATATTGATTACCCCATATTGGACTAAATTGTGACAATAACTGTGGTTCTTTTAAATAGTTTTTAGCTTCACACCATATTTTGATCATATGCTTTACAAATAGATTTTTAACTTGTTTTTGTAATTTTTTTTGCCGAATCTGAGTATATGAATATGGGAAGAGGTAAAGGTAAATTGTATGATTCCATTTCAGTCCAGTGAGGGAGATCATTTGATGAAAAATAATATGTCATAGACCTCAGTTGTGCCGACCAATAATACAACATAAAATTTGGACATTTCAGACCTCCACGATCAAATGGTAAATATAATAAAGACAGACGTAATCTAGCCCTCCTGTTGTTCCATATAAATTCCACTAACTTTTTTTTTATTCTTGAGAATAAATCTAAAGGTGGTGATAAGGGAATGTATTGAAATAAATAAAGTATTTTAGGTAAAATATTACTTTTAAGTATATTGATTCTCCCGATCATCGACATTGGTAGTGACATCCATCTCTGAAGTAACTCAATAATATCTGTCATTAAGGCTTCATAGTTGACACTGGCGACTGATTCTAGCTTAGGCACAATTTGGATTCCTAAATATTTAAACTGATTTACAACATTGAATTGATTTACCTCAGAGGCTGGGTAATTTCTCTGGGTCTCATTTAGCATTAATATTGAAGATTTAGTTTTATTTATTTTATATCCTGATATTTCCCCAAAATTCTTTATTAAATTCAACAAGGTTGGAATTGATTTTTTTAGATTCGACATAAACAAAATTATGTCATCGGCGTACAGGGAGATTTTATGTTCTGTTGGTCCAACTTTAATTCCATATATTTGTGAATGTAAACGTATTGCTATCGCTAAAAGTTCAATTGCCATAGTAAACAGTAAAGGTGAAAGTGGACAGCCTTGTCGACATCCTCTATTGATTTTTATTGGTTTTGAAATATTGTTATTTGTTAGGATTTCTGCTGTAGCATTATTGTATATTATTTGAACCCATTTTATGAAATTATTTCCAAGTCCAAACCTTTGTAGGACTTCAAAAAGAAAGGGCCATTCAACTCTATCAAAGGCCTTTTCGGCGTCCAGTGATAGGAGAGCTGTATCCGGTGCTTCTTTATTAAAATAAATAATATTAAATAGTCTTCTTACATTATGGAAGCCTTGTCTTCCCTTTATAAAGCCATTCTGATCTCGATTAATAATATTTGGTAAAATTTCTTGTATTCGTTTTGCTAAAATTTTACAGATTATCTTAAGGTCGGCGTTTAATAGGCTTATTGGTCTCATATTTTCACATTTATTAGAGGGCTTACCTGGTTTTGGCAGCAGTATAATTAAGGCATTATTTATGTATGATGGTAAATTATTATTTTGAAATGCTTCTAAAACCATTTCCAAAAAAGGTTTTATTAATTTATTCTTAAATTTTTTATAAAGGTCAACTGGAAGACCATCTGGTCCTGCACTTTTTCCTGATTTCATATTATCAATGGCTAGCCCAACTTCTTCTTGACTAATTTTAGACTCCAATATCTCCCTGTTTTCATTTGGAATACACGGTATAGATAGTTCGTTCAAAAACCCATTTAGTTTTGTTAAATCAAATTCATTTTTAGTATCATATAATTTTTCATAGTAATCTCTAAAGGCTCTGTTAATTTCTAAAGGATCTATAACTACCTGTCCGTTACTTATAATACTAGTAATTGGTGTTTTAATTTCTAATTGTTTAATCTGCCATGCCAATAATTTTCCTGATTTTTCACCTTGTTCATAAAAAGATTGTTTCAATCTTAGAAGACTCGAGGCAGCTCTATTCGCTGATTTTTTGTCGTATTCAGCTCTCAAAATCAGTAATTCATTCTCCAACCTTGGATCACTTCCTGCATACACTTTTTCCTGAAGACTTTTCATTTTATGTTCCAATTTAGCTCTCTCCTCTCTCCTCTTCTTAGATTTTGATCCTGTATAACTAATAATATGTCCCCTAATAAAAGCTTTGAAAGCCTCCCACTTTACACATGCTGATGTTTGTGTAGTATTGATGTCAAAGTACTCGTCTATCTGTTTTTCTATATACTTGACAAATTCCTCATCCTGAAGCCATTTATGCTGAAATTGCCATCTACCTGATTCCTTTGTCAATTTTTTATCTACATATATTAGACAACAGGGTGCATGATCAGAGATCACGATGTTATCATAAAAGCAGTTTTGAATCTTGGATCTTAATTCTGTGGAAATCAAAAAATAATCAATACGTGAGAATGTCTTGTAGGTACTAGAATAACAAGAATAGGCTTTAACTTGTGGTTTCATTTCTCTCCATATATCTAACAATCTCAATTCTTTCATAAAATGATTAATAGTCATCCTACATCCATTGTGCGTACAGTCCAGTCCTGTTGATCTATCTATACCTGGATTCAATGTACAATTAAAATCCCCTGCTATTATATGTTGCCCTGTAAGTGATGATAAAATAAGAAATAAATTAGCAAAGAACTTTTGATCATCTATATTGGGACCATATAAGTTCACAAGATTTATATTTTCTAATAGCAAAGAACCTTGAATGATTACATATCTTCCAAGTTTGTCTCCAATTACATTTTTCACTTGAAAAGGGACTGATTTATGTATGAGAGTCATAACTCCCCTGGCCCGGGATGAGAATGATGAGGTGAATACACTTCCTTGCCATCTACTCCTAATTCTTTTTATATCCTCCTCTATTAAATGAGTTTCTTGTAAAAACACAATTTTTGAACCCATGTCTTTTATTTTATTCATAACTTGTTTAAGTTTTTTTAAATTTTGTAGACCTCTGCAATTCCATGAAGTTAAATTAAGATTAACACTTTGGTTTATGATCAATAGAGAGTTTGGGATTACCTTGCAGTGTAAACATGCTCATACAGAGAAGCAAAAACATGAGTGGTTGAACATTCATCCTACAAACTACACACAAACAAATTCCCCCTTCCCACACTTGTGGCGAACCCCCCAAAATCAAAAGAAAAATTCCGTCTCCCGATATAGCCATCGACCGTTCCACACCCACGGGGAACAGCCTAAGCCACTCCTTCTTCATCCTCCCAATCACCCTAACTCTACTGCTTTTAATGACGTAACATTAACTCTCCTCTGTAGTTTTCCAACTTAACTCCAAAATTTTTAACAACTTTGTACATCATAGTTTTTTTTTTGTTTGTTTTGTTTTTGTTTTTTTTAAATATATAATACAATCTATATTTTGTAAACTTGCTATTTACTTCAAGTCAGTCAGATGCCTGTGCAAATGCTTAATTATTCTACCTTATATTTTGTTCATGCTTAGCTCCCACCAGTCTCTTCTTCTTCTTTGATCTTCTTGATGAACTCCTGCGCCTCCTCTGGGGTCTTGAAGATGTGGGTTCTGCCCTCATACGTGGTCAGCAGTCTCGCAGGATAGATTACACCATGACGAATCCCAAGGTTGCGCAGCTCCTTACGTATGGGATCAAACTGCTTCCTCAATTGTTGGATTCCTGTGGCCAAATCTGGGTAGAACCGCACCTGCTGATCCTGGTGTTTAATCTCTCCTTTAGCTCGTGCAGCGTTGAAGATCTTCATCCTGTCTCTGTTGCTAAGAAACTTCATAATTAAGGTCCTCGGCGGTCCCTTATCTCTCCGTGGGCCAATACGATGTGCTTTTTCCAGAACCATTGCTGATTGCAACTCCTCGCTGCCCAGCACCTCCGGAATCCACTTTTCCAGAAAGGAATATACGTCCCGACCTTCTGATTCCTCTGGAAGACCCACCAGCCTCAAGTTATTCTGTCTCGACCGAGATTCCAAATCCAAAATATTTTCTTCTAGACATTTCTTTTTTTTTCCAAAGTGCGCACCTTTAATTGAAGACGGGTGACGTCATCTTCAGCACTAGCGAGACGGAGCTCCATCTGCGCCGTTCGTTCTACACAGTCACCCAATTCCTTTCTTATTCCTTCCAACGCTGTCATAATCCCATCAAATCTAGAGGAAAAGTCAGCTCTCATTGAACTCATGGCAGCCATCAGCGCATCTGCGCCGTTCCCCGCAGATATCGCACCATTGCCAGCCTCCTCCGCCATATTTGGAGTTTTGTTTGCTGCGTCACAGACCTGAAAGTCCGTTAATTTGGACTGTTTCGGCGGCTCGCTTTTTCCTTTACCTGATTTTCCAGCCTTAGGCTTCGCCGACATATCCTCGCCCAAACGCTGGGATACGTTCTGTCCCAAATGAGAGAGTTATTTGCCGATTTTTTTCTCCAGGAGCAGAGCAGAGTGAGACACGTCCGTCTTACGTGGCAGCCATAACTGGAAGTCCAGCTAAATGCATTGTTGATGTTACTCACTGCAAAACCATCACTGTTCATGCCAACCAAAAGCCATGAATGACAGCAGAGGTCTGCAGGCTCCTGAGGGCTCAGGATGCAGCCTTCAGGGCTGGTGACACTGCAGGACTAACAACAGCTGGGGCCAACCTGTCCCGTGGCATCAAGGAAGAAAAACGACAGTACAGCAAGAAAATATCCGGACACTTCAGCAACACCAGAGAAGCACATCCCCTCTGGCGTAGCATACAGACCCTCACCAACTACAAACCTCCACCTCAGACCTGTGCAAGTGACACCACACTGTTCAACAACCTAAATGACTTCTTTGGCCACTTTGAAACACAAAGCAGCACATCAGCACAGAAGACCACTCCTCCTCCAGACGAGCAGGCCATAAGTCTAGATCCAGCTAGCGTGAAGAGGACCCTCTGAGGATCAACCCACGCAAGGCAGCTGGACAAGACAACATACTGGGCCGCGCATCCTGAGGGACTGTGCAGAGGAGCTCAAGAATGTCCTGGCCGATATCTTCAACATTTCCCTGACTCAAGCTGCTGTCCCCACATGTTTCAAAACTGGCACCATAATACAAGTCCCAAAGAAGCCCGTTCCATCCAGCTACAATGATTACCAACCCGTAGCACTGACACCCATCATAATGAAGTGCTTTGAGCGGCTGGTCATGCAGAACATCAAGTCCATCCTGCCTCCCTCCCACGACCTATCTGTTTGCATACAGGTCAACTGTATGCAACTGTATGTATTGCTCAACTTCAGGAGGGGACACAGACAGCATCCCCCTCTGATCATCGATGGTGCAGCTGTGGAGAGGATGAGCAGCACCAAGTTCCTGGGGGTGCACATCTCTGAGGACCTCTCCTTGTCCAACAACACCACATCAATGGCCAAGAAGGCTCAAACTTGCCTCCATTTCCTCCGCAAACTGAGGAGAGCACGAGTCCCACCCCCCATCATGTGCTCATTCTACCAGGGCACCATTGAGAACATCGTCACCAGCTGTATCACGGTGTAGTATGGCAGCTACACCGTCTCCTGCCGGAAGACTTTACAACACACAGTGAAAGCAGCAAACAAGATCATCGGTGCCCATCTACCCCCTCTCAGATATTTATCTCACCCGCCTCACCTGCAGAACCATCAACATTGCAGGCGACACCTCCCACCCCTCACACTCCCTCTTCAGCTACCTGCCCTCGGAGAAAAGGTACCGGAGCCTCCGGGCCCGCTCCACAAGACTGCTAAACAGCTTTGTTCATCAGGTCATCAGGACCCTGAACTCTGTCCACTTCCTCCCCCCCGGATGGTAGCGCACTCACCCGCACAATAACTACCTCAGCTGCTGGCACAGAAAGACTGGCAAACCAACAGTGACCATATTGACATGGACACAAGTAACCGGATTAACCCTATGAGGGTGTATGTTGCCGAACTGCGATATAACCCCTAGTGGCCAAGAGTGGTAAATGTTTTTTGTCAATAAAATAGTTGATATTTCCAAGGCTATAACTTGAAAGTGGTAAGAGATAATGGCTTACTGTCAATTAGAAAGATGTAAAATATGATCCAAAGTTTCAGATAGGAATAAATTTATGCATCTAATTTGCATAATGTTGCGGCACCTCTTTAAATTCCATAACTCAGTTTAAACTGGACTTTGGACGTATTTACACAAAGAATGGTTCAATCTTTTGACACCGTTTTTTGTACAGAGGTACCTCATCATCTTCTCTTCAAAGTATATGAACAAGAAATCGGTACATTTAAAAAAAAAACATCAGAAATAAGTCACTTACTGTTGTACAGTCTGTTGACAAGGGGGCTGGCGTGGTCGCTGCGTTTTCACCCATTATAGTCCTTATTTTGCATTCTGTTGGTAATATAAAATCTCTACCACATCTACAGTTTTATGATTATCCCACATAAATTTCACTTGTACAAACGTGGACAAAATTGTTGGTACCCCTCTGTTAATGAAAGAAAAACCCACAATGGTCACAGAAATAACTTGAATCTTGACATAATTATCGGCCCAGGAAACACGCACTCAGGCTCAGGTAATATGTATATGGAGTGTGGGTGAACGAGGAGCGTCGGGGGCAGAATGGCACGCCGTGCAGCCAGGCAACCCTATGGGAAGAGCAGAGACAGAGGTATGAGTACAGCTTCACCAAGCGGGAGAGATATACTGAACGTTGCTTACTTGCAGGTGGAAAGGTGGCTGGCATTGGCAAAGGATCTCCTGCCTGGGAGACAGCACCCTGCTGCGCACACAAAGAGGAGTGGAGAAGAGGGGACAGGAGATGGCAAAGACGGGGGAAATCCGCCGCCAGGGAATCCACCTGTGCACAGGGGAGAGACTGGGAGACAGGTGAGTGGAGGTACAGCTTACGTGCTGATGAGAGGAACTGCAGGACGGGAAGGAACGATCCTGCAGAGAGTTTGAGAGCATAGATACACAGACAGCTCCAGACCGATGCTCTGGGCCGAGTGGGTTAAATAGCCCGTGACTGATGAGGCGCAGGTGTGCGCGCAGCTGAGGTAGATGACTGGGAGCGGCGAGTTGTGACAGTACTCCCCCCCACCCCCACCGAGCAGTGCCTCCAGGCGCTGGCTTATCCGGGTGCACCCGGTGGAACTCCGTGATGAGATCTTCATCCAGCACAAAGGAAGAGCGCACCCAGGATTTCCACTCCGGGCCATACCCCTCCCAATCCACCAGGTACTGCAGCCCACGACCTCGACGCCGGGAGTCCAGGATGGATGCAACCCCCCATGCCGGGTGGCCGTCGATCATCATGGGAGGGGCGGTGCCCTAGGAGGAGGACAGAGTGGGTCGGAGATCACGGGTTTGATCTTGGACACGTGGAACGTGGGGCAAACACGGAGGGTTTGGAGGGCCAAACGCACAGCCACTGGGTTGATAATCTTGGAGATGGTGAAGGGACCGATGAAGCGTGGCGCCAGCTTCTTCTTCTCGGCCTTAAGATTAACGTCCCGGGCCGAGAGCCAGACCTGTTGGCCCACCTGGTAACCGAGGGCCGGCCTCCTGTGGCAATTAGCCGTGGTGCTGTTGTGCACCGCCGTGCGTAAAAGCGCCTCGCGCGCCCTGGTCCACAGGTTCCGGCAGCGCCTCAGGTGTGCCTGGATGGAAGGAACGGCTAACTCGCTCTCCTGCTCGGGGAACAAGGGGGGGTCGTAGCCCAACAACGCCCGGAAGGGGGACATCCCGATAGCCAATGACAGTGTTGCGTTGTGGGCATATTCCACCCAGGCCAGGTAAGAGCTCCAGGAGGATGGGCTGGAGGAGGTGACGCAGCGCAGGGCAGCTTCCAGCTCCTGGTTGGCGCGCTCACACTGCCCGTTGGATTGGGGGTGGTGACCGGAGGAGAGACTTACCGTGGCCCCCAGGGCGTTGCAAAAGCACTTCCACACTTGGGACACGAACTGGGGCCCCCGATCGGATACGACATCCATTGGGATCCCGTGCAGCCTGACCACATGTTGGACAAGGAGATCGGCGGTCTCCCGTGCCGAAGGGAGACCCCAGAGAGGCACAAAGTGAGCGGCCTTGGAGAATCGGTCCACAATAGTCAGAACGGTGTCGTAAGAGTTAGAAACGGGGAGGCCAGTAACAAAGTCCAGAGCGATATGTGATCAGGGCCTGCCCGGGACCAGCAGGGGATGGAGCAGCCCCGCGGGGGGGGGAGTTCGGGGTCTTGCTAGTAGCACACTGGGGGCAGGCCCGGACGTAATTGGCGACGTCCTTCTGTAGACCGGGTCACCAGAAAGAGCGCTGAAGGAGGTCCACCAGTCGGGAGATGCCAGGATGACAGGCGAGCTTGGACGTGTGGGCCCAGTGAATGACATCCCCCCAAACCACCGATGGAATGAAGAGCCTCCCAGCCGGGCTGCCGCCAGAATCTGGTTTGGTCTCCTGCACCCTTCGGATCTTGTCCCTGATGGACCAGGAAACCGCCTCCACAACACACGAGCTGGGCAGGATGGTGTGGTCCTGCTCCTCCAGGGTCTCAGGAGCAAACTGTCTGGACAGTGCATCGGGCAACCCATTCTTGGAGCCTGGACGGTAGGTGATCGTAAACCGGAACCGTGCGAAGAACAGAGACCAGCGCACCTGGCGGGTATTCAGACGCCTGGCCGACCTCAGATACTCCAGGTTCTTGTGGTCCGTCCAGACCACGAAAGGCTGAGCTGCCCCCTCCAGCCAGTGATGCCACTCCTGCAGCGCGAGCTTCACAGCCAGAAGCTCCCTGTCGCCGACGTCATAATTCCGCTCAGCCGCAGACAGGCGCCGGGAGAAGAAGGCACAGGGACGTTTAACTCCATCCACCGGTGAACGTTGGGACAGAACCGCCCCCACCCCCGTATCAGACGCGTCCACTTCCACCAAGCACTGCAGCGCGGGGTCAACCTGGGTCAGGACCTGGGAGGAGGAAAACTCCATCTTCAGGGTCTCGAATGCGGCCGCTGCCTCCTCGGTCCACTGGAAGGGCACCTTGGGTGAGGTGAGGCGGGTCAGAGGGGTGACGATGGCACCGAAGTTGGGCACAAAGCGGCGGTAGAAATTAGCAAAGCCGATGAACTGTTGCACCTGTTTCCTGGAAGAAGGAGTGGGCCACTCGACCACCGCTTTGACCTTGGCGGGGTCGGGAAGGATCTGATTGTGGGAGATAACAAAACCCAGGAAAGAGGTTGTCTTGGCAAAGAACTCACACTTTTCAGCTTTGACATAAAGTCTGTTCTCTAACAGCCGCTGCAAAACCCGCCTCACGTGGGCTTGGTGCTCCTCCCGAGACCTGGAGAAGATCAGGATGTGATCTAGGTACACAAAGACAAAGACCCCTAGAAAATCTTGCAGGACATCGTTAATGAGCCGCTGGAAGACGGCGGGGGCATTGGTGAGCCTAAATGGCATAACCAGGTATTCGAAGTGACCGCTGGTCGTCCGAAAGGCCGTCTTCCACTCATCGCCCTCCCGGATCCGAACGAGATGGTAAGCGCTGCAGAGGTCTAGCTTGGTGAACCAGGAGTCCACGAGAGGCAGGGTGTATCTATCCTTCACCGTGATGTCGTTCAGGGCTCGGAAGTCGATGCACGGACGCAGGGACCCATCCTTCTTCAAGACAAAAAAGAACCCGGCCCCGAGTGGAGACGAGGAGGGGCGAATAATCCCAGCGCTGAGTGACTCCCTGATGTATGTGTCCATGGCCTCTCGTTTCGGGGCAGAAAGGCTGTAGAGGCGGCCAGATGGTAACGGCGCCCCCGGGCGGAGGTTTATGGCACAGTCATACGGGTGGTGAGGAGGAAGAGACATCACCTTGGACTTGCTGAAAACGAGCCCCAGGTCGTGGAACTCCGGAGGCACCAGGGTGAGGTCCGGAGGAGAGGAGTCAGGAGCAGGAAGAGGAGGGGATGGAGCACAGGCTGCAGACTGGAGGCAGGTGCCCATGCAGAACGAGCTCCACGAGAGGACACTCCCAGACTGCCAATCAAGCACGGGATTGTGAAGACGCAGCCACGAGTAACCCAAGATGACGGGGGGCCCCTGAGGTAGACAGGACGAGCAGGCTGAGGGCCTCTCGGTGGTTGCCTGAGACAATGATTAGCACCGGCCTGGTGCAATGCATCACCACTCCCAGGGGCGAACGGGAGAGGGTGACGAGGTTAAGGGGAGCTGACAATGGTTGACAGGGGATGCCCAAGTGGGTTGCCAGGCTCTTGGAAATGAAGTTTTGTTCTGCCCCCAAGTCCACCAGTGCGTGAATGAGGTGCCCGGTGGAGTTGTGGCAGAACCTAATGGGCAACAAACAATTGGAGAGGGGATTTGGCTGGTTGGTGTCCGTGAGGCCCCCTACAGTGACTTGCGGACCCCCCCGTTTGGCTTGATCGGGCAATGCTCCATGGTATGCTGATCGCCTCCGCAATACATGCGGAGGCCCAGCTCCCGGCGGCATTGTCTCTCCGCTAGGGGGAGCCTGGTTTGCCCGACCAACATCGCCTCTGGCTCATCGGCGGACTCCGGAGCGGGTAACGCCAGGGGGCGAGATTGAGAGGGGCGGGCGGGGAATCCGCGCGGGCGGTTGTTGGACTTCCGCTCGGCGGCCCGCTCTCGCAGCCTGTTATCTAAACTGATTGTCAGGGAAATTAATTCGGACAACCGCCCCGGGAGATCCCGGCTGGTCAACTCATCCCGCAGACCAGAACTGAGGCTGTGAAGGAAGATGCCACAGAGAGAAGCCTCGCCCCAGCCAACCTCCTCCACTGCCACCCGGAAGTCAACAGCGTAATCGGCCGCCAACCAGCTACCCTGTTGAAGGCTAAGGAGCCGGTCGGCGAGGACGCTGTCGCGACACGAGTGGTCAAACACCTCAAGAAAATCTCGAACGAACTGGTCATAGGAGAAGTTTGTGTAGCTGGGCTTCGCCATGACTGCGTAAGCCCAGGCTAACGCTTGCCCCTCCAAGAGGTTAGCCATGTACCCAATTCGGCTGTGATCTGAGGGGAAATCCCCGGGAACGCACTGAAACACCGACTCACATTGCAGGATGAACCCCCACGCTTCACCGAGCTTCCCGTTAAAGCGTGCGGGAGTGGGGATTGGAGTGAGCCGGGTAGGCGCTCCCGAGCTAGGCTGGCCAGCCGCGGAAATAGCCGGAGCTGATCCGCCATGATGAGCCGGGGGGAACGCCTGCTGGGGGTCGAGACAGTCCAACCGGTGAGTAATTGTAGTTAATTGGTTTAATATCACTTGTTGTTGATGAGCTATCAAATCCACCCCAGCCTCAAGGGTGGAAAAACGGCGTGCGAGCCCGCTGTCCACTGGACAGCCCTGCTGGAGCCGTACTGACATAATTTTCGGCCCAGGAAACACGCACGCAGGCTCAGGTAAGATTCAACAGCTTTATTCAACAACAAGGAGTGAATGAGTGAGTGTATGCGGTATGTGTATGGTCTGTGGGTGAACGAGGAGCGTTGGGGGCAGAATGGCACGCCGTGCAGCCAGGCAACCCTATGGGAAGAGCAGAGACAGAGGTATGAGTACAGCTTCACCAAGCGGGAGAGATATACTGAACGTTGCTTACTGGCAGGTGGAAAGGTGGCTGGCGTTGGCAAAGGATCTCCTGCCTGGGAGACAGCGCCCTGCTGCGCACACAAAGAGGAGTGGAGAAGAGGGGAGAGGAGATGGCGAAGACGGGGGGAATCCGCCGCCAGGGAATCCACCTGTGCACAGGGGAGAGACTGGGAGACAGGTGAGTGGAGGTACAGCTTACGTGCTGATGAGAGGAACTGCAGGACGGGAAGGAACGATCCTGTGGAGAGTTTGAGAGCGTATATACACAGACAGCTCCAGACCGATGCTCTGGGCCGAGTGGGTTAAATAGCCCGTGACTGACGAGGCGCAGGTGTGCGCGCAGCTGAGGTAGATGACTGGGAGCGGCGAGTTGTGACAAATCTGACAAAAGTGATAATAAATAAAAATTCTTTGAAAATTAACCAATGAAAATCAGACAATGCTTTTGAATTGTGGTTCAACAGAATTATTTTAAAAAACAAACTCATGAAACAGGCCTGCACAAAAATGACGGTACCCTTAACTTAATTTTTTGCTGCACAACCTTTTGAGGCAATCACTGCAATCAAACGATTTCTGTAACTGTCAATGAGACTTCTGCACCTCTCAGCAGGTATTCTGGCCCACTCCTCATGAGCAAACTGCTCCAGTTGTCTCAGGTTTGAAGCGTGCCTTCTCCAGACAGCATGTTTCAGCTCCTTCCACAGATGTTCAATAGGATTTAGATCAGGGCTCATAGAAGGCCACTTTAGAATAGTCCAATGTTTCGCTCTTAGCCATTCTTGGGTGTTTTTAGCTGTGTGTTTTGGGTCATTATCCTGTTGCAAGACCCATGACCTGCAACTGAAACCAAGCTGTCTGACACTGGGCAGCACATTTCTCTCTAGAATACCTTGATAGTCTTGAGATTTCATTGTACCCTGCACAGATTCAAGACACCCTGTGCCAGATGCAGCAAAGCAGCCCCACAACATAACAGAACCTCCTCCATGTTTCACAGTAGGGACAGTGTTCTTTTCTTGGTATGCTTCATTTTTGCGTCTATGAACATAGAGCTGATGTGCCTTGCCAAAAAGTTCTAGTTTTGTCTCGTCTGTCCATAGGACATTCTCCCAGAAGCTTTGTGGCTTGTCAACATGCAGTTTGGCAAATTCCAGTCTGGCTTTTTTATCATTTGTTTTCAACAGTGGTGTCCTCCTTGGTCATCTCCCATGAAGTCCACTTTGGCTCAAACAATGACGGATGGTGCGATCTGACACTGATGTACCTTGACCTTGGAGTTCACCATGAATGTGTTTAGAGGTTGTCCTGGGCTCTTTTGTTACCATTCGTATTATCCGTCTCCTCCTACGGCCACGTCCAGGGAGGTTGGCTACAGTCCTGTGGATCTTAAATTTCTGAATAATATGTGCAACTGTAGTCACAGAAACATCAAGCTGCTTGGGGATGGTCTTATAGCCTTACTTTTAACATGCTTGTCTATAATTTTCTTTCTAATCTCCTGAGACATCTCTCTCCTTTTCTTCCTCTGGTCCATGTTTAGAGTGGTACACACCATGTCACCAAACAGCACAGTGACTACTTGTCACCCTTTAAATAGGTCGACTGACTGATTACAAGTTTGTAGACACCTGTGATGTTAATTAGAGGACACATCTTGGTTGAACATGTCCCTATGGTCCCATTATTTTCAACCTTTTCTACCATCATTTTTGTCCAGGCCTATTTCATGAGTTTGTTTTTTAAAATAATTCTGCTGAACCACAATTAAAAAGTATTGTCTGATTTTCACTGGTTAATTTTCATAGAATTTTTATTTATTACCACTTTTGTCAGATTCAAGATATTTTTGTGACCATTGTGGGTTTTTCTTTCATTAACAGAGGGGTACCAACAATTTTGTCCACGTCTGTATCCCGCGGCAATTTTCCGCATACAAAGCCGACAAAACGTGGTGGTGACCGATCGCGGACATATTAGCTTTCTGTGCTAACTGCTACAAGCAGGAAAAGGAAATGAGTTCTTCTTCTTTGGTGTATTACGTGTCATCCACAGAGTCCTCCAACCGATGTCTGCCACCTTTTGAAACTGGTAAATCAGTACAATCAGCACAAATTCCCAATGCAGGCGATCATGTCAGTGAGAAGGCAGGCGCAGTGCCGCGCTCTGCCACTAGGGGCATGAAAATTCTCACACTCAAAGGGTTAAAAGTCTGATCGGAATAAAAATGCTTCATGTAAACACGCCAATTTGAATATTCACGCTCATTCAGATCAAAATTTCATTCCGATTGCAACGGGGGGGTTATGCCAATTGTTAATCCGAATGGAGCGCATGAAAACACTTTTTCCAAAGGTTGGGCAGAAAATATGTTTACTGCACATGTCTGTACATCAGCCACATGTCGACGTGACGTTTTTCTGCCTTTACAGCAGCTAGCAGAAGACATAGCGGGAGTAAAACAAAACTGGTCTGTATCGTCCTGCTGTCTCCCTCTGTTCGTCATGTGCAGAAGTATGTACTTGTAGCTTCATCATGGAGACCAGCAGAAGCAAAAGTACAGACTGAATAATACAATACAGGTCCATTTCAAAAAGAGAAAAACACGAAGCAGGGCTTGCTAACACCGGAAGTTGTTTTTTCTTCTACTATTTTATGAATGTCGAAATGTCGATGTGCGCATGTCAAAATGATCTATTCCGCTCAAACGTGTGACACATGGAAATGCACGTCCTAATCGGATCAACTTTTTCAGGATCCGTGTAAACAGTAAAGTTCTGATCTGAATTGTAATCAGAAATTTTGCCCATGTAACCGAAGGCTAGTAATACATTTGCTGCTGTAGGTCTCTGCATTTTACTGCAACCATTTGCACAAATGCCATATCCGCTGCTGTCTGTCATTGCAACACTGATCATATGCAATCCTACCTGTCACTGTCTGCACCTACACTACTGCACTGACTTGCAACTACAAGTATTACTGCTTTACTTTTCGGTATATAGGATTGCTGGGTCTCATCATTTATCGTTTATCTTTATTTGCACTAGGGGAGGTCTGGGTCTACCTTTTGTCGCCATTTGCACTATGAGTAGCATTACTGCACATAGACTGCTATTGTTGTTTTTCCAGGCTTATTCCTTTTTCTTTTTTTTATGTTATGCACACCACTGAAGAGAGAGAGAGAAATGCCATTTTCTCTCTCTCGTATAGTAGTATTAACAAATAAAATCTTTGAATCTTTTGAATCTTCATGTATTTGCAACTTCGTGTTGTAAAACTGCAGCTTTTTCTCATAAATTTGAATCATTTCTTCTGATAAATTTGTGAGTTTTTCTCATAAATTTGCAGCTTTTTTAATGTAAATTTGTTTTTTTTTCTCTGTTAATTTCCAAGTTTTTCTTACAAAATTTTGAATTTTTTTTTATCCATTTGAGCCCTTTTTTCTCATAAATTTGAAACATTTTCTCTTATAAATTTGCAGCTTTTTATGTAATTTTTAAAATGTTTTTTCCTCTTGATTTTTTTTTTTTCTCTCCCGGCGCCACATGAGTCGGCCGCCCTTTGCAACAGCGGCTCGATTCCGAGTCTTTTTTCCCTTCCCCTCTCTTTTGATCTATCTTTTTTTCACTCCACTTATATCACGGACACACAGATCGTCCCAAATGTCTCCTGAGCCGGTGGAAGGAGCCACTGTTTATAGCAGGATACGATACAGCAGGGAAGAGCTGCTAGCATTCAACTGCCACCCTGTCCCATTGGAAAAACTCGACATACCGAGAGAACTGAGGCGAAAACGCCGCGGCTGCCGGGCTGGAGTAAGGCGGAGGACAAAAAATATAAGGTACAGACCCTCCCTTCCATCTATTGTCATGGGAAATGTACGGTCGTTACTGGGAAAGGTAGATGAGCTAGCGGCTATCTGCCGTTACGATAGCACATACCGGGAGTGCTCTCTCCTTTTGTTTTCTGAGACGTGGCTAACTGAACTAGCAGCAGATGCTAACATTGAGCTGGAGGGTTTCCACTTGATACGGGCAGACCGAACACCAGACAGTGGCAAAGCAAGGGGCGGTGGAGTGATAATGTATGTTAACAACAACTGGTGCAGACCGGAACATATCACTGTTAAACAACGTCACTGCAGCAAAGACATTGAGTTGCTAGCTGTTGGCATGTGGCCTTCATGTCTCCCGAGAGAACACTCACACGTGATCTGCATTGTTGTTTATGCAAATCCGACGGCGAACGCTGAGACAGCGCGTGACGTCATCCATTCAGTAACCAGCAGGCTGCAGACAGAACACCCAGATGCTCTTCTCCTCATCTCAGGCGATTTCAACCATGTTTCACTATCTCCCATTCTACCCACGTTTACCCAGTATGTCACATGCCACACTAGAGACAATAAAACACTGGACTTATTCTACGCAAACACTAAGGAGGCGTACACCTCATCACAACTCCCCCCACTCGGGAGATCGGATCACAACTTGCTTCATCTCCGGCCGGTGTACAAACCTCTAGTGCACAGACAACCTCCGGCCATGCACACAGTGAAGTTATGGTCTGAGGAGGCAATGGACACTCTAAAGGGCTGTTTTGAAGCCACCGCCTGGAAGCAGCTCTGCGATCCACATGGTGAGGACATCGATGGCCTCACTCACACCTTCACGGACTACCTCAGCTTCTGTGTGGACAAATCCGTTCCCACCAAGACCATACGGTGTTGCTCAAACAACAAACCCTGGATCAACCCTGAGATAAAAACACTTCTGAGAGAGAAGAAGAGTATCTTCAGGTCGGGGAACAGGGAGATGCTGAAGTCCGTACAGAGGGAGCTGAGGAGAAAAATCAGAGAAGGCAAGGACAGCTTCAGGAAGAAGATGGAGGACAAGCTGCAACAGAGCGACATCAGTGGGGTCTGGAGAAACCTCAAAACCATCTCTGGGCTCCAGAATACCTCCCCCCAGGCCACGGGGGGCAGGGAGTGGGCGAACAACCTGAATCTGTTTTTCAATAGGTTTGATCAACCGCCCTCCCCCCTGACTGCACAACAACCACTGCTGCCTCTAAAGAAGTCAAGTCCTGCTGCCCACTCCCCACTCCACCAGCACCCCCCCACTCCCAACACACAGCCCCCCATCCTGACCCTGACCAGGACCCAGGTGAGGACGGAGCTGAGGAAGATCAAGGCGAGGAAGGCGTCGGGACCGGACGGCATCAGCGCAAAGCTCCTCAGGTCCTGTGCAGACCAGCTGTGTGGGATTGTGACGTACATCTTCAACCTGAGCCTGAAGCTGGGGAGGGTACCACAGCTGTGGAAAACATCTTGTGTGGTACCTGTACCAAAAACTTCCCACCCCAAAGACCTGAACAGCTACAGACCGGTGGCCTTGACGTTCCACTTGATGAAGACCCTGGAGAGACTGCTTCTTGCTCACCTCCGCCCCCTGGTGAAACCAGCGATGGATCCACTCCAGTTCGCCTACCAGCATGGCATTGGGGTGGAGGATGCGGTGATCTTCCTCCTTCACCGTTCTCTGTCCCGCCTGGAGAAGCCCGGGAATGTGGTGAGGATCATGTTCTTTGACTTCTCCAGTGCTTTCACATGTTCTTTGACTTCTCCAGTGCTTTCAACACCATCCAACCGATGATCCTGAAGGACAAGCTGCTGTGCGCAGGGGTGGACCAGCACCTGTCATCATGGATCCTGGACTACCTCATGAACCGGCCTCAGTTTGTGAGAACCCGGGACTGTGTGTCCGACACGATCATCAGTAGCACGGGGGCCCCCCAGGGAACGGTGTTGGCTCCCTTCCAGTTCACTCTTTATACTGCGGACTTCTCACACAACACAACACACTGCCATCTACAGAAGTTCTCTGATGACTCTGCGATCGTTGGCCTCATCTCCAATGGAGATGAAGCTGAGTACAGAGGGCTTATCCAGGACTTCGTGGACTGGTGCCATCGGAACTGCCTCCAGATCAACGCGAGGAAAACTAAGGAGCTGGTGGTAGACTGCCGCAGGCATGGACAACCCCTCACAGCACCAGTAAATATACAGGGAACAGACATTGAGATGGTGACAGCCTATAAGTACCTGGGTGTTCATCTGAACAATAAACTAGACTGGCCACACAATACTGACGCACTCTACAAGAAGGGACAGTGCAGGCTGTTCCTACTGAGGAGACTCAGGTCTTTTGGTGTACAAGGGACGCTGCTGAAGACATTCTATGACACGGTGGTGGCATCAGCCATCACTTTTGGAGTGGTCTGCTGGGGCAGTGGCATTACTGCAGCCGATAGGAAGAGACTGAACAAACTGATCAAGAAAGCTAGCTCTGTCCTGGGGCAGCGCCTTGATCCGGTGGAGGAGATAGGAGAGAGAAGGACAGTGGCTAAACTGTCATCTCTGCTGGAGTCCGAGTTCCACCCTATGCAGGACATACTGAATGCACTGAGGAGCTCATTTAGCAGCAGACTACATCATCCCAGGTGCACAACCGAGAGGTTTCGCAGGTCCTTCCTACCAACGGCTGTCAGACTGTACAACCTAAGCAGGGCTGCTCGCAGAGATAGCAAAAAGACGTAACAAACTAATAGTTTTTTGAATGCAAAAGATGCAATAGACTTACACAATGGTCCCCTCCGGCATACAACTAGGAAAATACCGGTCGCTATGGAGGGTGAGAATATGTATGGGCACATAATCATACCATGTAGGATAACTAAGTATACGGTTGTGCTGTTTCATCCCATCTAGCAACAATGCTCTGCACTGTGTGTGTTTATATATTTACATACTTATTCCATCTAGCTACAATGCTCCGCACTGGGTGTGTTTATATTTATATATCTATATATTTATTCCATCTAGCTACAATGCTCCGCACTGTGTGTTTATATATCTACATATTATTCCATCTAGCTACATTGCTCCGCACTGTGTGTATTTATATATTTACATATTTATTCCACCTAGCTGCAATGCTCCGTACTGTAGGTGTTTATATATCTACATATTTATTCCATCCAGCTACAATGCTCTGCACTGTGTCTGTGTGTGTGTATATATATATACAGTATATATATATATATATATTTATAGTAATATGTACATATGTACAGTATATTAGCTGCTCTTGCTTGCTTGCTTTTTCTCTTGCCTTCTGATTGTTGCTGTCACGCCGCGCCGTTCATCAGCGGCGCCACCTGCTCGCGCACCTGTTCGTCATCAGCGGCGAGGGATAAAAGCCGCCTCGCCCTGAGCCTCGGCCTGAAGCCGTTAGACTTCATCTCCCTTCCATGAGAAGCAAGCAATCCTTCAGCACGACTCAGTGCGGTAAGAACGCCTTACCTCATCTCTCTCAGTCTGCTCCCCTGTGCACAGGTGGATTCCTCGGCGGCGGACACTCCGTCCCCTCGTCATTCCTCGCTGCTGCACCGAGCCCTGCAGGTGGCTGTCTCCCGGGTTCCAGCCTTGTAGTGCCAGTCATCTGTTCCCAGCAAGTAAGCTTCTCCCTCGCCTATTCTCCTCCTGTGTTGGTGTGTGCTCGTCACCTTGTGTCTCTGTGCTTTCTCCCATAGGGTTGCCGGCTGTACGGTCTCCTGCCCCTGTGCCAGAAGCAGACGCCACCACCAATACATTAACATCCAGCAGACACACATCCAGTCACTCCTGTTGCAAATAAACTATTTGAACTACTCTGAGCCTGTGTGTGTGCGTCTCCTGAGCCGAACGTTATGTCAGTATGGCTTCAGCAGAGCGGCTCGGCAGACGGCGGGCTCGCACACCGGTTTTCCACTCTCGAGGCTCGAGTGGATCAATTAGTCTATCAGCAACAGGTGATTTTTAATCAGTTGAGTTCTATAACTAACCGGTTGGACCGTTTGGACCCTCAGCAGCCGTTCCCCCCGGCTCGTCAGGGTGGCGCAGCTCCTGCTGCTCCAGTGGCCGTCCAGCAGGTTCCGGGTGCACCGGTTCGGCTCACGCCCATTCCAACCCCCGCCCGCTTTAGCGGTAAGCTTGGCGGAGCGCGGGGGTTTATTATGCAGTGTGAGTCCGTTTTCCACCGGGTACCCGGGGACTTTCCCTCAGATCATAGCCGAATTGGTTATATCGGGAATCTCCTGGAGGGGCGAGCATTAACTTGGACCTACGCCGTAATGGCGAAGCCCAGTTATGCCACCCTCACGTATGACCAGTTCGTGAGACGCTTCCTGGAGGTCTTTGACCATGCTCTTACCGAGACGGTCCAGGTTGATCGGCTTCTCGCTCTCCAGCAGGGAAGCCGGTCGGCAGCGGACTATGCGGTCGACTTCCGGGTAGCGGCGGAGGAGTTAGGCTGGGAGGAACGCTCCCTCTGCGGCCTTTTCCTCTGCAGTCTCAATGATGATCTGAGGGATGAACTAGCTGGGCGGGATATCCCTGAGACGCTAGCGGAGCTAACATCTCTAGCGATCAGTTTGGATAACAGGCTGCGCGAGCGCTCCTCGGGGCGGAAGTTGTCTTCTTCTCGCCCTCGCGAAGCCTCGCCGCGCCTGTTCCAAGCTCGCCCCCTGGCGGCGCCACCACCATCGTGCCCCGAGGAGTCGGAGCCGATGGTGACGGGCTGGACAAAGCTTTCCCCTGCGGAGAGACAACGCCGCCGTGAGTGGAATCTCTGCATGTATTGCGGAGATGACCAACACACGGTGAAGCTTTGTCCACGGAAAGCCAGTCAGCGGGGTCCGCGAGTCACTGTAGGGGGCCTCGCGGATGTCAACCGGTTAAATCCACTTACCCAATTGAAGCTGCCCATCCGTTTCTGCCACAACCCCACTGGGCATCTCACCCACGCACTGGTGGATTCGGGCGCAGAAGGCAGCTTCATTTCACAGAGCCTGGCAACCCGTTTGGGCATCCGCTGTCAGGCACTGAAAAATCCCATCTCCCTTGTCAACCTCTCCCGTGCTTCCCTTGGGAGAGTATCACACCAGACCATCCCCGTTCCGGTCATCATCTCGGGAAACCACCGGGAGGAGATGACCTTTTATGTCCTTCCCAACTCTGTGTCGCCCGTCATCCTGGGGTATCCCTGGCTACGCCTTCACAACCCTGTCCTAGATTGGAAGTCAGCTGGGGTATCGGCATGGAGCACATTCTGTATGGGCACCTGCCTTCAGTCCGCTGCCTGCTCTCCGTCCGCTTCTCCCCCTGCGACGGACGCTGCACCCCCGGACCTGTCTCTGGTGCCCCCGGAATTTCACGACCTGGGTATGGTGTTCAGTAAGGCGAAAGCTATGTCTCTTCCCCCTCATCGGCCCTATGACTGTGCCATCAACCTCCGCCAGGGGGCTCCCTTACCTTCTGGTCGACTCTATAGCCTGTCAGCGCCGGAGAAGGAGACAATGAACGCCTACCTGAAGGAATCACTGAGTGCTGGGATAATTCGCCCATCATCGTCACCCGTGGGGGCAGGGTTCTTCTTCGTGGGAAAAAAGGACGGATCCCTCCGCCCTTGCATTGACTACCGGGCCCTCAACGACATCACTGAGAAGGACCGTTACACCCTGCCCCTCATGGACACTGCCTTTCACTCCCTCCAGGGGGCGACCTGGTTCACCAAGCTGGATCTACGCAGTGCTTACCACTTCGTCCGGATCCGGGAGGGAGATGAATGGAAGACAGCCTTCCGTACCCCGAACGGCCACTTTGAATACCTGGTAATGCCGTTCGGGTTGACCAACGCTCCTGCCGTCTTTCAGCGCCTCATTAATGACGTTCTCCGGGACTTCATTGGCCTTTTCGTGTTCGTCTACCTGGACGATATTCTCATCTTCTCCAAGTCCAGAGACGAGCACCAGGTCCATGTGAGGCGGGTCCTCCAAAGACTGCTGGAGAATCGACTATACGTGAAGGCTGAGAAATGCGAATTTTACGCCAGAACTACTTCCTTCCTGGGGTTCATCATCGCCCACGACAAGGTGCTTCCTGACCCAGAGAAGGTGAAGGCGGTGGTGGAGTGGCCAACACCTGCATCACGGAAGCAGGTGCAACAATTCGTGGGCTTCGCCAATTTCTACCGCCGCTTTGTCCCTAACTTCAGCTGCATCGTCGGACCACTGACCCGCCTCACGTCCCCAAAGGTCCCGTTCCGGTGGACCGAAGAGGTCGCTGCCGCCTTTCAGGCGCTGAAAGTGGAGTTCTCCTCCTCCCGGGTCCTTTGCCAGGTCGACCCCACGCTGCAGTGCATTGTGGAGGTAGACGCCTCGGACACGGGAGTGGGAGCAGTGCTATCCCAGCGGTCGCCGGACGATGGCGCCAAATGACCTTGTGCCTTCTTCTCCCGGCGCATGTCCCCAGCGGAGAGGAACTACGATGTGGGGGACAGAGAGCTCCTGGCCATCAAACTCGCCTTACAGGAGTGGCGCCACTGGCTAGAGGGGGCGGACCTGCCGTTCGTGGTCCTGACGGACCACAAGAACTTAGAATATTTACGATCTGCCAAGCGCCTGAACGCCCGCCAGGCGCGCTGGTCTTTGTTCTTCGCCAGGTTCCATTTTACCATCACCTTCAGGCCAGGCTCCAAGAACGGCCTGCCTGACGCCCTCTCTAGGCAGTTTACCCCCGTGGAGGCTGAGGAGACGCCCCACACCATCCTGCCCAGGTCGTGCGTCGTGGGTGCCATCTCTTGGGACATCAGGAGCAAGATCCGGAAGGCACAGGAGGTGGAACCTGACCCCGGCGGCGGACCAGAAGGAAGACTGTTCGTGCCATCTGCGGTCCGAGGAGAGGTCATCCACTGGCTCCACACCTCCCGGCTCACCTGTCATCCCGGCACCTCCCGGATGATCAACCTCCTCCAACGGTCCTTTTGGTGGCCAGGCCTGCGGAGGGATGCGGCCCGCTACGCCCGGGCTTGCCCAATCTGTGCCACCTGCAAGTCGGGAAATGCCCCTCCAGCGGGTCTGCTCCAGCCCCTGCCCGTTCCTGGCAGACCCTGGTCGCACATCGCATTGGATTTCATCACCGGACTCCCCGTTTCCAACTCCTTTGACACCATCCTGACCATTGTGGACCGTTTCTCCAAGGCGGCGCACTTCGTCCCCCTGCGAGGTCTCCCTACTGCCCTGGAGACGGCGGATCTCCTCGTCCAACACGTGGTCAGGCTGCACGGGATTCCGGTGGACGTGGTCTCGGACCGGGGGTCCCAATTTTCCTCTGAGGTTTGGAGGTCGTTCTGTAACGCCATCGGAGCCAAGGTGAGCCTCTCCTCCGGCCATCACCCCCAGTCCAACGGGCAGTGTGAGCGGACCAATCAGGAGCTGGAGGCTGCGCTCCGCTGTGTGACCTCATCCAAACCAACGTCCTGGAGCAACCATCTCGCCTGGGTTGAGTATGCTCACAATACCACTCGCTCTTCTGCTACAGGGATGTCTCCCTTCAAGGCGTCCCTGGGTTGCGACCCCCCGCTGTTTCCAGAGCAGGAGAGTGAGGTAACTGTCCCCTCAGTTAAAGCACATCTCAGGCAGTTCCGCTCCATCTGGACTGCCGCGCGTAATGCGCTTTTACGCACAGTGGAGCGCAATAGAACTGTGGCGGACTGGCATAGAAGACCTGCCCCGGCGTACAGAGTTGGGCAACGTGTCTACGTTTCCACCCAGGACGTCACCCTAAAAGGCGAGAGGAGAAAGCTGGCACGGCGCTTCATGGGTCCCTATCCCATCACCCGGATCATCAACCCGGTGGCTGTGCGCGTGGCTATTCCCCCCTCCCTCCGCATCCATCCCACCTTCCACGTGTCAAAGGTGAAGCTGGCAGTCACCGACCCCCTTTGCCCCCCTCCTGCTGCGCAACCCGCGCCCCGGATGATTGATGGCCATCCGGCCTGGGCCGTCGCCTCCATCCTGGACTCTCGGCGCCGGGGTCGTGGGTTGCAGTACTTGGTGGACTGGGAGGGCTATGGGCCCGAGCATCGACAGTGGGTACCCTCGTCGTTTGTGTTGGACCCATCGCTCATCGCGGACTTCCACCGAGCGCACCCAGATAAGCCATCGCCAGGAGGCGCTGCTAGAGGGGGGAGTACTGTCACGCCGCGCCGTTCATCAGCGGCGCCACCTGCTCGTGCACCTGTTCGTCATCAGCGGCGAGGGATAAAAGCCGCCTCGCCCTGAGCCTCGGCCTGAAGCCGTTAGACTTCATCTCCCTTCCATGAGAAGCAAGCAATCCTTCAGCACGACTCAGTGCGGTAAGAACGCCTTACCTCATCTCTCTCAGTCTGCTCCCCTGTGCACAGGTGGATTCCTCGGCGGCGGACACTCCGTCCCCTCGTCATTCCTCGCTGCTGCACCGAGCCCTGCAGGTGGCTGTCTCCCGGGTTCCAGCCTTGTAGTGCCAGTCATCTGTTCCCAGCAAGTAAGCTTCTCCCTCGCCTATTCTCCTCCTGTGTTGGTGTGTGCTCGTCACCCTGTGTCTCTGTGCTTTCTCCCATAGGGTTGCCGGCTGTACGGTCTCCTGCCCCTGTGCCAGAAGCAGACGCCACCACCAATACATTAACATCCAGCAGACACACATCCAGTCACTCCTGTTGCAAATAAACTATTTGAACTACTCTGAGCCTGTGTGTGTGCGTCTCCTGAGCTGAACGTTATGTCAGTTGCTCTGAGTGTTGCTATCCCTGTGCTGTTGCAATCCTGGAATTTCCCCGTTGTGGGACTAATAAAGGCTTATCTTATCTTATTTCCAAGTTATTTTGTTCTAAAATTTTCAGGATTTTTTGATACATTTAACTCCTTTTTCTCATAAATTTGAAACAATTTTCTCTTAAATTTTCAGCTTTTTATGTACATTTTTGACTTTTTTCTCCGTTAACTTTCAAGTTTTTTCTTTGTAGAAATAAAGACATCCGCACACTTAGTCAGTGCAATTTCCACTTTACTACTTGCTAAGCTTTCGGTTCTGTCAAACCTTCATCATCAAGTTTTTTCTTCTAAATTTAACATTTTTTTGACACATTTGAAACTTTTTTCTCATAAATGTGCACTTTTCATGTAAATTTGAGCCCTTTTTCCCCATTAAGCCGCACTTTAAAGTCTTGAGGTCATAAATTTGATAATGGCCTTTAAAAGGTCTTAAAATGTCTTAAATTGAACCCCACCACCACAGCTGCAGAATCCCCTGTGGGTCCATAAAAGCACGCCCACAGTTCCTCTGAACAGTTTCAGACTGACAACTCACAATGGAAAATAATCAGATCCATTTATGGGATTAAGACTTTCTGCTCGGATAAATTTCTGTTAATCCTCCGAGGGGCTGCAGACCGGGGGATGGGGAGAGGACTTTTATTTTGGAAAACATATTAATGCGATTTTAATGAGTGACAGGGAGAACAACGGTCTATGACCACCGTTTAAACTACAGTTCAGCAGCAGGGCTGTGCAGAGACCATTTGAGGGACAGGGGCTCAACTTTCAAAGAAGGGGCACATGGAATAAGATTTGTTAACAATATACAGGTGCATCTCAGTAAATTAGAATGTCATTGAAAAGTAAATTTATTTCAGTAATTCAATTCAAAAAGTGAAACTCATAGATTCTTTACACGCAGTGATATATTTTAAACATTTATTTCTTTTGTCACGACCCGCCGCTCATCAGCGGCTTCAGCTGCGCGCACACCTGCGTCTCGTCAGCAGCGGGCTATTTAGCCCACTCTGCCCTCTGCTGCAGTCTGGAGCCGTCTGTTCTCATCAGCGTTTCCAAAGCTCGTGATTCTACCTCAGATCACCAGCAAAGATTCAATGACACGTTAGAACCCCTTACCTTGTCTTCCAAGTTCTCACCCCTGTGCACAGGTGGACCCTCCTGGCGGCGGATTCCCCCCGTCATCGCCATAGCATCTCCATCTTCTGCGCAGACCCAGCAGGACGCTGTCTCCTGGGCTCATCGCCTGCCGACGCCAGCCACCTGTCCCTGCAAGTAAGCAACACCGTCACTTATATCCCCTGTCTCGGTGTGGTGCCCGTTACCCTTGTCCTTTGTTCTTGTCTCCATAGGGTTGTCCGGCTGTACGGCGCGCTGCTCTGCTGCCTGCGCATCGGCGTTCACCCCAGCACATTCCCATACCGCATACATCCATCCACACACACCTGCTTGTTGAATAAAGCTGTTAAATCTATCCTGAGCCTGCGTGCGTGTTTCCTGGGCCTGTGTGCTACATTATGTCATCTTTTAATTTTGATGATACAAGATAGGTTTTCATTAATTTTCCTCAAAAAATTGAATATTACATAGGATGATTTTTTTTAAAATGTATTTTTAGTAGAAATGTTGGCTGACTGGAAAGTACGTCCATGTACACACTCAATACTTGGTCAGGGCTCCTTTTGTATGAATTACTGCATCGGTGTGGCAAGGGCATGGAGGCGATCAGCCTGTGGTACTGCTGAGCTGTTATGGAAGCCTAGGTGGCTTCCCAAATCAGGTGCCAAGTCCTGTCATGTGGAAATCAAGGTCCAAGAGAAGTTCAAGAGAAGAGTGGAGAGGCACAGAATCCAAGTTGCTTGAGGTCCAGTGTGAAGTTTCCACAGCCAGTGATTTGAGGAGCCATGTCATCTGCTCGTGTTAGTCCGCTGTGTTTAATCAAGTCCAAAGTTAGTGCAGCTGTCTACTAGGAAATGTGAGAGCACTTCATGCTTCACCTCTGCTGACAAGCTTTATGGAGATGCTGATTTCATTTTCCAGCAGGACTTGGCACCTGCTCACACTGCCAAAAGTACCAAAACCTGGTTTAATGACCATGGTATCACTGTGCTTGATTGGCCAGCAAACTCTCTTGACCGAAACCCCATAGAGAATCTATGGCGTATTGTCAAGAGGAAGAAAAGAGACACCAGACCCAACAATGCAGACCAGCTGAAGGCCGCTATCAAAGCAACCTGGGCCTCCATAACACCTCAGCAGTACCACAGGCTGAACACCTCCATGCCATACTGCATTGATGCAGTAATTCAAGTAAAAGGAACCCTGACCAAGTATTGAGTGTGTGCATGGACATAAAGTATTTTCCAGTTGGCCAACATTTCTGTCAAAAAATCATTTTTAAAAAAACTGATATTAAGATAAGCATTTATTAGTCCCACAATGGGGAAATTCCAGGATTGCAACAGCACAGGGATAGCAACACTCAGAGCAACAATCAGAAGGCAAGAGAAAAAAAACAAGAGCAGCGAGTATACATATGTACATATAAATATAAATATATAAACACAGTGCTGAGCATTGTAGCTAGATGGAATAAATATATAAAGATATAAACACACAGTGCGGAGCATTGTAGCTAGATGGAATAAATATGAGTATATAAACACACAATGTGGAGCATTGTAGCTAGATGGAATAAATATATGAATATATAAACACACACAGTGCAGAGCATTATAGCTAGATGGAATAAATATGTAGATATATAAACACACAGTGTGGAGCATTGTAGCTAGATGGAATGAAACAGCATAACCATCTACTTAGTTATCCTACATGGTATGATTATGTACCCATACATATTCTCACCTTCCATAGCAACCGGTATTTTCCTAGTTGTATACCGGAGGGGACCATTGTGTAAGTCTATTGCGTCTTTTGCATTCAATACTATTAGGTTGTCACGTCTTTCTGCTATCTCTGCGAGCAGCCCTGCTTAGGTTGTACAGTCTGACAACCGTAGGTAGGAAGGACCTGCGAAACCTCTCGGTTGTGCACCTAGGATGATGTAGTCTGCTGCTAAATGAGCTCCTCAGTGCATTCATATTATGTAATATTCAATTTTTTTTCTATCTATCCATCTATTTTCTACCATTTTTCCAGAGGTCCGGGTCGTGGAAGCAGCAGGTCAAGCAGAGAAGCCCAGACTTCCCTTTCCCTGGCAACCTGCTCCAGCTCTTCAGAGATGATACCAAGACATTCCCAGACCAGCTGGGAGACATAGTCTCTCCAGCGTGTCCTGGGTCTGCCCCAGGGTCTCCTCCCCATTGGACATGCCCAAAACATCTCAAGTGGGAGACGTCCAGGAGGCATTCTGATCAGATGCCCAAACCACCTCAACTGGCTCCTTTTGATGTGGAGCCAGTTGAGTGCTGTACTCACCCTATCTCTAAGGGTGAGTACAGCAATCCTATGGAGAAAGCTCATTTCAGCCTCTTGTATCCACGATCTCATTCTTTTAGTCATTACCCAAAGCTCATGACCATAGGTGAGGGTAGGAACATAAATTGACCGGTAAATCGACAGCTTTGCTTTTGAGCTCAGCTCCCTCTTCACCACAACAGACCGGTACAACGTCCGCATCACTGCAGAGACTGCTCCAATCTGTCTGTCAATCTCTTGCTCCATTCTCACCTCACTCATGAATGAGGCCCCGAGATACTTAAACACCTCCATTTGGGGCAGCAGCTTGTCTCCAACCCAGACAGGACAATCCACCTTTTTCCGGCTGAGGACCATGGACTCGGACTTGGAGGTGCTGATTCTCATCCCAGCCGCTTCACACTCAGTAGCAAACTGTCCCAGTAAGACCTGTAGGTCATTGCTGGATGAAGCCAGCAGGACAACATCATCCGCAAACAGCAGATATGAAATCCTGTGGTCACCGAGCATGACACCCTCCAATCCCTGGCTGCGCCTAGATATCCTGTCCATAAAAATTATGAACAGGATCTGTGACAAAGGGCAGCCCTGGCAGAGTCCAACTCTCACTGGAAATGTGTTTGACTGGGTGTTGGCAATACGAATTAAACTCTTGCAATGGTCGTATAGGGACCGGATAGCTCGTAACAATGAGCCCGATACCCCATACTCCCGCAGCACCCTGCACAAGAGACCATGAGGGCCACGGGCAAATGCTTTCTCCAAATCCACAAAACACATGTGGACTGGATAGGCAAACTCCCACAAACCCTCGAGGATTCTTGAGAGGATAAAGAGCTGTGATATGGCCAGGACGAAAACCACATTGCTCCTCCTGAATCCAAGGTACAACCAGCAGTTGGACTCTCCTTTTTGGTACCATGGCATAGACCTTCCCAGGGAGGCTGAGAAGTGATTCCCCTGAAGTTGGGACACACCCTCCCGTCCCCCTTTTTACAAAGAGGAACCACCGCCCCAGTTTGCCATGCTAAAGGCACTGTCCCCGACTTCCACGCAACATTGCAGAAGCGTGTCAACCATGATAGCCCTACAACATCCAGGGCCTTGAGGTATTCAGGGCAAATCTCGTCCACCCCCGGTGCCTGGCCACCAAAGAGTTTTTTAACCACTTCAGTGAACTCAGTTCTTGTGATGGGCGAGTTATCCCCCTCGTCCTCAAGCCCTGTTTCCTCTATGGAAGACATGTCAGTGGGATTGAGGAGATCCTTGAAATATTCCTTCCACCGCTCGATAATATACCCAGTCGAAGTCAGCAGTGCCCCATTCACACCACACACAGTGTGGACTGGGAGCTGCTTCCCCCTCCTGAGTCGCTGGACAATTTGCCAGAATCTCTTCAAGGCTGACCGAAAGTCTTGTTCCATGACCTCACTAAACTCCTCCCACACCCGAGTTTTTGCCTCCGCAACCACCCGAGCTGCACTCCGCTTGGCTTGTCGGTACACTTCAGCTGTTTCAGGAGTTCCATAAGCCAGCCAAACTCGACAGGATTCCTTCTTCAGCTTGATGGCCCCCCTCACCACTGGTGTCCACCACTTGGTTCGGGGGTTGCTACCACGAGATGCACCAACAACCTTGCAGCCACAGCTCTGAGCACCCGCTTCAACAATGGAGGTGGAGAACAAGGCCCATTCAGACTCCATGTCTCCAGACTCCCTTGGAATGTGGTTGAAGTTCTTCCGGAGGTGGGAGTTGAAGACCTCCCGGTCAGGAGCCTCAGCCATACGTTCCCAGCACACCCTCACTACACGTTAAGGTCTACTGGGTCTGAGCGGCGTCCGCCCCTGCCATCGGATCCAACTCACCACTAGGTGGTGATCAGTTGACAGCTCTGCACCTCTCTTTACCCGAGTGTCCAAGACATATGGTCGGAGGTCTGATGACACAACAAGCCATACTGTAAGCCATAACCATCAAAATTTAAAAAAATAAACACTTGAAATATATCATTATGTGTGTAATGAATCTATACAATATGATCTTCACATTTTGAATTGAATTACTGAAATAAATAAATTTTTTGATGATATTCTAATTTATTGAGATGTACCTGTATACTTTATTTATATCTTAATATTGAATTACTGCAATCCTTATACAAACAAAATGTAACGTACTGTAATCTTACACAAGGTATCATCACTACAAGACCATGGAGTCTTACATCAGACTATATTTCACAATACTAATTATCTAAAAAATGCAACATGGAATCTGGCATCATCATATTACAGTTTATCCACAAAGTGAAAACTAGTGTGTGTGTGTGTGTGTGTGTGTGTGTGTGCTGTCACATGCAACCGAGGGTCAACCTTGAGCTGTTGTAAAACTCTTCATAATAATAGCTTTCTTATGGCCATGTCCCAAAAAATGTCTATGACAACACTGGAAAAATGTTTATGACAACACCTAAATGTTGGTTGTTATGCATCTTCTCTCTTACAAAATGAATTCCAAAAGACCCAAAGATCAGAATCAGAATCAGAATCAGAATAAAGTTTATTGCCAAGTACATTTACAAGTAAACAACAGGTAAACATATGAGGAATTTGACTTGACATTGGAAAGCGCCTGATAGGCGAATCCCAATGACGCGGCAAGCCATGAAGGCGCCTGTCAACAGAGGAGAATAGAGGGCAAAGGTCAGGAACAAAACAATAGGTAGAGAGAAAAAAACATAGTTAATCAGAATAATGCTCATAAGTGAGCCGAATTATGATCACCAGAAAAAAAAAACCTCGAAAAACCCTCGATATTCAACCCAAGATATTCAACATTTTGCACAGTAATCCTAAGAGCCAAGGCTGGCATCATAAATCTGAACCTGGATTACCTGGCTGTCCTTGCTCAGTGGAAGGGAGCTGTTCCCACCTACACTGCGGTGTTGCTTTCAGTACACTCAGAAGTTTGATGTTTCATAAACATACATTATCTATCTATAAATGCATGAAATCTCTGTGTCTGTCTTTCTATCTGTGTGTCTCTTCCACATATATCTCGTGAACTGTTCGTCAGACTGGCCTCAGATTTTATAAGTGCTTTGCTGAGGTTATGAGGGTGTGCATCCCCGAGTATGGAGTCGCTCAGTCAAAATGCTGTATGTAATTTTTATCAATAAAAGTTTAGACACAGCTCTGGCTCAATAAATTTATGAGAAAAAATGTTGAAAATTTTGAGGGGAAAAAAGCTGCACATTTATGAGAAAAAAGTCACAAATTTATGAGAATTTGTTTTTGAAAATTTATGAGGAAAAAAATGTTGAAAATTTAGAGGGAAACAAATTTATGAGGGAAAAAAAGGTCACAAATATTTGAGGAAAAAGTTGCAAATTTCTGAGAAAAAGTCACAAATTTATAAGAAAAAAGTTGCACATTAATGAAAAAACAAGTTGAAAATTTATGAGAAAAACAAGTTGAAAATTTACAGGGAAATAGTTTCCAATTTATGAGAAAAAAAATCACAAATATTTGAGGAAAAATGCAAATTTATGAGAAAAAGTTCCAAATTTACAAGAAAAAAGTTGCAAATTTATGAGAAACAAAAATCACATTTTTTTTTTGCGAAAAAGTTGCAAATCTATATGAAAAAAGTTTTTAAATTACAGGGAAAACTACAAATTTACAAGAAAAAAATTGCCAGTTTATGAGAAAAAAAGTAGAACATTTACAGGAAAAAAGTTTCAAATTTATGAGAAAAAGGGCACAAATATTTGAGGAAAAGTTGTAAATTTATAAGGAAAAAATTGCAAATTGATGAGGAAAAAGTCACAAATTTGAGGAAAAAGATGCAAATTAATGAGAAAAGTTGCAAATTTACAAGAAAAAAGCTGCAAATTTATGAGAAACAAAATTACAATTTTTTGAGAAAGAAATTGCAAATTTCAAAGTTTCAAAATTAGGAAACAACTGCAAATTTACAAGAAAAAAATCCAATTTATGAGAAAAAAAATTGATAATTATAAGGAAAAAATTGCAAATTTGCAAGAAAAAAATTGCCAAATTATGAGGAATAAAGTCACAAATTTATGAGGAACAAAAAGAAAAATGGCAGGAAAAAGGTTGCAAATTCACAAGAAAATATTGCAAATTTATGAGAAAAAAGGTCAAAATTTTATGAAAAAAGTTGTAAATTTGCACGAAAAAAGCTGAAAATCTACAAGAAAAAAATGAAAATTTATAAGATTTTTTTAAAAAACATTTCTGCTTAGAATTGGTGCTTCAAATTCATTGTCTTCAGTTCTGTGACATGACATAGAAAGGTACAGTGCTCTCTTTGTTCCAGGTTGGGAGGGCATAAAATATTATTATTATTATTATTATTTATAAATAAATAAATAGTTTTAAAGCTGCATTTGTTCCTTGTAGGAACACTAAAAAGGACACAACCATGGTGCCCATGACCCCGGTCCCACCAGCCAACCTCAGGGCTCTTTGTTGCTGGTGGCTGAAGTCGTGTCCTGTGATTGACTGCTGGGGCCGAGGCCACAGATTAAGGCCACATCTGCTCTCTGCTCAGTAATGACACCAAAAAAGAGCTGTTGAAGGCAATGTGAGCCCACTCAGGCTATGGAGTGACATTCACTCAGTCAAATCTCGGTGTCCCATCAAAATAATTTTGCAAACATTATCTTGAGGTGAAAATCTAACATCATGCTGCATTAAAATGTACAGAAGAGTGAAAGGGTTAACTGTGTTTTTAGGTATTTTAATTGTATTTGGAGGTTTTCATTAGAATTACATTTGTATGATTCACGTCCTTATGTCGTTCAAATATTTAACACATTAATGCTGAATCATAGTGACCTAGTGTAGAATGCCCAGGGGAGACATAAAGGCTGTGCTCTCAGATATGAGGTCCAGTGCATGATATCATGTGATGTACAGAAAATGGACTCTCATGTTAAAGAAAGCTTTGTTTTAGGTCAGAATGAAGTCTTGTGAGCTCTGTCATCTGCCCTTCTAAGATAAGCTGTCTATTGGACCTCGTAAGCTGCTGCTCAGACGTACATGGTATGCACCTGCAGGGACATCTGGCACAAGAGACCATGCTATGGCGGCTCGCCCCGCTATATCGGGCAGTGGGTGAAGTGACAGGAAGTCAACATCACCACACTGCACTTCACAATAAAGTGCTGCCATAACAGCACTGGGGTTGTGCGTTTTTAACAAATGTCCAGTTAGACCACCAAGATCAGGGCTCATGGAGATCTCTGGGAAGGGGTCACTGTGGTTGGGTTCAGTAGCTCCTCTGCTGTGGTCCACCAGAAGCCGTCTTTCCCTCCCATCAAGCTTCTGCCCCCCAAAGTTCCAGGACCCTCTGAGCCACTCTGGCAGACCAGATACTAGGGCTGGGAATCATCACTAATTTCCAGAATCGATTCGATTCCGATTCTTGACGTTCTGAATTGATTCAGTTCTGATTCAATTTGATCTGATCCTGATTCAATCAGGGAAATTACCTTTAATAGCTATTTTATTTGCCAGAAAAAAAAACATCTTAGAAACCTAATGCTGCAAATTGTAGCAGAAATACTCCAACTTTGTTAATACATAAATTATCACATAAAGAACTGACCCAAAATCAGTTACAATAATGCACTTTTTATTATTTAACTTATGATTTCACAAAGTGCTAACATGTGCTTTCTTTAGTGCAAAGCGTGTGTAGTGTCAAGTTAACAACCCAGAGTCAGTAAACAAATTCAATGCATGAAGCATGTCGTCATGGGCGGCGAGAGCACGCCCCCTCCTTCCCGTTCATCTCTCCTCAGCTCGTCATCACACCTGAGGGAGAGGACACACCTGCACCCTCTCATCAGCCAGTGTACTTAAGGAAGCATCCTTCAGTGATTCAACGCTGGCTCGTCTGGGTATACTGCCACCAAAGACAGCAAGTCAATGCTACACTGGTAAAAGAAATTATTAACCTGTGTGCTTTATTTATTTTGCAGGTTGCTGCCATCGTGCGGGTGTGTCACTGGGGGCTGCGCGTGCTCTCCTGCCACTTCATCCTCCACGACAGAAACCTCCACCCGGTCAGGCTCCACCAGCTATCCCTTACCCTGCTGGTTCGTCTATTCCCCCGCTGGAGTCCGGCCGGCGCTCCCTCGGAGCCCACGTAAGTGGTAATTTGGCTCGCCCATTTTCCCTTACTCCATTCCTCTAGTCACAGCTCTCGTTCTCTCCCCACAGGCTCTTTCCTCTGGCGAGTGACTGTTCTGTAGCAGTCCAAATTTTGCTATTTAATAAAAATATTCAAATGTGTGTACAGTTTGATTGTCTCTTTGTTGCTGCACCTTGCATGTGGGCTGAATTATCTAATCAGTCATGACACATGTATATATAATCTCACTGTATTTCAGTCCCTCTGTCACAAGCTGGGTTCTGGAGGTTCCTCTAGACCCAGTCTTGTGGCTCCTCCTCTGTATTGTATATTTATTTGTTGTATTTTTTATGCCTTTTTGAGTTGTCACATTGCTTCCTATTTTTCTGTTTATGTTTCAGTTTATATTGGCCATGTCTCATTTCATTTGTGATTATTATCTAATCTGTTTTTGGTTATGTTTGTATTTATTTTGTGGGCTGACAGCTGTCAGGCATTATTTCTGGGTTTGTGCTCTGGGTGACAAGCTGTCAGTCCAGCCGCTTCTCCCTTACCTCTCATCATTACCAGCTGATCCCAAACACTATTGTGGTTTCCTCTTTTCCCGCTCAGGGGCACCCACACCTGTGATCATTCACATTGTTTTCTGCATGTATTTAAGGACTGTCTGTTCATTGTCTCATTGCTGCACTATTGAATGTCTCCACGCATGTTCCTTCTCATAATTCCACGTTCACAGAGCGATGTTAGCTCTGGAACGCCAATTGTAAGTCTTTACTCATTTGTATTTTTGTATGTTTGCACAGTTTTTGGACTTCTGCTCTTTTTTTGTTAATGTCACAAACATATTTCAGCATCTGGGTCTGTTTTCCTGCACCGGAGGGGCATTTATGACACCCTCCAGGGTTTTTGTGATTGTTACGGCTCAAAAAGCCTGAATTTGTGGGAGCTTTTTCAAAAAGTTGCACTGAAAGTTGTGACATTTTTAGGTTTTTTGTACTGAAACTTTGGTGAGGAAATATAGATTTTAAAGTAGCTGCTTTTTCCATAGTTTACAGTGATGCTGTTCTATGTAACACCACGAGACAAGCATAGAATTGCCAAGAATTTCCTGTTAAACAGTAATTTATTTAAAATTAAATGCTCAGTAAAATTGTCCAAAAAAAAAAAGACCAACATTGTATTCTTGCTGAGAACTTAAATAAAAAATAAAAGAATTAGCCATTACAACAACTAAATTCCATCGGATGCATGTGGAGAAAATTATGGCAGCACCTTCTTGAATCTTGAATTTGAAAACTAAGACCCTAAAAAACTTGAGGTCTTCTTCTGTGCTGAAATCCACAGGGAGCAGGGATGGTCCTCCACTGATGACCTCTTCCCTTCAGAAGATCTCAGTGCAGGATGGAGCTTGGAGTGGAAACCCAGTCTTCACACATCTGAAGGGGAGATGGAAAGGAGAATAGATTTCAAAGTAAAATTAATAACCATATTTTTAGATCCCCACACCACAGTTGGGTTCAATAATTTGGGTTTTTTTTTTTGTATATATTTTAACTACAAATTAACTTTCAATTTTTGAAAAGGGTTTCAATTCATTTCCTGTAATATTTGGTCATTTCAGTTCAGTTCTATTGAATAAAATTGCTCGTTGTACTGCAGCCTTTATTAATTCTGCCATTTTCATGGATGAATTATTAATTTACAATAAATATTTAAAAAAAATATTTTATTTACCCCCAGCAGTCTCCCTCTCTGGTCTGTTATCATTCTCCGTGTGTTTTGCATTTGAAAATTGTTTATCAATCGCTGACTTTTATGTTCCAACACTGTGCTGCATGTAGTACAAAACTGTTTATCCCCGCTTTATGAAAAATATTTGGGAACTGTTAAGCACAGTTTTTACGTGTGAATTTTGTTGATAAATTAATGTTGTCAATTCCGCTCTGTGGCTGCCTGCCAAATGTAAACATGGAAGTAATGTGAGCATGCGACACATGGAACTTTTGCACGATTGGTCATCATGCGAGAGTTCAGCCGGCTGCTTGCATTTTGTTTCACAGACTTTAAAATTATGATATTAAAAGATCGATCTGCAGATTATGTGGCTTGATATAGGCTCAGTCAAACGTGGATTGATTTAAATCGTTGGATCGATCTTTTGAACCCACCCCTACCAGATACCCAGTAAGATATTAGCTACAGCCAGAGAATCTGTTACTGTTGGTCCTGCTGCATTCACCAGTTGTTGCAGAGTCAGTGTCTTTGTTTTCAAGAGTGCTGCCATCAGCCCAGGAGTGGTGTCAGTGCAGACATCCAACCTTGCTCCATGAATCAATGGCTTCCTCAGGAGGCAAAACAAGAGAGTCAGAGTTTTTTTTACATTGTTTAGTGTTAAAAAGGTTCCATGATGATTCTCATCGCCTTATGCATCGCAAAGAAAACTATCCTCATGAATTGGAAATCAAGGAATAACTTATGCATGACTTATTATAATAACTTACAATTAGATTATATTAGCCTTGAGAGAATGTCAGCCTCCTCAAATAATCAATTGGCAGAATTCAATTCTCTCTGATGCCCGCTTATTAATTCTATAACCTGAAGGGTGGTGGGTGGTGGCTCGCTCTCCTTGGCACCTCTGGTGGCTGGCTCTGCCCTGACCTCGGGTGTCCAGGGTGCCTGTTCCAGGGTGGCCGTGTGTCTGGCCTGGGGGAGGGGCCGCGGGGTGGGCTGGGAGGTGGGCTGTGGCCCCCGGTTGGCTGGCCTCATCTCCCGGGGGAGTCTGGGTCTGGCCCTGGACCCCTGGTGCTGAAGGGGGGGGGCGCCGGTGGTGCGGGTTGGCCCCGGTGCGTCCTTGCGCGCTGGGGTCATGCTCTCCTTGGGGCCCTGGTGGCACCCTGGGGCAGGTGCCTGTGTCCTGGGTTGCCCTCCCTGTCCACTGCGGTCTGCGGGTGTGTGTGTGCGTGTGTGTGTGAGAGTGGGTGTGAGTGGGGGCTTGTGTATAAGTGGGTGCGGAAGTGTGTGTGTGTGTTATGAGTGGGCAGGTGGGGCTGTATGTGGGTGTAGGTGGGCATGTGTGATGGTGGGTGGGGGTATGTATGTGTGTATGGGTGCGGTTACCTGTGGGTGGATGTCTGGGGGTGGGTGATGTGTGTATGGGTAGGAGAACTTTGTTGAGTGGTGGGGGTGGGGCAGTCCATCTAGTGGCATGGGGGTTGGCGTTTCCGGGCCTGCTTGTCCCAGCCGCCCTGCTGTTGTGTCGCGGGGTGGGGCGCTTTGTCACATTGCCCCTGGTGTCAATGGCGGCAGGTGTGTGTTGGTGCTCAGGGGTGGTTGGGGGGCCGTTGGCACGAGTTGGTGGCTGTGTTTCCGTCGGGCTGCTCCGGGGTGGCTGTGGCTGCAGGGCAGCCTGACGCTGTCGGTGTGCATCTGGGGTGGGTGGTCGGTGGGCTTGCGTGGGCGCTCAGGGGTGTCGCTTTGCATATGGGGCACCGTGTGGGTCCGCCCCATTGCTCACGATTGTGACTGTTGTTGTTGTCCATGTTTGTGTGTGTAAGATGAGTGGGAATGGGTTTGGCTGCCCCATCATGTTTGTGGGGCCAGGGCGCGATGCTGGTGGGTCCTGGGCTGCTTGCACTGGCGGCCCTTGCCCTGGGTTGGGATTTGGGGCGGTGGGTAACCTCATGAACCAGTTTGTCAGCTGGCTTCTGGGGTGGGGGGGTGGGGCGGCCTCGCTTTTAGACTGTCTTCCTCCCAGTCTTATTTCCCGCCCTCCCCCTCCCCCTGACTCTGGGTGCAATATACATCTTCTTGGATACATTTAGGGCTTTGGGGTGGGGGTGTGCCGCACAGTGTCGGCGAAGGGGATACCTTTGCTGCGTGGTGGGGCTGCCCCCACCTCAATTTTAATTGTATTTTAGACACTGAGGGCTTGGGGGGATGGGGGTCCTGCTGCCCATTGCAGTGGCTAGCGGTGCTCCAATCACCCCCCCCCCCAATTTTAATTGCACTTTGGTAGTCCACACATTTTCACACAATCACATCATATAACCAAAATACACCCACCATGTTTTGTGCAGGGAGGGGGTCTTCCCCCACTCCTGTTGCCCTCCTCCTGCTGCGTGGAGGTCCAGTGGCGGGCCTGGGACCCGAAATGTTGTCAAAATCCATGAGTGCTACAGAATTTATAGATACAACCAAGGGAGTGAAAGCGGGACTGAATATGAGAGTAAGTGAGAGTGAGGGGGTGATGAATGGACATGGTGATGGTGGGTCGGTGGTTTGCGGTGCTTTGCATGGCAGGTGAGATCTTGGGGCGCCTGCGGTGGTCTGCTGATTAGTTGCTCGGGTGGGTGCCGGGTGTGGGGGTCTGTTTCTGTGGCCTGCGCCGCAGGTCTCCCCGGCCATTGCCAGGTGCTGGTGCGCATTCAGGCTCGCTGCATCTGATTCGCAGCTGCCTTAAGAAACAATGGTGAATGACGGGTGAGACTGAACGGGTACAGGAGTGAGAGAAAATGGGTGGGACGGGTGAGTGAGAGTGAGGGAGTGCATATGGGTGTGCATGGGAGCATGTGGGTGTGAAGGTGTGGGGAGGGGTGTGTCTGTGAGTCGGGAGGTGCTGGATTAAGGGGGGTTAGTGCCTCTTGGCAATGTGGGCTCCCCTGGGCAGGGGGGACTTCTTTGGGCATGGGGGTCCCCAGGGTGTGCAGTGGTGGCACTGGGGGGGATGGGGGATGCTCGTGTGGGGGGCGCGGGCCGGTCTCCGGCCTGGGGGGTGGGGTTTTTGGCTCCTGGCACCTGGGGCCCGGGGGCGGGCGTTGGCCCTGCTGGGGGGGTAGGGAGCTGGCGGGTCCGGGGGTTTGGGCTCGCCGCACCGGCCACCTGGCAACCTGGCTTCCCTCGATTGTCCCTCCGGGGGCGGATGCCTGACTTTCCTGGGGCTTGCTGACCTCAGACGTTTGTGCCCTGTGGGGGTTGGTGGTGCTGCCTTGCCTGCTCGGGGTTCCTGAGGGGAGAGCTGCTGCGACCGCCCCCCCGCTTTGTATGTTTCCTGACAAACCACTCACATGCACACACTTATTTTGCATGCGCTTTCATATATATGCATGCAGACATACACGCACAAGTGTCTCTCCTTTAATAGGTGCCGAAACCAGACTCGTGTTGACACATCTTTGGTGGAAGAAGCAGTTTGTCTTCTGTTTGTTTTAGTTGTTGGTTTGTTTGTCTTTTTGTCCGTTTCCCTCCCTTTTCTTTCCCCCTCCATACAATTCCTTTGTATGGAATACAAAGGAATTGTGCAGCCTTTTGTGCAGCCTTTGTATTGTATATTGTTGTTAACTCCTACAGTAGGAGTTAACAACAATATACAATACACAGTTAGGTACTGTATAAGCTCCTCTTGGCAAAGTAAATGTGTTTTGGCACAATAAGGGTGACAGATCCCTGTTCTGCTTACCTAGCTGCCTGACAGGACAAGGGGGAAGAAAAAAAAAGGTGTTTAAAACGATACAATTGATTAAGTGGGGCTAAAGAAATCCTATCCTCTTTGAGGTGGGACCATAGGTACTGTCGGCAGTTAGTGTGCATCCTTCTCCGCACATCCACCAGGCCATGAGAATAGACCAGCTGCTTCAGAACCTGTTAGGAAGCTGGATGAGGTTCTGTGTGGTTTCTATCTAAAATCTCATTTTCAGTACAATTAAAATCCCCACCCATGAATAAAAAATCCTACAAGCTGCAGCTGCTTAATTTATCATTAATCTTTTGTAAAAAAAAAAACAAAACCTCTTCTTCTCAGCACCATTGGTTGGAGCATAAATGTTGATAAAAAATGCAAATTAAATGTTCAAAATGGGCTTTGGCTAAAAGACATCTGCCTTTGATAAAATGCTCAACCTCCAGAGAAGTTGGAGCAAACTTCCTGGAAAATAAAGAACCCACCCCTCCACTGGCTGTGGTGTTCTGACTTAAAATCAATTCTTCCCACTCTCTACTCCAGTCTACCTCTATGCTCGGATCACTGTGTGTTTCTTGTAAAAACAATACATTATTTTTTAAAAAAATTCTTTGACCACCCATTTTTTCCCACTACTGGTGGGTGATGGACTGGCGATCTGTCCAGGGTGTACCCTGCCTCTCACCCAAAAATGCTGGGATAGGCTCCAGCCCCCCCGCGACCCGAAAAAGATTAAGCGGAAGAAAATGGATGGATGGATGGATGGTGGGTTACACGAGTTGTTACAGCAGACATTGACGTATATGCCATAGCCTTACAGTTGAAGCTTGAGTTTTTATGCCGGATGCCCTTCCTGACTCAACCCTGCCCATTTTATCCAGGCATGGGACCGCTGCAGAGAGTATACTGGCTTGTGCTCCCCCGTGGCATCAATGTTCTTCGTTTTTGCTGTTTCAAAAACCAGTGCCCTTTCCTTTGGTTCTCTGGCACAATTTACATTTAAACTCCCCCACCCAAAAACATGCAAGTTAGGTTAATTGGCATCAAACTGGGGATTCTAAATTGTCCTTAGGTATGACTGTGAGAGTGAATGGTTGTCTGTCTCTCTGTGTTGGCCCTGCGATGGACCGGCGATCTGTCCAGGGTGTACCCTGCCTCTCGCCCAAAGATGCTGGGATAAGCTCCAGCCCCACCCCCCCCAAGACCCAAAAAGGATTAAGCGGAAGAAGATGGATGGATGGACTCCCCACCTTAAAAAAAAATCCATAATTTGAGGAGTATTAAAACCAGAGTAAAAAACAATTAAGAGGAAAAGTAAAATGGAAGTCGCTACATTCTTCATCATCATTAAAAACCAATATTAGTGCATACCCATCCGTGCATGCCCGTAGAAACCAAGTTTTTCTGCATGCCCGTAGAAAGTAAGCAAGGGTGTAAGCAAGCACATCAGCACTCGTTCAGTGATGCCTGCCTTTGATCTTTGATTGTGTCATAACTAGTCCTATGATCTTTGCTTGTGTCATAACTAGTCCTATGATATTTGATGATATCATAGTGAGTCCGATGATTGTGAGTGATGACTGCCTTTGATCTTTGATGATGTCATAGTGAGCCCTATGACCGTGAGTGATGACTACCTTTGATCTTTGATGATGTCATAGCAAGTCCTATGATGCCTGCATTTGATCTTTGCTGATAATGTCATAGCGAGTAATATGATGCTTGCATTTGATCACTGCTGATGTCACAGCGAGTCCTATGATCGATGCTATTATCATAGCGAGTCCTATGATCGTGAGTGATGCCTGCGTTTGATCTCTGATGATGTCATATGTAACCCTTGCCTTATGTTAATTAGGTAAGGGAAATAATTAAGTGTAGACCAGTTGCTAGGTTCGTAAGGGTTACAATAGGGAATTAAAGTGAGTGTGGAATGAAATAGCTGGAGGCAAGAAATGAGCAATAATGGTTGTTATTTATAGGGAAAAAAGTGAGCAATATATACAGACAATTTACCACTATACAAATATACAACGGCCGGTATGAAATAAAACCCCAAAGATGTCCTACTGAGCTCAGTGTTTGTTTGTCCTTTTGGGTTAGTCGTTTGACCAGTCAAGATATCTTGCATCTCCAGACTCAGGGTTCTTTTCCTCTTTTAAAGCGGCGACTTGGGTTGTTACCACTTTGAATCCTGGGCACTGGAGAGAGGAAGGGTGCTCTGACACTGTGACATCATACACCTGTTTCTGCGAGGACATGTGTGTGCAGACCAAGACCTTCTGCATATACAACAACAATAAACCCTGGTTCATTCCTAAACTGAAGCAGCTACGTCAGACCAAGGAGGAGGCCTACAGGACTGGTGACTGGACTCTGTACAAGCGGGCCAGAAACATGCTGACGAAGGAGACCAGGCTTGCTAAGAGGAGCTACAGTGTGAAGTTACAAAAAAACTTCTCAGCTAACAACTCTGCTTCTGTCTGGAGAGGCCTACGGAATATCACCAACTACAGGAGACCATCCCCCCACCCTGCGGAAAACCTCCAGCTGGCTAATGACCTAAACAGCTTTTACTGCAGGTTTGAAAAGAACCTACAGTTCTCACCTCCCACCCACACAAAAGGATTATCTGCAGCCCCAGGAACTCCATCCCTCCTCCACTCTGACCTCCCACCAGCACTAATGATCTGTGAAGAGGAGGTGCGCCGGGTCTTTCAGAGACAAAAGATCAAGAAGGCTGCAGGACCTGATGGTGTGTCTCCGTCCTGCCTGAGAGTCTGCTCCAACGAGTTGGCCCCCATCTTCACCCGGATCTTTAACAGATCACTGGAGCTGCGTGAAGTGCCTTCCTGCTTCAAACGCTCCATCATCATTCCAGTTCCCAAGAAACCCTCTATTACAGGATTAAACGACTACAGACCTGTTGCCCTGACCTCTGTGGTCATGAAATCCTTGGAGAGATTGGTGCTGAACCACCTGAAGGTCATCACAGGCCCCCTGATGGACCCACTGCAGTTTGCCTACCGGTCAAACAGGTCAGTGGATGATGCAGTGAATATGGGACTACATTACATCCTGCAACACCTCGACTCCCCAGGGACGTACGCCAGGATCCTGTTTGTCGACTTCAGCTCAGCGTTCAACACCATCATCCCAGGCATTCTTCATCAGAAACTCCTCCAGCTCAAGGTGCCCCCCTCCACCTGCCAGTGGATCTCCAGCTTTCTGACTGACAGGTGGCAACAGGTGAAGCTAGGGAGATTTACATCCAGCTCCCGAAAAATTAGTACTGGCGCCCCCCAAGGATGTGTCCTTTCCCCACTGCTCTTCTCCCTCTACTCCAACGACTGCACCTCAGAGGACCCTTCGGTGAAGCTCCTGAAGTTTGCGGACGACACCACAGTCATCGGTTTGATCCGGGATGATGATGAGTCTGCATACAGGCGGGAGGTGGAGCAGCTGATCCTCTGGTGCAGCCAGAACCATCTTGAACTTAACCCAGCCAAAACGGTGGAGATGACTGTGGATTTCAGGCGACACCCCCCTTCATTCCCCCCACTCACCATCCTCAACAGCACAGTGTCCACTGTGGACTCCTTCAAGTTTCTGGGTACCACAATCTCCCGGAACCTGAAGTGGTCCTCCCATATTGACACTGTCCGGAAAAAGGCCCAGCAGAGGTTGTTTTTTCTGCGTCAGCTCAAGAAGTTTGATTTGCCTCAGGAGCTGCTGGTTGTCTTCTACACCGCCATCATCCAATCTGTCCTCTGCTTTTCCATCACTGTCTGGTTTGGATCTGCCACTAAACAGGACAAGACCAGACTGCAGCGGATCATTAAGTCTGCGGAGAGGATCATTGGTACCGACCTACCCTCCATTGAGAACTTATATCGGTCCATAACCAGGAAACGGGCGGGAAACATCTGTGCTGACCCATCACACCCCGGCCACAAACTGTTTGAACTTCTATCTTCTGGTCGTCGTTACAGATCACTGAAGGTCAAAACCACCCGTCACAGGAACAGTTTCTTTCCTCAAGCCATCACTCTGATGAACTCCTAACATTCACCTAGTCCTACCTGTTGCTGTACTCATGACTTTTCATCCATTATTACATTGCACATAACTCTCACACTGCTTTTTACTTCATTCACATTATATCACTGAATCTGAGTCCACATTGAAATACTGTGTGATTGTATATTTTTTCATATATTTCTGCAAAGTGTGGTTAGTCCGAGTAAATAACTGCATATATTCCCGTATACAGTATATTTGCATCCTTTTATAGAAACGTGGACAGACTGTAATTTACTGTACATACTCTGGTTGTCATTGAATCCTTATTTAAATCCTTCACCTGAACAACGAGAGCAAGTTTTTAGCCAAAGTCAAATTCCTTGTATGTGTTGTGCATACTTGGCCAATAAAGCTGATTCTGATTCTGATTCTGATTCAGTCGAGATCTTGGTTAGATCTCGGTTCAATCTCAGTTCAGTCTCGGGTCAGGCTCGCCATCTCCATTCGGAGAAAATCCAGGATCCAGAAGGTTCTTGATCGGCAACCAAAAAAACCTAGCCTGCACGACAATAATGGTATTATTGTTTACAGCTAGAGTAATTCGTCTTCCAATCCCTTCTTATATAACACCATAGCTTAGTGTTTAAATTCTTCTCTCATATTACTATTATCACAATCCAGCAATATAGTAATATCTTACATTTTACATGCATGTGTTCTTTTTCTCACAATGTCTCTGGTAGCACATGAAATACCCTTTTTTCATGTAACCAATTAAATGAATTCCTCTGTTTATCTCTACATCACTTAACATGACTTAACCATGAAATTATGATTAATCCCTTTCAACCTTGTCTTTGTAAATCATGAAATGAAATACAATTAATCTATCACATAACCAGGGAATATACCATCCTATTACTTCCAATATTCCCTTTTTTAAAATCAGCAAAACCCTGTCTGAGCTACTGGGCTTAGCATAACCTATGGATTTACATAGTAGACCAACACCTTGTGCTTTTAGCATCAAACTACACATTGCATTCGACAGAAATAGTGCATATGAACTAAAAGTACTTCATCATACTGTTGGGAACTGAAATCACATTTAGGGAAACCATACAGACACAAAAATAGCCTTTTCCATTACTTTTAAACAGAAAAAATCCACTCACGATTAGCATTAGCACAATGCTAACATTGTGGAGATGTGTGGAAAGACGAGGCTGAGTTTATTACTCAAAATCAGTTTTATTCACCACCACATTCTCCAACATCCAAAAAACAGAAAAGAGAAAGGCATGCCCCCACAGCTGTCCTTTTTATACCCCAGGACACCAAAGCAAACAGTCGCATTATCTATACATCCCGAATCACAATGCACCCCCCTTCAGGTCTTCTGTCTCCACCTGAAGTCCTGGTGGTCAGGAAATCCTTCATGGCCGTCTCTCTGCATACAAAAGGCCAGACTTCGCATCCTCCTGCTACCCCTAGGAGGTTCAGACCTTTTGTTCCTCTGAGACGTGCAGTAAACAATAAGCATACAGTAACAAGCATGTGAAGCATATGGAAAACGCATATGTGCCCACATGACCGCCCCCCCAAACGTCTAAGATAGAACAACATCACCACAGATTGCATGTCATAATAAAATCACTACATATTAGTCCATGGTATGGTCTCAACCTTCTCCCATATCTGCTGTAAGCAGGCTGTACCACTTCCATGGCGTCTTCCAGCTGTGGATCTGCTGCCTGGGGATGAGAACTGTTAGTCAACCTCTGCGGGTGTTCTGGGGAATGCTCTCAAGGGGGTCTGCCACGCCGAGGAGCCTTCACCAACTGCACAACTTCGTCAGCTAACACAAAAGCGGGTTTGAGCCTGTTAATGCCAATCCTTTCTTTTCTGCCCCCCAAATCTAGCAAAAAATGCTTATCCCCTGTTTCCAGCACTCTATATGGTCCATCATAAGGTGGGCGTAAAGGTGGACGATGGGCATCATGTCTGACAAAAACAAACTCCACATTTTTTAAAGCCTTAGGCACAAAAACACGCGGAAAACTGTGGTGAACGGGGCCCGGTAGCATGCTCGGGCCCGTGCTATTCTGTAACCGCTGAACCGGGGAGGGCTCTGGCGCAGGATTATCTGGGAGAAATTCCCCGGGCAGCCGAAGTGGCTGTGTGAACACTAGCTCAGCTGGGGAGGCTTCTAAATCCTCTTTAGGTGCAGAACGCAACCCCAATAAAACCCATGGTAGCTTGTCCACCCAATTTGTATCCGTAAGCGAGGCTCTGAGGGCCGCCTTCAATGACCTGTGAAAACGTTTGCACAACCCGTTAGCCTGCGGGTTGTACGCGGTCGTGCGGTGGATTGTTGCCCCCAGGCTGTGGGACATCGCTGACCAAAGTTCGGAAACAAATTGCGGGCCTCTGTCAGACGTAATGTCCGACGGAACCCCAAAACGCGCTACCCACGCCGTTAAAAACGCGCGCGCCACCTCCTCAGCTGTGGTTGACGACAGCGGGACCACTTCCGGCCAGCGCGTGGTGCGGTCAACCATTGTCAGAAGATGTGTGCACCCTTGTGAGGGCGGGAGGGGGCCTACGAGGTCCACGTGGACATGATCAAACCTTTTAGCCGGGATATGAAACGGCTCCAAGGGAGCTCTCGTGTGTCTATGAACCTTGGCCCGCTGGCAGGCTGTGCAGGCTGCCGCCCACTCTCTAACTTGTTTACGCAGGCTCGGCCACACAAATTTCTCTCCTACCATTTTGACCGACGCGCGTGCTCCCGGGTGTGCCAGAGAATGGATCAAGTCAAACATGCGGCGGTGCCACGCGGCTGGAACCACCGGACGCGGCCGCCCAGTGGAGACATCGCAGATTGGGGGGGGCATACCGTCTTGCAGCACCCTGCTCTCCAGCCTTAACCCTGTTGGTCCAGACTGGAGCGCGCGCACATCTGCGTCGCTACCCTGCTCCGCGGCCATGGCTGCATAATCTATCCCCATGCGGACTGGGGCCGCGCGCACTTCCGCGTCGCCAACCTGCTCCGCGGCCATGGCTGCAGGATCTACCTCCGCGCGGGCGGGAGCCCCCACGGCACACGAGAGGCAGTCCGCCACTACATTAAGTTTACCCGCCACATGCTGGATATCGGTAGTAAACTCCGAAATCGCGGCCAGCTGTCTCTGCTGCCGGCCTGACCAAGGTTCTGAAATCTTGGCCATCGCAAAAGTCAGCAGCTTGTGGTCAACGAACGCGGTGAAACGGCGTCCTTCCAGCCAGAACTGGAAGTGGCGAATGGCCAAGTGGAGAGCTAACAACTCCCTGTCGAATGCGCTGTATTTTCGTTCGCTGTCACGCAGGGTCTTACTGAAAAAGGCGAGCGGTTGCCAGGCTCAAGCTACAAACTGTTCCACGACCGCCCCTATGGCCACATCTGAGGCGTCAGTAGTGAGCGTCATGCGGGCCGCTGGGACTGGATGTGCTAACAACGCAGCGTTTGCCAGGGCTGTTTTGACTTCGGAAAATGCGCGCTCTCGCTCCGGAGACCATTCAACTTTATTTGTGGGTTTTTGTTTTTTTAGTGCAGCATACAATGGTTGCATGAGCTGCGCTGCGCGGGGGAGGAAACGGTTATAAAAATTTACCATTCCCAAAAACTCCTGTAACGCTTTGACCGTTTGTGGCTGGGGAAAATTTGTTACTGCGCGCACTTTGTCAGGCAGAGGGACCGCTCCCTCTGGGGAGACGCGATGGCCCAAAAAATCAATCTGCGTCACCCCGAACTGACACTTTGCAGGGTTAATTATTAACCCGTGCTCTGCCAACCTCCGGAAAACTGCTGTGAGGTGGTTTTCGTGTTCATCTTCGGACGCGCTGGCTACCAATATGTCGTCCAGGTAGATGAACACGAAAGGGAGATCGCGCAGAACCGCGTCCATCATGCGTTGGAACGTCTGCGCAGCGCCCTTAAGCCCAAACGGCATGAGCAAAAATTTGAAAAGCCCGAAGGGAGTTATTACCGCTGTTTTGGGTATGTCCTCAGTGTGCACTGGGACCTGGTGATAACCGCGTACCAAGTCTATTTTAGAAAAAACGCGCGCCCCCGCCAAATGAACTGAAAAATCTTGGATGTGCGGGATCGGGTAGCGGTCGTGCGCTGTAGCATTGTTCAGCCTGCAGAAATCACCACAAGGCCGCCACAAGTCATCAGCTTTCGGGACCATGTGAAGCGGTGAAGCCCATGGGCTCTTCGAACGCCTGATGATGCCCAACCTCTCCAGGTTGGCGAACTCCTCGCGCGCTATGGTCAGTTTAGCTGAATCCAAGCGCCGAGCTTTTGCGAAAACGGGCGGTCCGGTGGTAGTAATAAAATGTTCCACCCCGTGTTTAGCCACTGTCGCCGAAAATGTTGGGACCGTGAGTGCTGGGAACTGAGTGAGGAGTGTGTGGAACTTACCACCTGCAGCTGTGACGTTGGCTTGTGCTGTTGGCGGGGCCACTCGAGCTGTACAGGGAATAGAATAAAAAGAGAGTGCATTAACCAGGCGTCTGTTAGCAAGATCGACCAACAAACTATGTGAGCACAAAAAATCAGCCCCTAACATATTGAAATTGACTGCCGCTATGACGAAAGTCCATTCGAAAGTGCGGCCGTGTAAAGACAGAAGCAGAGTCCTCTCACCGAAGGTCTTAATTGCCGAGCCGTTCGCTGCTGACACCCGGGGACCGCTGGAAGGCGCCAGTCGGTCAGCGTAGGAAGGTGTGATGAAACTCAGCTGGGAGCCTGTGTCCACGAGGAAGTGCCTCCCCGAGTGCGCATCCTTCAAGTAGAGCAGCTTGTTCTCCTCTCCGAGGGCCGCAGCCGCTACCGACCCCCGGTCTTGGTGTTTCCCGAGCGCTTGAAGTGGCACGGTGGAATGCACTTGCGTGCCCTCTCTGCGAAACCGCAATGGTAGAAGCAAAGGACGTCGTCTGCTCCGTGTCTCCCGGCCCTTGCCGCCGCCGTCATCGGTGTGTCTGGTGCTGCAGCCTCTGGCCCCCTGCCGTCTCTGGACGTTGCGCCTGGCCCCGCAGCCGCAGCCGCGCATCGTTTACTGGCGTCGACGAGTCGCTGCGCCTCCTGGCCCAACTCGTGGTAGTCTCGTCGGGCCAGCAGTGGTGAACTGGCCAGGGTCACTCTCACCTCTGACGGTAGGGTTCTGAGGAAGAGGTGGGTGAAGATGAAGTTATCATCTTCGGAGTCTCTCAAACTCAACATCTTCCCCATCAGGTCTGCAGGTCTGTCGCCCTCAAATTCAGTCAGCACCAGAAGCCTCTCTGCTCGCTCCTGCACCGAGGGGGTGAAGTGACGAATGAGTGCAGCCTTCAACATGCTGTACTTGTCGCTGTCCGGCGGGTGGTTGATCAGGCTCTCCACTCGCTGGGTTGTGTGGTTGTCCAGCTTTGCAACCACATGGTAGAACTTTGTGGTGTCTACCGAAATCCTCCGGAGGTGGAACTGTGCCTCGACTGCGTTAAACCAGGAGCGCAGCTTGTTCGGCCAGAAGTCCGGTAGGTGGACTGTGGCTGCATTTGTTTGGCTGGCTCCTGGCGAGTCTGGCTCGGGAGATTCGTCTCCGCTTATGATACGTTGTAGGGTCACCAGTGTGGAGATGTGTGGAAAGACGAGGCTGAGTTTATCACTCAAAATCAGTTTTATTCACCACCACATTCTCCAACATCCAAAAAACAGAAAAGAGAAAGGCATGCCCCCACAGCTGTCCTTTTTATACCCCAGGACATCAAAGCAAACAGTCGCATTGTCTATACATCCCGAATCACAATGCACCCCCTTCAGGTCTTCTGTCTCCACCTGAAGTCCTGGTGGTCAGGAAATCCTTCATGGCCGTCTCTCTGCATACAAAAGGCCAGACTTCGCATCCTCCTGCTACCCCTAGGAGGTTCAGACCTTTTGTTCCTCTGAGACGTGCAGTAAACAATAAGCATACAGTAACAAGCATGTGAAGCATATGGAAAACGCATATGTGCCCACAACATTAGCATAACATTAGCATGTATCTGACTCACCAAGATGAGGTTTCAGTGTGAATACAGCAAAGGACACAGCCACAATGCCCCTCACGCTCGTGCTCCCGTCAACTTAGGATAATAAAGGTTGCAAATTAGCGTTTGGAGAGTGTTTAGATCCATTTATAGCATCTTTCTGAATGAAACTCACCAAGAAGAGGTATCTGTGTGAATCAGACCGCTTCACAACCTCTCTCGTCTGCGCTCATATCGTGAAAGACTGAATTCCGAGTGCGCGCTTGCTGTCTCTACTCGGAAGGCGGGGCTAATATCGCTCTTAACGAATGGAAAGACCCAGATCACCCAACGTGGCCATGAACCGGAAATTCAAAAGTTCGATGACGAGGATCGCACTTCCTCTTCCCCAAGATAGTCGGTTTTCAAAATAAAATCACACACTTTCATTAATACAAATGAAATCTGAGAAAAAGGGTCATTTTCTCAGCTGGGTTACACATAGCAAGTCCTAAGATCGTGAGTGATGCCTGTCTTTGTTATATAGGAACATCATAGGACATTTCACACATAAGGAGTCGTTATACATAGGAACATCATAGGACATCATGCAGACATCATAGGAACATCATTGGCGGTCCTATGATCTTTGGCTGTGACACACTGACAGACACACACTGATATATTTCTTGAATTTATAGTGATTTGTTTTCTTACTTTATTCACCTGTTTTCTTAGTCTGTAAATTTCGTGATCTGTAAGGTCCATCTCAGCTTTGCCTTTTATAAGCCATCTGGTAGTTATAAAAAGCCTGGTTATCAGGAAGATGGACCCCCCTCCCCCCACACACACACACATGAATCCAGCTTGAAAGAAGAATATAGAGTGATGTTTTAGAGTGAAGTACATGACGGTAAGGCACCTGTAAGCTGGTTGCCAACCGCCAATCAAATCTAAAAGAAGAAGAAGAAGACGGCTGCACCTCAGACACAGTCCAAGGACAGATAATTTTTTCACACGTAAGTTGTTCAGAACTCCTTATATAAAGATATAGAGCGATGATAATCAAGTCAGTGGCGGTAATGTACCTTTAAGCTGGTTGCCAACTGCCCAACAAATCTAAAAGAAGAAGAAGAAAATGCTGTTGTATTTTCTTCTTCTTCTTTTAGATTTGATTGGTGGTTGGCAACCAGCTTACAGGTGCATTACTGCCACATACTCCATATATGTCTGTCTTCCTGATAACAAGGCTTTTTATAACTGTCAGATGGCAGAAAATGCTGTTGTAGAGATAGTGTTATAGACATCATGTAAACATGGAAATCTCACTGAAGAAGAAGAAGAAGAAGAAGAAGAAGAAGAAGAAGAAGAAGAAGAAGAAGAAGAAGAAGAAGAAGAAGAAGAAGAAGAACTCCTCATACACGGCCAAGATGTATAGAGTGAAGTACGAGGAGACGAAGAAGAGTGATGTCTGAAGATAGAGTTGAGGTTCGACTGGACACAGCAATGATGGATGATAGAAGGACTACTGCTCCTGACTAGATAGAGTGATGATATAGATTGAAGTACGTGGCGGTAATGCACCTGTAAGCTGGATGCCAACCGCCAATCAAATCTAAAAGAAGAAGATTGTTCAGAACTCCTCATAAGAACTCCTTATAGAGTAACATATCTATGTCTAACGGTGAGGCTGGAGTAGCCACGGCATGAAGAGGCGGCAACTCTCTGCTGAAGAAGAAGAAGGTGATTCGACCAGGACACGAATTCAACTAGGAGGAATGGAGGTATCAAGCAAGGAAGAGGAAGTTTGGAGCACGGTGGAGTCTAAAAGAAAGCAAAGTAAATGTCAAGAAACTCAATCAAGACCGTTATGAAGTGCTGAGGAATCAGAGGATGAACAATCCTGGAATGAACAGAAGGAGTGGAAAGTAATCTTTAAACTTACTCAGGAAGGGGCATCGTTTCGTGAGTGGAACCCAATTAAGCTCACAAATGCAATTAATGGGTTACTTGGGGTAGTTTTAAATGCAAGGGTTCTTCGTAGTGATTCGCTGCTGGTTGCATGTAAAGATAGTGTTCAACAAGGAAAAACAATCAGAGTCACTCAGATGGAGGGAAAAAATGTGCAGTGTTCAGTATTGGAAGGAAATAAGGCAATGAGAGGAGTGATATCGGGCATTTCAACGGCTGTCTCACCTGATAAAATAATGAGGAACTTAACTGGAGCAAAAGTGACAGGTACAGAGATTGAAAGCTAATAGAAATGGCAAAAAATGTGATAGTCTGTCAGCAATGTTAAAATTTGATGAAACAAGACTGCCAAGTAAGGTGTATATTGGCTCCATGAGCTATGAAGTCAGACTTTACGTTCCTCCTCCACTCAGATGTTTCAAATGTCAAAAGTTTGGTCATGTAGCAACGATATGCAATGGTAGACAATGATGTGCCAGATGCTCCAGTGAACATGAATATGGCAAGTGTAAAAGAAGAGCAAAATTACTGTAACTGTGGTGGTGAACATAGCTCTGCATAGCGAGGTTGTGAAGCCAGCAAAAGAGCAGCAGAAATTCAGTAGATAAAAGTCTCCCAGGGACTAACATATGCAGAAGCTGCGAAAAAGGTGCCAGCTAAAAAAGTGGCAGTGGACTCGAACAGACAAAGTGTGCAGACTTGCAGTTCATGCAGTAGAATTAAGGAAGATACTCTGGTTCTGAAGGAAAATAATTTTGTCTTATTTGTAGTAGATGTGATAAACTGCATTGTGCAGACTTCCAAGAAAACAGAAAAAATCAAAATCATTGTGAAAGCAGCAGAAAAATATCTTGGCATTAAGGGGCTACAGTGGGAAGCAGTTGAAGACTTGTTAAGTGGGGGATCTTTAAGTTCAAAGACATCATGGGCTGGTGGATCAACCGGCAATCAAGTCTTAAAGAAGAAGAAGAAGAATGAGATGAGACGCAGATACAGGAAAGACCGGCCTGGGTGGCCGACATCTTGGCCGTGGCAGTTGCCACAGAGTGAAGTTGCCCACAGAGTGAAGTGATGATATAGAGTAAAGTACGAGGAGGCGAAGAAGAGTAATGTCTGAAGATAGAGTTGAGGTTCGATTGGACACAGCAATGATGATAGAAAGACTACAGCTCCTGACCAGATAGAGTGATGATATAGAGTGAAGTACGTGGCGGTAATGCACCTGTAAGCTGGATGCCAACCGCCAATCAAATCCAAAAGAAGAAGAAGAAGACAATATAGAGTGATGACAATCTAGTCAGTGGCGGTAATGCACCTGTAAGCTGATTTCCAACCACCAATCAAATCTAAAAGAAGAAGAAGAAGAATGACCAGATAGAGTGTTATAGACATCATGTAGACATGGAAATCTCACTGGAAGAAGAAGAATGACCAGAGAGTGTTATAGACATCATGTAGACATGGAAATCTCACTAGAAGAAGAAGAAGAAGAAGAAAAAGAAGAAGAAGGTGGTGGTTCACAACTCCTTATACAAAGATATAGAGTGAAGAAGATGTTGCCAACCGAGAAGAATTCTGACTTATGAGTGAAGTATGTGGCAGTAATGCACCTGTAAGCTGGTTGGTTGCCAACCACTAATCAAATCTAAAAAAAAGAAGAAGAAAATGCTGTTGCATATCCAGCCCCTTCATACCCTTGGTCTGCTGTAAAAACAATGTATACATTTTGGCAGGATATATAATGTCCTCCTGACTAACAGACAATATTGCGTGAAAACACATTGCTGTCTGACACACAGGCCTCACTGTCGCTGCTGTCGGAGAGAGCTGCACTATCTGCAACATTCTGTCTGACCATCAGCTGACTGGCTTTTCCATCTGCAAATGCAGTTCGCGCTTTTTTTCTGCGGTGCTTAAGAGAAGCCTGCCAGGCCTCACATGCCTCCATACCTTCTGCATCAGCTGCAGCACCATCCTCACACAGACCTCCTGATGCTTCACTTGTCCCACACTGTTCACTTGTTCCTTCACCAGTCATGCACAATTGACCATCCACCTCATCTTCTTCACACAGCTCTCCAGTTACTTCATCTCCCTCACCCACATCTCTCATTTCACTGTTCAAGTCACCAACTTTGCCCAGCTCACCTGTGACCCCACCTGCCTTAACTGTTTCACTACTCAAATATATTTTCAACTTTCTAAATCAAGAATACAGTAAAGATGAAATTGTGGCGGTTCGTTTTAACCCCACAACAGACTAAGGACACTCAGCCCTCTTTTCTCTGTTTTCCTGCTGCACTACTGAGATGCAATGTGCCATTCATGTATTTGTGATGCAAACATGCATGTATTGTGATGTAATGCACCATTCTGTATAGTGTGCATATGGCTTGTCCTTACTGTGCTTTTTCTGAGCATCTTACATATGTAGATGTGCTTTGGTGTATTAATGTCTACAGGTAGACGAGTTTCTTCTGTCTCACCTCTGTGATGTTAATTATTGCCTTTCATCCATTGTACTCATGCGTCCTGTCCTTACTGTGACCTAGAGACTCAGATCAATATGTAGATGTGCTTGTTAGCCTCTTTGTCCGCACCTGGAGCGAGGTCTAGCTAATCTGCCCTTGGTCTCACAAATGCAAATACCTCCTGCCTGTTCTGTTATCCCTTTGATCATTCTAACTGTGGGGTATGTCTCTTTCATGTATTGTTATGGTCAAGTATTTAAGGCGCAACTCTGTAACGCTCTCCCTCTCACTCTTCAACCTCTGCTGCAGGACACAGACTTTGTGTCCGCTTCTCCGAGAGCCTGAGGATCCCGCTCCGGGCTGCTCACACTATGCACCGGAGAGGGGATCCCGTGACGGCGGTATGATTAATAAAACCTGCTTAAAACCACAGCATCGCTGCTTATTTTTGCATGCCGCCGCACTGGTGACCCCTCGAACACGCACACGTTTTGTGCGAAAGCGACCTTCCGAGCTGGACAGCCGCACAGCTGCGCTGGAGACCCCGCCTGAAAGCACACGCTTTGTGCAAAGCAACTTCTGGTCTGGACCGCAGCACTGGTGACCCGACGCTGAAACGAACACGCTGCCAGCGAACGCAACACCCGGCGGTGATTCTCCGACGACAAGCGAACGCAACAGCTCCGTTCTGCTTCAGGGAGATTTCGACGCAGAGTTTCCAGGTTGAAACCCTCCGGAGACCACCCACGTCCGGGAAAGCTGCAGCAACGTTTCATGGTGAGATCTGCACGCCGGAGATCTGCACATCCACGCTGGACCGGCCGCTCTCACTGAGAGCGCACGCACCTCGTCCTCTCTCCACGACGGCAACCTCCAGGGCCGACGGAGAGCGCAGCGCGTGGAACTGAACGCACCATGGCCGCACGAGCGACAATGATCGTCTCCTCCCTCTCACCGCTCCAACGCAGCTGCATGAGCCTGAGGAACAAAAGATCGTCTATTCCCTCCCGCCGCTCCAACGCATCTGCACGGGCCTGAGGGACTAAAGATCGTCTATTTCCTCTCACTGCTCCAACGCACCATGGCCAATCTACAGCCACAGCTCAACCTGGATTTTATCGGCGCCGTCTGCGCCGACCTCCACCAAGTTTCTGCACCCTGACTCGCCACTCCAGCGGCCCACCCACGCCACGGAACCCCCGCGCACGCTCGGGGAGTTACAAGGACGGCGCATCACGCACGGGACAAGTAACGGCTCCACAGACTGCCTTCCTCCTTCGCCGCTGCCTTTCAGGGCTGCTCGCTCACCTGAAGCACGCATGCAGCACGCTCGAAGGATTTGTTAACAGTCTCAGCCACGGCACAAAGGGATTTCAGCCGTCAGCTGCTCCCGGGGGTTTTGGGGTTGCTTCGGCACCTGAAGCCAACAGTCCCTCTGCTTTGTTTACTTTTTTCTTACAGCCGCTCCTGCTTTTCTTCATGGCCACGAGAGGAGTCAGAGACTAATTTTTCTTCTGGTGATCTCCGCACGTGCAACGGGACAACCCCTCGACGTCGCGGAGCAGCAAACAATTTTTGCGCGGCTCAGGACGATTTCACAGCTCCTGCCGGCACTTACTACCCGTCCCTCCCCCTCCGCCTGCAGCGAGCTTCTCCCACAGCTCGCTCACACAGATGGATTATCGAGGTCGCGGCCCCCTGCCGCGTCCTCTGGGGGGGAGCGTGTGTGGCGGTTCGTTTTAACCCCACAACAGACTAAGGACACTCAGCCCTCTTTTCTCTGTTTTCCTGCTGCACTACTGAGATGCAATGTGCCATTCATGTATTTGTGATGCAAACATGCATGTATTGTGATGTAATGCGCCATTCTGTATAGTGTGCATATGGCTTGTCCTTACTGTGCTTTTTCTGAGCATCTTACATATGTAGATGTGCTTTGGTGTATTAATGTCTACAGGTAGACGAGTTTCTTCTGTCTCACCTCTGTGATGTTAATTATTGCCTTTCATCCATTGTACTCATGCGTCCTGTCCTTACTGTGACCTAGAGACTCAGATCAATATGTAGATGTGCTTGTTAGCCTCTTTGTCCGCACCTGGAGCGAGGTCTAGCTAATCTGCCCTTGGTCTCACAAATGCAAATACCTCCTGCCTGTTCTGTTATCCCTTTGATCATTCTAACTGTGGGGTATGTCTCTTTCATGTATTGTTATGGTCAAGTATTTAAGGCGCAACTCTGTAACGCTCTCTCTCTCACTCTTCAACCTCTGCTGCAGGACACAGACTTTGTGTCCGCTTCTCCGAGAGCCTGAGGATCCCGCTCCGGGCTGCTCACACTATGCACCGGAGAGGGGATCCCGTGATGGCGGTATGATTAATAAAACCTGCTTAAAACCACAGCATTGCTGCTTATTTTTGCATGCCGCCGCAAAATGACATTTTTGTGTTAATTGAAGTCATTATAAATGTGAAGTTCCTCTTCTTCCCATGTGTAGACATGATTTGGGATCCTGCAGTAAGGAGGATCTCACATCGGGCATATTTACACCTATTTGCATATTCAGATGGAGGCATATCAAGGAAAGAGTCTGGTATTCCCTCATGTGTGCTCAATTCCAGGAAGATGAGATAAGATAAGATAAGATAAGATAAGATAAGCCTTTATTAACCCCACAATGGGGAAATTCCACGATTGCAGCAGCAAAGGGATAGCAGCACTCAGAGCAATAGTAAATAAGATAATAAGAACTGGTTAGCCAAAGCAGTAAATAAATATACATGCGTACACAGTTATATACACAGTGCAGGAGCATTGCATCTTGATGCTTCTTCTTCCGGCTTTCAGAGAGAGCAGACGCATTTCTTCTCTCCTCCTCCGCCTCCCTTGACTGATCCCAGCTTGCTGTGTCCTGTCTGTGTCTCGCTCTCCTTCTCGCTGATCTCAATCCAAACGGAAAATTATGGAATTGAGCTGGGCTTTAAATGCAATTGACACCACTTTTTCAAACAGAAAATCAGGCCCGGGGGAGCCTAGGTGTGGGAGAGACTCATGGGACAATTGGAAACTCATGTGTCTGTGTGATTCGATTGAGGATGTGGAAGACATCTACCTGTTTGGCTTCATGATCACAGGATTTCTGCTGTTTGGCTTTGGAGTTTTCCTGGTGTATCGGAAATTAAAGAAGTTGAAAAGAGCTAATCAAAATGCGGACCCGGCGAAGCTCCTTCAACAATTCAACCAGATGGGGAGAGCACTGATAGCGGCAAATGGTGAACTGAATTCGAAAGGTGGAAAACATCTCGGAGTCGCTGGGTGCTCTCCAGGGAATGATTTTAAAGCCTGTGAATAATGTAAATTGTGATGCACAGACTCGCATGAGAGATGAAAATTCTATGCTCTAAGTGAACTGTGCTCATCAGGCCTTGATTCGACGTCCTTGGGAGAACTCATTCCTCCAGGAGAAGAGATAAAGCAGAAGGGAGTTTTGGCTTCTCTCTAACCCAAACAATTGCTGATGTGCAGCCATCTGAACTCTCCAAGGACAGCATCATGTGACTAACATGGAATTTTACCATCTGGCATGCACTGAAGAGAGATGAACTCTGTGGACATGTTATCTGTTTTTGAACACCAAGGACATAACATCTAGCCGTTGCCTAGGAGAGGATTTTTGTTGTCCACCAGTAACTGATACTTCACACACTGCATTCACACTGATATCATATGACTGACATACACACACTGGTTTCTCTCTTGCTTTGTTAATGTGTGGATCTGTATTGTCTGCTAAGTGTGCAATTAGAGGGTTTTTTCTATGTGATCACAATCTTGCTCACTCGAGCTATATTTTGATAACTATGTTTTTTCTCTCTGCCCAATGTGTCACCCCCTCCCCCTCCCCCTCTTTACCCCCCACTGTATGAGGCGCCTGTATGGCTGCCGCGTCATTAGGGAGCGCTTAACACGAGCGCACCTTAGTGATAAGTAAAATTCCTTGTATGTGTAAGCATACTTGGCAATAAAGTTGATTCTGATTCTGATGATATTAACAGCATATTAGTTTGTTAAATTACCCTGCAGAATATAAATATGTACCCAGACAGTATATTTCGCATTTCAATCAACAGTGTTGTTGCCACCCTCAGTAATAATTGTAATTGTCTTAGTTGTGTATTGGAGTGGATGATCTCTATTGTGCAAAGTTGTTATGTTTAGTACATTTAGTACAACCTCTACGAGCAGCACCAGTTAGGTTATAAAGTCTGACTGCCATAGACAGGAAGGACCTGTGGAACCTCTTCATCGTGCACTTAGGATGGCACAGCCTACCACTAAATGAACTCCTTAGTAGGTTCAGCGTGTCCTGCATGGAGTGGGATTCAGACTCCAGCAATGATGACAGCTTAGCCACCATCCTCCTCTCTCCTATCTCCTCCACTGGGTCGAGGCGTTGCCCCAGAACTGAGCTAGCTTTTTTGATCAGCCTGTTCAGTCTCTTCCTGTTGGCTGCCATGATGCTACTGCCCCAGCAGACCACTCCAAATGTGATGGCTGATGCCACCACCGAATCGTAGAAGGTCTTCAGAAGTGCCCCTTGCACTCCAAAGGACCTGAATCTCCTCAGGAGGCTCCCTGTGTTGCCCCTTCTTTGCCCCTCTTTGGTGTTGTGTGACCAGTCCAGTTTATTGTTCCGGTGAACACCCATGTACTTGTAGGATGTCACCATCTCAATGTCTGTTCCCTATATGGGGATGTACAAGGAAATGTGCTTGGATTCCTGCGTATGCACTGTTTCATACATCTGGATTTTTTTGTGCTTACACCATTTTTTAAAATTTAAATGTATGTCATCTTTCAGTAGGGAATCCACGTAAGTCTTTGTACATGAAGCCCCAGGTGTCTCACCTACAACACTATCTACCACCTCATCCACTTTATTTTCAACTTCACTCGTTTCCCTGATCCCCTCACCTGCTTCACCCACACCCTTTTCCCTCTCATCACTCACCACAGTGCTGTTCTCGTTTGGACTCTGTCTCACTCCCAGCAGCTCCTCTGCTGTTGTCCCGATGCTGGCATCTTCAGCCTGCATTGAGACGCCGTGCTGCCAGGTGGTGGCCTGGCGTGGCCCCAACATGGGCTGGTAAGCGGTGGCAGCTATCTGCTGCTCAGAGTGAACAGGCCCTCCGCCAATGGCGGTAGTCCCAGTCGTGTCCCTCGGGACAGGGCCGGCACGATTTGAACAGGCTCAAGATTGTTATGTCTGGAAATGATGGAAGTGGACACATCCACATGTTGAGGTTAGCTTTATTGGTGTTAGCATGAAAGAGTGGTACAGACAGTGGGTAGTAGGTAGGGTGCCAAGAGAAAGGGCTGGCTCTGGGCAGCCATATAATATACCCCTCGTGCTGATATTACCTGTGCGTACGTGCGCCTGCAGTGCAGTGCATTGTGTTTTTCCATACACTACATTTACTCCCCCCTTGAAAAACTTAGAACCATATTTCTGTAAATTTACCTTAGCAAGGGGCGGTAAGTATAAGAACATGCATGTAAATATATTGGCTAATGTAAAACAGAGTATGCATAACTATGCCAAACAGGCTGACATATAGAACCACCTAAGGCATATTTCCAATCATAACATTTCTAACTAGGCAACCGGGTGGACTGCTGGTGTGCCCGCATGGTCAAGTGAGTTATTCTGCCACTGAACATACCGTGCGCTGACTATCAATGTATTTAAACTCAGTAACATAGTCCTCAAGATGAATATGTCTCCATGGGACTCGTGCCAGGCAGAACTCAGGCTGCGCTGGGCCGGATGGTTCCGGCGGGCTGGATCTGCGAACTGTTCATCAGCGAAATCCCAGTCTGGGCGAGCCAACTTGGTTGTGGTCCGTTGATCAGGAGTGGGAGGTGGTTGTAACAATGGAATTGTTCTGAATTGTGTTACAGCATGAACTGTTATTGAGTGAACACCAGGGGGAGTGGAGAGCTGGTGAGACATCTAGTAGCTAGACACTGTTCATGTATCATCATATTGTTCTTTAATAAAGTTCCCAGGAAGCAAGGGTAATGCTTTAACTGTTGAGTTTGTATAGTCATAGGAGACAGAACAAACTGAAACAGTGGTGTCTTCCTTCTGTGGTGGCTGGCGTGCCGTTGTGGCCCATCAGTTAGAAGAAAGGCAGCTGGTCCTAGCTGAGCGGTGATCCACATTGGTGTTGGCCAGAAGGACTGCAGCTTGTACGAGGGATCGGGTTGACGTACCTGGACCCAATTGAGCACCGTGAGTGGAGGACACTCCACTCAGCGTTCCTTATTCATGAAGTGTTGTTGTTGCTCTGCAACCCTGTTTTTAGGGGAGAGCGCCACCGCTGGAGTGTCATCTGATGGAGGACATGGCCGGTTCTGTTCAGCTATAACTTGCAACTCCTGCAGTGATGCAGCAGCTCGAGGAGGCTTGTGCTGTGTGAGGTGCTTCTGTCATTGCTCTTCCATCCCGCTGCCAGGGAAAGGCACCATTACTAGGGTATCGTCTGCTGGGTCATCTGGTGGTGGACATAGAGGCAGGCCGGTCTTGCCGCTGACAGGGTAGGCCTTTCTTTCTTCTGGGTCCTGCGTGACTGTGGACCGGATCTCCTGCAATGAGGTGGCAGCTCGAGAACACTCATGCTGCATGAGGACCAGCTCCGGATCCTGTGTGGAGGCGGTCTGGATCTCCTGTGGTGGCTCCAGGTCCTACATGGACGCAGACTGGAACTCCTACAGCAGAGCTGCAGCTCGGGGAGGCTTACACCATGCGAAGATGAGTTCCCAGTCTCCTGTGCTCTGCTCGTCGTGCGGTGTGAAGCAGAGAGCAGCAGCACCCGCGTCTGGGCAAAGCGGGCTCAGGCCATTATGAGCTAAACAGAGTTCCATGTGATTTGTGATGGAAAGGCCTAATTCATAGAGTAGATCACATCCCAGAATGTTGTCACTGAGGCGTGTCACTTGGAATGTGTATGCTGGGACGAATCTTAACCAGTCACAAACCGACAGGGTAGCAGTTCCTACCATGCTGATTTTTGTGTGTCCATACCTGAACAGTTCCACCATGTCTGGCTTGATTGGTTGCAGGGGACTTGGGCTGTTGTTGGTCAACTTAGCTTACCGCTGGGTCGGTGTGCTGTGGCATCTTGCTGTCCCGTGACGTCTACCTCAGAACCATTGTGAAGAGACGTGGGGTTGCAGGGCTGAGCAGTCGGGGCAATGGCTTGAATCAGCAGAGCTGAATGTGGGGAGTACGGATCAGGGTCTGCTAGCTGCAATGCTAACTGGGCAGCCACTTCTAGCTCTAGCTGGGATGCTAATTCCACTGATTCGGTCAGCGGCAGGCCACCCGGCACCGTCATTACCTTTTCCCACAGCTTCGTGTTGGTGGTGTGCTCTGCTAGCTGGTCTCACAAACTCATCTTCCAAGTGTCCAAACCTACATGCACTAGCCAAACAGTGGAGGTCGGCAACATATTGCTGGACCGACTCACCTGTACGCTGTCCGCACTGGTAAAACACATGTCTTTAGGTCATCATGCTCTTTGGAACATTGACATGTCCGGCTAGTAAACCAACACATTCATCGTAATCATAGGTGTCTGCGGGTCCAAGCATTCAGAAGATACGCCATCCCTCCATGCCGAGGCAGTGGATTAGCACGGCCTTTAGCTTAGCATTGCTTGCATGTTTCAGGCCGGCAGCAGTTATCAACTTTACAAAAGGCTCATAATACCAGTGGGACCAAGGGCTAGGTAGCTCACCATGTAAAGTGAAGAATGGCGGAGGTTTCGTGATTGGGTTCTTCATCCTCGATTTTGCATGGGTCATTCTCATCGCCATTGTTATGTCTGTAAATGATGGAAGCAAACACGTCCACGTGTTGAGGTTAGCTTTATTGGTGTTAGCATGAGAGGGTGGTACAGACAGTGGGTAGCTGGTAGTAGATAGGGCTTCAAGAGAGAGGGCTGGCCGTGGGCAGTTGTATAATATATCCCTGACGTGCTGACATCACCTGTGCATGCATGCGTGCATCTGCAGCACAATGCGTCATGTAGTTTCCCATAGACTACAAAGATGTTGTTCTTCTCCACATCCAAAACATTTTAATGTGGCAGACGTTGCAAAAAGCACATAATCAAACCCATCAACCTGAACCCAAAACACGGTTAAATTCATCCACCTTATTGTTGGGGATCATAAAGAGCTGCCTGCGGTGGGACACGGTGTGTCTCAGCAGGAGAGACTTGCAGCCCGACAAAACTTTTCTAATGGGTGACATCATTTTTCCAAACTTTGACAGCTCTCTGACAGGAAGCTCATCACTAATAAATGGGGGTATATTAGAGAGAGTTATTTTTGTAGCCGGCTGTGACAACGGCATTGTCATGAACTCTCCGCGCGCTTCTTTACAGCGCACGGCGAGGGGAGAAAAAGGACAAGGATTTAAATGCAGGGATTCACCACACACACATTTATTGACTGAACAGTTACAGTGACAAGTGATATGATGGCTGCGCTCGGAGAAACAGGGAACAAAGCGGGTTGCTCAACACACCTGCGGGGAACGTAAACTGGGCTAAGCCTAAGAGTAACGATGGTGCTGCGGGGAGAAACACTGCCAAAAGCGAAACGGGATTGAACCTGGAAAAGGAACGCTTCTGACGCAGCGTAAAGGCAACACAGAGAAAACGCTAGCAGTTTACTCACAGGGGAGCAGTCCCAAAAAGTCCAGCTATCCAAGTGAGCGCAAGCAGTCCTTCAATGACGTGATGGTTAGATGGTGAAGGACAGTCATCCAACACGTACAATGATCCAGCGGCATCTGTGTAACGAAGAGCCCCTTTAATACAGATGCCACTGACGTGACAAATAAGGAACACCTGGGTGAGGCACGGACGGATCATTACCGGGGACTGGAAACAGCTGATGAGCCAGAAGGAGAGTGAGGGGGCGTGGCTGGGCCGGCAGCCTGTCAGCAGCGTGAGAAAAAGGTGATGACAAATGCTGACTAACAGCTGCCGGTCACACAGTGGCAAGGGACATGGAAAAACATACCAGAATACATCAAAATACACATCCCCAGCAAAGCCAACCCCGTAAAGAGATCAAGGCTGAGCCGGGGAAAGCCAAGCCGGCTCGGCACATGACAGGGCCTCTCCTTCTAGGGGTGGATACCAGACACTCACGGTAACATCATCAGAACCCCCTCCCCCAATCCCCACAGACAAAACAATAACACACAAACTCGGGTGGGAGGTAGGGGGAACAGGAAAGGAGGGAACACAATACCTCCCCAAGTCCATGGGCGTTGGGGCTCAGGAGGCAGCCCAGAGTCCCAGGCCCAGCAGAAGTTCCGGTGGACGGAATCCAGCAGCCTGCCATAAAACACGGGCCACCAGACCCGGGGAGTCAATTCTTCTGGCGGCCGGCCCACATTGCTCAGCCACCAGGACGGAGGGGGTGAAGCAGGAGGCGGCCTGCCCACCGGAAGGCTGAATGGAAGGCAACCCGACCGGGGAGAGGGAACCTCTATGGTGTCCTCAGTAGCACCCGCGGTGGGCCCCGACTGGGCCGGCTCCGCTGCACCCATGGTGGACTCCAGCAGGAGCCTAACTGCACCCACGGTGGCCCCTGACCGGGCCGGCTCCGCTGCACCCACGGTGGACTCCAGCGGGAGCCTAACTGCGCCCACGGTGGCCCCTGACCGGGCTGGCTCCGCTGCACCCCCGATGGACTCCAGCGGGAGCTTAACTGCACTCGCGGTGGCCCCCGACCGGGCTGGCTCCGCTGCACCCACGATGAACTCCAGCGGGAGCCTAGCAGTGTGCACAGTGACCTCCCGCTGAGACTCAGCAGCACCCGCGGTGGACCCCAATTGGGCCAGAGCTGCACCCACGGTGAGTGGACCAACGTGAAGGAGCATCAGACTGAGGAGACGATTGATGGGAGGAGTCCAGACGACCCCAGCAGGAGAAGCTGGAGCAGCGACGTCCTCCTTCGGCAGGACCGGACCCTCAGCGACCTCCGGCAGTGACACACCCTCTCTGACAACCCTAGTTGAAGGCTCATGGTTAGGGTCGCTGGCAGCGGCAGAGCCCAGCAAGGGAAGTTCAGATGCAGCTGTGCACTGCGCCTGACTCTCCTCACTTAGAGCCAGACAAGACCTCTCTAAAACTGTCATAAGAAACACTAGAGAGAGTACTTGCCTGAGCTCGAGCTCCACCGCAGTCCAGGACTCCATCGATCCCGGCGATGAACACTTAGGCCCGGCCTCCAAGAGTTCCAGCTCCGGCTCCAAGTCCGCTGCTGACGCCTCCGCAACTGGCAAGATGGTGACAGCAGTCCTATTAACTTCCTGCAGCGGTTCCAATGCAGGGGACTCCACCGGCGTGGCTGCAGGCGGACCTCTCCATGCTGACTCTGGGAATGGATCCTCCAAAGCCACTGGCTCCTCCACCGTCTGATGGCCCTGACCTTGGGCCAGCTGGCCCTCAGGGAGAATGGGAGGAGACACGGAGGGGAGAAAAAGTGAATTTGTATCTGCAGTTGGAGAGGACCCAGTGGACTGCTTAAATTGGGCCTCTCCCTCGAGAGACAGACAAAGTTTGCAATTAGATGGAATAAAATGAAAAAACACTTGCCTGTCACCCCAGCTCCCGATGTTGACAGCTGCAGACTGTTGGCAATCACCCTTCTCCGTGTCACTGACTCCTTCAAAGGGTTGTAGAGGAGCCGGCTCTGATGACGCGGAGGTGGGCGTAGTCGGGACAATCTCGGCGACTGGAGTGATGGCGGCCGCCGAAGACGACAGGGGCTTCCTCCGGCAAGGCTTCCTTTCCTCACGGTCAGCTGGGGCATCAGATAGTCCGGGATTCTGAGCACACCATCCGGCCGCAAGTAATCAAGACCTATGATCTCCGGAGAAACAGGGAGTGAAGGCGGTGTAGCCGCGGGGGGCTCGAGCGCTGGGAGCTCCTCACCTGACCCCGTGGACGTCACGACGACAATCTTCCGGAAAATCTCGGCTGCCTCCGGATGGTCCCACAGGCTATCCTGATTCATCACTCTCACCGCCATATCCTGAGCTTATCGAGCTGTCTCAGATGAAGCGGGCTCCAGCGTCCGCGAGAGTATGTCCTCCAGTAGACAAAGCGAGCGCAGCTCCCTCTCCAGCAGCTCAGTCATTGCGCCCGGAAAACAGGTGAGTGAAAATGAGACAGTCCAAAAATGAAAAAAATGATTTGTGTGGGTATAACCCGCTAAATCCTTTTTACCGGCTGGATCATTCTGTCATGAACTCTCCGTGCGCTTCTTTACAGTGCACGGCGAGGGGAGAAAAGGAACGAGGATTTAAATGCAGGGATTCACCACACACACATTTATTGACTGAACAGTTACAGTGACAAGTGATATGATGGCTGCGCTCGGAGAAACAGGGAACACAGCGGGTTGCTCAACACACCTGGGGGAACATAAACTGGGCTAAGCCTAAGAGTAACGATGGTGCTGCGGGGAGAAACACTGCAAGAAGCGAAACGGGATTGAACCAGGAAAAGGAACGCTTCTGACGCAGCGTAAAGGCAACACAGAGAAAACGCTAGCAGTTTACTCACAGGGGAGCAGTCCCAAAAAGTCCAGCTATCCAAGCGAGCGCAAGCAGTCCTTCAATGACGTGACGGTTAGATGGTGAAGCACAGTCATCCAACACGTACAATGATCCAGCGGCGTCTGTGTAGCGAAGAGCTCCTTTAATACAGACGCCGCTGGCGTGACAAATAAGGAACACCTGGGCGAGGCACAGACGGATCATTATCAGGGACTAGAAACAGCTGATGAGCCAGAAGGAGAGTGAGGGGGCGTGGCTGGGCCAGCAGCCTGTCAGCAGTGTGAGAGAAAGGAGATGACAAATGCTGACTAACAGCTGCCGGTCACACAGTGGCAAGGGACATGGAAAAACGTACCAGAATACATCAAAATACACATCCCCAGCAAAGCCAACCTCACAAAGAGATCGAGGCCGAGCCGGGGAAAGCCAAGCCGGCTCGGCACGCGACAGGCATGACTGACTCAAATGTCCCATTTATTGTGATTCCGCTTTCAACCAAAGTATTTACCTGATCCACCCTTTCCAAAAATGAAATGACAGCACCGTTCATATGGGCTGCGGATTTAACAGCGTCATGCCTGATAATTCCCCCAACAGCAAGCGCAACCTCCTCCACGCTGTGCAGTGAGCCGACACCAGTTTTGATGCTGTGCTTCTGCGTCAGCCTGGAGAAGGCCATAGCATCTGAGACGCTGGCCAGCACCACAGAGCCTGGCCAACAAAAACCCCAAACACAAAACTAAAAGGGACAAAAAGCACTAATTTAGCAAACCCAAATGAATATAAACCACCAATTGTGGCAAAAGAACAGAAAAGATAGAAAGATGGCACAAACTCAACACTTCTACTCTTCCACTCACACTCCTCTCAGAAGAAGAAGAAGAAGAAGAACTAGAGGCTCCCCACAGCATAGCTGCTTGGAACCCTAATAATAAGAGTGACAGCATTCAGCTCCTTTTGCCGTGGAAAATACAGTATAAAATTAAGCGAGTATAATAAACCTGAAGGAATTATCTAAATGATTTTAAAGCACAGTGTATGAAGTCAGTTAAACAAACTGATTTAAATAACGTTGAGAGTTTGATTTTATAGTGATCAGAGACTCAAAATGAGGCGCCATAATAATAAATCATTACATTCATAATAACTGAACGTCTATATTCCTTATGTCAGGACTTCCTCTTGGTGAACGGCTGTTTTTCCGTCTTCCTGCTCCTCCTTTCCTCTTTATTTTTGGAACATTCCCTGTCTGTCTCCAGGCTCTGCAGCACTTCATTCTTTAACACAGTTATATAAAGTCATCACAAGAAAGAAAGAAAAAACTTTTTAACAAGAAGTTTATGAGAAATCATCAAATTTATTAGAAAACTGCAAATTTATTCATAAAAAGTTTTGAATTTGTGAAAAAGTCAGTGGAAAATGGATGGAATGGATGGAATTTAAATGAAAAGGTTGAAACTTAATGAAAAATCATAGTAAACTGAACAGAAAAAAGAATTAAATATTTACTTTGTTCATCAGTCAAAAACCTTCCATCCATCCATCTTCTACTGCTTTTCCAGAGATCCGGGTTGTGGAAGCAGCAGCTCAAGCAGAGAAGCCCAGACTTCCGTCTCCCCAGCCACCTGCTCCAGCTCTTCAGAGAGGATACCAAGATATTCCCAGACCAGCTGGGAGACATAGTCTCTCCAGCGTGTCCTGGGTCTGCCCCGGGGTCTCCTCCCAGTGGGACGTGCACAAAATACCTCAAGTAGGAGGCATCCTGATCAGATGCCCAAACCACCTCAACTGGCTCCTTTCGGTGTGGAGGAGCAGCGGTTCTACTCTGAGCCTCTCCCGGATGACTGAGCTCCTCACCCTATCTCTGAGGGCGAGTCCAGCAATCCTTGTGAGAAAGCTCATTTCAGCTGCTTGTATCAGCGATCTCACGCTTTTGCATCCTCTCTGAAGAGCTGGAGCAGGTGGCTGGGGAGACGGAAGTCTGGGCTTCTCTGCTTGAACTGCTGCCTCTGTGACCCCGACCTCCAGGAAAGTGGTAGAAGATGGATGGATCATAGATGGATATATGGTTTGAAGATAAAATTGACACACCTTCATTTCACATCTGTAAAATCAAAAGTAACTCAAATAGTTCCAACTTTTTTCTTATGAATTTTGTAACTTTTTTCTCAAAAAATTTCTAATTTTTCCAGTAAATTCTCAACTTTTTTCTTGTAAATTTGCAGCTTTTTTCCTGTAAATTTGCAAAAAAAATTTCTCATAAAATTGCAGCTTTTTTCTTAAAAAATTTACAACTTCTTCCTCAAAAATGTTCAGATTTTTTCAGTAAATTTTCAACATTTCTTCTTATAAGTTTGCAACTTTTTCTAAAAACTTGCAAATTTTTCCTGTAAATTTTCAACTTTTTTCTTATAAATTTGCAATTTTTTCTCATAGATTTGCAACTTTTTTCTAAAAATTTGCAAATTTTTCATATAAATTTATAACTTTTTTCTCATATAAATGCAACTTTTTTCTCAAAAATTTAAAAACTTTTCATGTAAATTCTCAGTGTTTTTCTCATAGATTTGCAACGTTTTTCCTCACAAATGTTCAAATTTTTCCTGTAAATTTTCAGCTTTTTCTCCTGTAAATTTGCTACTTTTTTCTCATGAAATTGTAACTTTTCTTCTCATAAATTTACAGCTTTTTACTAAAGACTTGCAAATTTTTCCTGTAAAATTTAAACTTTTTCTCAAGTGTTTTCTTAAAAAACGTGCAATGTTTTTTCAAAAATTTTGAAAATTTTCCTGTAAATGTTCAACTTTTTTTTCAATAATTTTGCAACTTTTCTCCTCCAGATTTGCAACTTTTCTTCTAAAAAAAAAATGAAACTTTTTTCCTGTAAATTTTCAGCCTTTTTTTCATGTAAATTGGCAACTTTTTTCTCAAAAATTTGCCTTTTTCCTCTGTTCAATTTATTTCTTCCAAATTTGCAACATCTGGATGCTAGTTCATTTTTTCTTCTATGTAATTAAATTGTAATTTGCGACTTTTTAATTTTTAAATTGGCATCTTTTGTCATATCTTTGCACCCTAATTCTTGTAATATGTGCCTAATTTACATTTATGCATTTGTATGTCATGATCAGTGTTGGGCAAGTTACTAAAAAATAGTAGCGAATTATATTTACTAGTTACTTCTTTTCAAAAGTAATTGAGTTACTTTACTAATTACTGCATGATTAAAGTAATGAGTTAAATGTATACTTAAACCATCTTGCACACATAGCAAGATAATTTAATTTATGGATTACTTTATGGGTTTATTAACGGCAGGCTGAAAACAAGATTGTTTCAGACAGAGATTCACAGACAGCTTTTAATGCTGGTGTTGCTGCACATGTGTCCGTGTGGGACATGAAAGCTGTCCACGTTTATCTTTCCTTTATGTTATGTATTCATCCGATGTGCAGTGATCCAAAGAAAATGTCCATCATCCACACTCCAAACATCTGCTGTGACAGATACATGATCCAGTCTCTCAAACACCTTTTGGAGATCAAAATCCAGTTTTGAATAATCTTTATCCAGATAGCAGGCAAATAACGTTGGTGGATCGCAGTCCAGCTGTTTGATGGAAAGTGACTGTTACCATGTCTTCAGTCTGTAACGACGTATCTGGCAATCATTCACTTTAATTCTTGCTGGGTCACAAACTGTCCAGATACATACCTGTGATTGAAATCCAGCCGTGGGTCTTCAGATAAGAGTATTTCTTTACATCCTGCTGTGAGATCCGCTTCACGGTGTTCGTTGTTGGCATAGCTAACAGTTACACTTAGCACTAGCTTTGTTGGAGCTTGTTGCTGTTTTCAGGCACTCCTGAAGAGGACTCCATCGGCAATTAGTTTGCAACCCACCAATATGATTTTGTCCTTAACTAACTAACTAACTAACTAACCTGCACTTATATAGCGCTTTTCTAGTCACAAAGACCACTCAAAGCGCTTTCATTAATACTAATCCTCTATTCTAAGGGCCTATAGGAAACAGATATCTAGGGACAATTTAGAACAGCCAATTAACCTAACATGCATGTTTTTGGCATGTGGGAGGAAACCGGAGAAATCCCGGAGTAAACCCACGCAACACGGGGAGAACATGCAAACTCCACACAGATCACTGTTGGTCGGGGGCTGGGATCGAACCCACGATCCCACGATCCCCACAATCCCCCGGCCAAGGGTAAACTGTGCTGCCACAGTGCTAACCACTGCGCCACCATGCAGCCAAAGGAACAAAGGAAAAATAATTTGTGTATGTCCACAAAAACAAAGTAGCTTCATCTCTTCCTCCGCTCAGTAATGAAGACTCGGTGCTTTGCAACAGGTCACGTTGACTGACGGCTTGTCTCAGCTACAGTAGGGTCAGTTTGTATATTCATTTATTTGCACTAAAAATATCTATCCATATTAATAAAATGAGTAACAAGTAACGCATCTGATCAAATTTCAGTAACTGTAAATCATTTAACTGTAACGTATTACTGAATTTTTAAACAGTAATTTTGTTACACAACACGTTACAGCAATAGTAGTAGCGTTACAGTAACGCCTTACTGTTACTTTATAAGAGTTTTGTATTTTGTAACGCGTTACTCTCACCACTGGATAGACTGTTGAATACCTCCCATCCCTCTTGTTAAAAAAATAACAAATCACCTACTGAGTACATGTACTTCTGATCAACAGTTAAAAAAGTTTTTCCTGTTTTTCAATATTCTATAAACAGTAAAAGCCAGGTTGTGCAATTAGTCTTCGTCATAAAATTTCATTAATTCATGGTGTTAACTGCTTTTTTTCTCATTTCCAAGTGTGTTTTGTATCCCATATCAGCCGTGGACAAAATTGTTGGTACCCCTCTGTTAATGAAAGAAAAACCCACAATGGTCACAGAAATAACTTGAATCTGACAAAAGTGGTAATAAATAAAAATTCTATGAAAATTAACCAATGAAAATCAGACAGTGCTTTTGAATTGTGGTTCAACAGAATTACTTTAAAAAACGAACTCGTGAAACAGGCCGGGACAAAAATGATGGTACCCCTAGAAAAGATTGAAAATAATGTGACTATAGGGACATGTTCAACCAAGATGTGTCCTCTAGTTAACATCACAGGTGTCTACAAACTTGTAATCAGTTAGTCGGCCTATTTAAAGGGTGACAAGTTGTCACTGTGCTGTTTGGTGACATGGTTTGTACCACACTAAACATGGACCAGAGGAAGCAAAGGAAAGAGTTGTCTCAGGAGATTAGAAAAAAAGTTACAGACAAGCATGTTAAAGGTACTGTAAAGGCTATAAGACCATCTCCAAGCAGCTTGATGTTCCTGTGACAACAGTTGCACATATTAATCAGAAATTTAAGATCCACGGGGCCGTAGCCAACCTCCCTGGACATGGCCGCAGGAGGAGACGGATAATACGAATGGTAACAAAAGAGCCCAGAACAACCTCTAAACACATTCATGGTGAACTCCAAGGCCAAGGTACATCAGTGTCAGATTGCACCATCCATTGTTGTTTGAGCCAAAGTGGACTTCATGGGAGACGACCAAGGAGGACACCACTGTTGAAAACAAATCATAAAAAAGCCAGACTGGAATTTGCCAAACTGCATGTTGACAAGCCATAAAGCTTCTGGGAGAATGTCCTATGGACAGACGAGACAAAACTAGAACTTTTTGGCAAGGTACATCAGCTCTATGTTCACAGACGCAAAAATGAAGCATACCAAGAAAAGAACACTGTCCCTACTGTGAAACATGGAGGAGGTTCTGTTATGTTCTGGGGCTGCTTTGCTGCATCTGGCACAGGGTGTCTTGAATCTGTGCAGGGTACAATGAAATCTCAAGACTATCACAGTATTCTAGAGAGAAATGTGCTGCCCAGTGTCAGACAGCTTGGTCTCAGTTGCAGGTCATGGGTCTTGCAACAGGATAATGACCCAAAACACACAGCTAAAAACACCCAAGAATGGCTAAGAGCGAAACATTGGACTATTCTAAAGTGGCGTTCTATGAGCCCTGATCTAAATCCTATTGAACATCTGTGGAAGGAGCTGAAACATGCCGTCTGGAGAAGGCACCCTTCAAACCTGAGACAACTGGAGCAGTTTGCTCATGAGGAGTGGGCCAAAACACCTGCTGAGAGGTGCAGAAGTCTCATTGACAGTTACAGAAATCGTTTGATTGCAGTGATTCCCTCAAAAGATTGTACAACAAAATATTAAGTTAAGGGTACCATCATTCCACGTACCAAAAGCCAGTTTAGAAAGCCTGGGATCAGTCCGCCAAGATCGCCGCCTTTGACCACCACCTAATCCACATAGCACCGGACCCCCATGATCCCTCCTGCAGGTGGTGAGCCCACTGGAGGGCGGACCTATGTAACTCCTTCGGGCTGAGCCCGGCCGGGTCCCATGGGTTTGATAGTAGGTACTGGAGAGGAGAGTTGGGCCTTTGGTCGAACCTCGGATTCAGGAGGAGCAATGTGGTTTTCATCCTGGCTGTGGCACATCGGACCAGCTCTTTACCCTCTCGAGAATTCCCAAGGGTTCGTGGGAGTTTGCCCAACCAGTTTGCATGTGTTTTGTGGACTTGGAGAAGGCATTTGACCGCGTCCCTCGTGGTTTTTTGTGGGGGGTGCTTTGGGAGTATGGGGTATCGGGCTTGTTGATATGAGCCATTCGGTCTCTGTACGACTGTTGTGAGAGTTTGGTTCGTATTGCCAACACTCGATCGGACTCATTCCCAGTGAGAGTTGGACTCCGCCAGGACTGCCCTTTGTCACCGATCCTGTTCATAATTTTTATGGACAGGATTTCTAGACGCAGCCAGGGAACGGAGGGTGTCATGCTTTGTGACCACAGGATCTCATCTCTGTTGTTTGCAGATGATGTTGTCCTGTTGGTTTCATCCAGCAATGACCTACAGTTCTTGCTGGGATGGTTTGCCGCTGAGTGTGAAGCGGCTGGGATGAGAATCAGCACCTCCAAGTCCGAGTCCATGGTCCTCAGCCGGAAAAAGGTGGATTGTCCTCTCCGGGTTGGGAACAAGCTCCTGCCCCAAGTGGAGGAGTTCAAGTATCTTGGGGTCTTATTCACGAGTGAGGGGGAGAATGGAGCGAGAGATTGGCAGACGGATTGGAGCAGCATCTGCAGTGATGCAGACGTTGTACCGGTCCGTTGTGGTGAAGAGGGAGCTGAGTTCTAAGGCAAAGCTGTCGATTTACCAGTCAATCTACGTTCCTACCCTCACCTATGGTCACGAGCTTTGGGTAATGACCGAAAGAACGATATCGCGGATACAAGCGGCTGAAATGAGCTTTCTTCATAGGATTGCTGGACTCACCCTCAGAGACAGGGTGAGGAGCTCAATCGTCCGGGAGAGGCTCAGAGTAGAACCGCTGCTCCTCCACATTGAAAGGAGTCAGTTGAGGTGGTATGGGCATTTGATTAGGATGCCTCCTGGACGCCTCCCACTTGAGGTGTTTCGGGCACGTTCCACTGGGAGGAGACCCCGGGGCAGACCCAGGACTCGGTGGAGAGATTATGTCTCCCAGCTGTTCTGGGAACGCCTTGGTATCCTCTCTGAACAGCTGGAGCAGGTGGCTGGGGAGAGGGAAGTTTGGGCTTCTCTGCTTGAACTGCTGCCTCCGCAACCCGGACCTCCTGAAAAGCGGTAGAAGATGGATGGATGGATGGTACCATCATTTTTGTCCAGGCCTGTTTCATGAGTTTGTTTTTTAAAATAATTCTGTTGAACCACAATTCAAAAGCATTGTCTGATTTTCATTGGTTAATTTTCATAGAATTTTTATTTATTACCACTTTTGTCAGATTCAAGTTATTTCTGTGACCATTGTGGGTTTTTCTTTCATTAACAGAGGGGTACCAACAATTTTGTCCACGTGTGCATCCCCCTCTCCTGGGTGGGTCATGGGAGGGCCTGTCTGGATCTGATCTGGTGACAGAACCCGACGCCTTCCTCCACTTTAGCTCCAACAAGGTGAAATAAGTCAGATTACAGCGGCGTTTGTGAAGCCTCATGACCTGTGGGATAATCCTCAGAAAACGAGCCAAACATTCTTTTCCAGGCCAAGTGAAACAGATCTGACTGGCTCCGCCGCGCCATCAACGGCGCCAACAGTTTTCAGCCAAAGGTCACAGATTTATGAGACAAAAGTCACCAATTCATGAGGAAAAAGGAAAATCTTTAATTGGGATAATTTTCATTTGTTATCTTGAGATAACGACAAAAATAAAATTTAGTTATCTCCAGATCTTGAGGAAGTTATCCCCTTACCCCAGAAAAACATTTGTTATCTCAAGATAATCAGTGTGGTAATCTTGAGATAATGACAGAAATAAAGTTTAGTTCTTTAATCTTAAAAAAATTATCCCGCTATCTCTTGAAATCAACAAATCTTATCTCAGAATAATGACACAAATAAAATCAAGTTATCTTGGGACCTTGGAAGTTATCCTGTTATCTTGGGAAAACAACATTGTGTGACATTGTGAGGGTTCACACAAGAAAGGAGAGATGACTGTGATGAAATAGGCTTTATTAATACACACACACACAACACAGAACGGAGGGGAGGCCATTCACACAGACCCCCGTCTCACTTACGGTGACACAAACACATGATCGATCACTGTTGTGCCACTATAACACAGTTATAATGGCACAGCAGTAACACTTAGAACACACGAATAATAACACTCTTTGAATCCTCGGCGGCGCAAGCATGCCGGGAGAATCCCCGCCCCCTTAACACAGCCCCGACATTACACTGTCCCCCCCGGACTGGTTTCTGTCCCCAGAATAATAAAGTCCAGCTCAAAAGTCCAACACAAATCCGTCCAGGTGTCGGGGCGGCTGCCGTTGTCGGCGACCAGTACGTACAGGCCCGTTGGTGTCCATGTGTGCTTCGGCCGGAGTATCTGGTCGGGATGAAGGCCCCGGCTCAACCACCCGCGGGACAGATGGCTGGTACGGGGTGAGACGGTCACGGTGGAGCACCACGACCCGGTCCCTTTTTTGCAGCCTCACCCTGTACACCACATCTGACAGTCGCTGTAGGACCTAGCACGGTCCCGACCAATGGCTCGCCAGTTTTGGTGACAGTCCCCTTTTCTGCTCCGGGCAGAAAACCCAGACTCGATCTCCCGGTGCAAAGTCCCTCCCCTGGCAGCGGGAGTCATATGCCCGCTTCTGCCGGCTCCCCGCCGCTGCCAGGGCCTCCTGAGCCAGTCCGTGCACCGTGTGGAGACTTTCTTTCAAGCAAAATAAATAATCCAACCCCGGAGACAGAGATGGAGGGCAAACACCAAATCCACCGGTGTGCTCAGCTCACGTCCAAACATCAGCGCTGCAGGAGCGCAACGGGTGGATTCCTGTGCTGCCGTCCGGTACGCCCACAGAACAAAGGGCAGATGCAGATCACAGTCTCACTGTCGCTGGTCCACTAGGACAGTGAGCTGGGTGGTAAGGGGTCTGGTTGAACTGTTCGACCAGGCCGTCGCTCTGTGGGTGCAGCGGGGTGGTCCGGGTCTTCCAGATGCCCAGCCGCCCGCAGACTTCCCCGAAGACCTCTGCCTCAAAGTTCTGTCCCTGATCGCTGTGCAGCTTCTCCAGCGCGCCAAACCGACAAAACATCTCATCCACCAGTTTTGATGCTGTGGTGGCGGCGCTCTGATCAGGTACCGCGTACGCCTCTGGCCATTTGGTGAAGTAATCCATTGCGACCAGCACGTAGCGGTTCCCCCGGTCCGTGGTTGGGAAAGGGCCCAGAATGTCCACTCTTACCCGCTCCATGAACTGCTGCAAGGGGGCGTGGGATCGCTGATTCGGCCCTTTCTGAGCCATGCAGGTGTCACAGTGATGGACATGGAGCTCTACATCCTGGTGACATCGGGGCCAGTAGAACCGGGCCCGAAGACACTGCAGAGTCTTCGTCACCCCGAAGTGGCCCGCCCCCACCGCCCCGTGGACCAGCTGGAGTATGTTGGGCCGGAGCCGCCAGGGAACCAGCAGCTGCTAAACGTGACGCTGCCCAGCTGGAGTCTGCCACTGCCGATACACAACACCCTCGTGACAGCGGAGATTGGCCCACTGGGAATGTAGGGCCTTGGTCTCTGGGTCCAGCACAGACACAGCCTCCCAGGCGGGCCATTGGCCCTCGTCCAGCCACTGCCAAACCCGGGAAATGACCAGATCTCTGTCCTGTTCACTCTGCAGCTGCTGTGCACCAAGGACCTCTGTGACGTCATCGCTGGGGAGAGCTGCCTGATTATCCGAGGAGGAGCTGTGTGCCGCTGTGTTATTCCTGCTCACAGCAGTCCGGAGAGCAGCAGCCCGTGGGACGGCTTGGTCTTGATCCTCTGCCTGCTAGCAGTGCCGACAGTCCTCCGCAGCACAGGGACGCCGAGACAGCGCGTCAGCATTGGGATGGAGGCGGCCTGCCTGATGAACAATCAGAAAATAATAATCCTGCAGTGCCTCCAGCCATCTCGCCAACTGTCCATCCGGCTGTTTAAAGTTCAGTAGCCAGGTCAGGGAAGCATGATCCGTCCTGAGCTGGAACCTCCCCCCTGTACACATACAGGCGAAAATGATGACGCCCTTGGATGACAGCCAACAGCTCTCTGCGAGTAACACAATAATTCCTTTCAGCTCTGCTGAGAGTGCGGCTGATAAAAGCAACTGCCTGCTCTCCGTGTTCTCCCTCCTGGGATAACACCGCCCCGATGCCCTGGTTGCTGGCGTCCGTGTCCACGATGAAAGGCCGGCTCGTGTCGGGATACTGCAGCATGGGGGCTCCGATGAGCGCTGAGCGAAGCCGGGAAAAAGCAGCAGCACAGCTGTCACTCCACTGAAACGCATGGCCCTTCTGTGTCAGCTGATGCAGCAGGCTGGCGATGGTGGCGAAGTCTTTCACAAATCTCCTATAATAGGAGGCCAGTCCGAGAAAACTCCGTAGCTCTCCCACATCCCACGGCACTGGCCAGTTTTTCACCGCTGCCACTTTCTCTGGATCAGTGGTGACTCCTGCTGCGCTGACAATGCGGCCCAGGAAGGTGGTCTCCCGCCGAAATAAGTGGCATTTCCGCGGGTGTAGCTGCAGCCCGGCCTGTCGGATGGTGTCCAATACCTCCCCGAGGTTGGACAGGGTGCCAACAAAGTCAGCTGCGTGAACCAGCAGGTTATCCAGGTAAACAATGCAGCGGCTCCGGGGCACGTGAGCCAACACTCGCTCCATCAGATGTTCAAAGGTGGCCGGGGCGTTGCAAAGTCCAAACGGCATCACCTTGAACTGATACAGTCCCTGCCCGATGGAGAAGGCTGTTTTCTGGCGGGCCTCTGGTGACAGTTCTACCTGCCAATAGCCGCTGCGGAGGTCCAATGAGCTGAACCAGCTGGAGCCGGCGATGTAATCCAGCACGTCATCGATGCGGGGCAGGGGGTAGGAATCCTTTGGGTGATGTCATTCAGGCACCGGTACCACAAACCATCCTTCTTCCTAACCAGAACCACCGGCGCTGCCCAGGGGCTGCTGGAGGGCTCAATAACATCTGCCTCCAGCATTTCCCGTGTTTTTTGTTCTGCCGCTGCCCGCCTTGAAAAAGGCAGACAGCGGGGGTGGAGCCGGATTGGCCTGGTCTCACTGGTTCAGTCCTGTGCTGCACCAAGCTGGTTTGGGTGCACTCCTCATCCTTGGCAGCGAAGATGTCCATGTAGCAGTCCAACAGCTCCTGCAGCTGGCGTCTCTGTCCCGATTCCAGTCCGCTGCAGCTCTGCTGGAACAATTCCTTGATCGTCTGCTGTGTTTCTGCTGACACACTGACCCGCTCCGCTGTGGCCCTCCCCCTTGCTGTCTCTATCGGTGATTGCGCTCCTTCTGCCCATGCTAGTGGCGCCGTTGTGTTCAGTTCTTGCAGTGACCTGCCCAGTTCGGTCCATCCTGGCAGCCCCTCAATCATGCAGGCCCCCGGGTTCTCCCTCTGGGTCCTGCTGCAGAGCATGATGGCCCGAGCCCCCAGCAGGAGGGACGATCTGGCGGTGTCAATTTTTGCGCTCCATGCTGCGAGCAGATCGAGTCCAATTATGCAGGGGTCTTGAATGTCAGCCAACCAGAACGGGTGGTTTGTGTTCTGGCCGGCCACCCCCACCACAAGAACTCGCTGCCCTCCCAGTCTGGCACGCTCACCGGTGGCTGTGGTGACGCAGCGCCCGGTGGGTTCCCACCCCTATGATTCTGCCTCGTCCGTACCTGGCAGCACTCCGGGTCAGACCAGGGAGATGGTAGAACCGGTGTCGAGCAGGGCCTGGATTGGCATGTTGTCCAGGCTGCACTGTAGGTACATTCCTGGCGAATGTCCATTTCGGCCCACATGTGGTGACAGTTCATCGGGGAAAATGTCTGTGGGAGGCGGCAGGTCCCCGTCCATGCCACCTTGCTGTAGTTTAACGTTGGCGAGGGGACGGTTTGTCGAGGGGGGGGGTGCCGGGCAGTACCACGCAATGTGTCCTGGCTCCCCGCAGCGGAAGCACCCTTCCTCGCACCGCCGTGGCCGTCTTCTCCTTGGCCACGCCGCTGTGGTCCAGCGCAGCTCCTCCTCCTCCTCCTCGCTCTCAGCCGTGGCCTGGAAGGCTCTCTGCCTTGACGCCGACGCATCAGCTGCACAATCCATTAGCAGTCCCACCCACTCCACTCCTGCCACAGCCATCTCCCAGCTGCTCGTGGCATGAATCCGGATGTAGCTCTGGAGCAGGGCTGGGCGGAGCCCCCGGATGAAGTTTCGGAGGGCGAGCTTCTCCACTGCCTCCAGCTCGAAATCTGGGTAGCCACACCACATCAGAAGCCGTATGTCTGCTGCGTAGGCTCCCAGGCTCTCTCAGCTGCTTCGCCGGCGGTTGGCCAGCTGTTCCTGGGTGTGCTCAGCGTTGGCCGCTTTCCCAAACTGCCTCCGGAGCGCTCCTTGTAGCGCTGGCCAGCTGCGACGTTCCTCGGGCCGGAGATCGGACAGCGTGTGGACAGTCCTTCCCTCCAGGGCCAGCGCGACCTGCACGGTGGTCTCTTCGGGTGGCCAGCCATTCAGTGCAGCAGCCAGCTTTACCTGGACCAGATAGTCGTCCAGCAGGGTTTCGCCGTTAAAGCGGGGAAGTTTGGCCCGCTGGCAAATGGGTGGGATGGTCGCCTCTTGGTCGATCATCGCCCCTGGTCGCAGTGGAATCGCCGGTCCCTCCTGCCCTGAAAGGGGCGGGAAGCGGGGCTGATCTGCTCTGCTTAGCTCGCCCTGCCTTGAGAAAGGCAGAAGGCGGGGTACGCTTATCCCGTCGGGTCCTCTGCTCCATTCATCCCGGCGAGCAACTCCAGGAGTTGGTGTACCAGCTCTGTCGTCCATCCCCAGCTGAGCGATGAACCGCCCCAGCTGCTGAATCTCTGCTCTGATTCTGGTTTCCATCTGCTCCATAGTCCCGCTTCTGACACCAGTGGGACGTTGTGAGGGTTCACACAAGAAAGGAGAGATGACTGTGACGAAACAGGCTTTATTTATACATAAACCTGCTTCATTTTCTCTCCATTCTCATCTGAAAACGGAGACAACACAGAACGGAGGGGAGGTCATTCACACAGACCCCCGTCTCACTTATGATGACACAAACACATGATCAATCACTACGCTAACTGGTTTTATAACACTGCTGTGTCATTATAACTGCGTTATAATGACACAGCAATAACACTTAGAATACACGAATAATAACACTCTTTGAATCCTCCGTGGCACAAGCATGCTGGGAGAATCCCCACCCCCTTAACACAGCCCCGATGTTACAATTGGTTATCATGAGATAATGACATAAATAACGTGGCTATCTTCAAATCTTGAGAGAATTACAGTATCTCTTGGAAACAATATTTGTCACTTGAGATAATTACATAAGTATAGTTTCAAGACCTTGAAATTTATCCTGTTATCCTGGGAAAACAACATTGGTTATGAGATCTTCAGAAAACTGGTATCCCAGAAAATTATTATTATCTCAGAAAAGAACATTTGTTAATAAAATGAACAACAGCGTTCTCTTCAACTTTTGACAAAATTATCCAATGATCTTCAGAAATCATTTGTTTTTTCAGTATCCATCCTTCCATCTTCTACCGCTTAATCATTTTTGGATTGCTGGGGATGGGGAGGGGACTGGAGCCTATCCCAGCATCTTTGGGGGAGAGGCAGAGTACACCCTGAACAGATCACCAATCCATCACAGAGAGACAGACAACCATTCGCTCTCACATTCATACCTAAGTGTCAGGAAGTGGGCTGGACCCCATGTCCTCACCTTGATTTATTAACTGTATTCCTTGTCACTGGGACATGGGCCTCAGTTCACGCCCTCGCCTTGATTTGTTATTGTTTAGTTTTCTGTCTTGCATGTTTGGTTTTTATTTTTAATATCATGTCTGCATTTGTGTTCTGTAGATTTTGTCCCTGCTCAGTTCTCATTTGGTTATTGTTATTATTATTATTGTCTTGGTTTTCATGGTCTTGTCTCCCCTGGTTCATTGTCATTATGTTTCATGTGTATCCCCTTTCTGTGATTGTCTGTTCATCCCAATCGTCACTGTTTTCCCCATGTGTCAGCTGTTAGCCCTGATTAGTCTCCCCACCTGTTCTGTGTTGTCATGATTACCTCTTGTCTATTTTTGTCTGTCTGTCTTTGCCTCGCACGGGTTCCTCAAATCATAGTGCGCGAACAACACACTTTTGTCCTGCCTGTATGCTGCATTGTTCTGTTTAACAAACAGATGGTGCCAAGAGAGGAAGAAGAGGAAGAAGAAATGAGGCTGCAGGGCTGGCTTCCGTACGCAGCTGCACAAACAATGCACCAAACCACCATTACCTTCAATTTTCCTCACCAACACTAGATGCCTCGCCAACAAAATGAATGAGCTGCGATCAGAGATCGCCTACAATTGCTACGTCTGGGACTGCTGTATTCTGATTGTGACCGAGTCTTGGCTCCACCCACTCATCCCAGACACCACTGTGGAGCTACCCGGCTGAACTACACTCCGTTTCGACCACAATGCCAATTCTGGTAAGGGAAGAGAGGGAGGGCTCTGTTTATGTGCTTCAGACTTGGTGTAATAACAGCAGAACAATTCAAAGCCTCTGTTCACCGTACTTAGAGGCCATGTCCTTTCTGTGTAGGCCCTTCTATCTACCCTGTGAGCTAACGGCAGTAATTGTAACAGCTGTTTACATCCCTCCAGTTGCTAGCATTAGCCTAGTACTCAGCCACCTCCAGCACATCATTAGCAGGCAACAGAAAGATACCCCTGACACAGTCCACATTACTGCAGGGGATTTTAACAAAGCATGCTTAAAGACTGTACTCCCCAAATTCCACCAACATGTTAAGTGTCCCAAAAGAGGGGAAAGAACACTGGATCATGTTTACAGCAACATTAAGCACGCCTCCAGAGCCACCCTCCCTCCCTCACCTTGGACAATCAGACCATCTCTCCCTGCTTCTAATACCTGCTTACACCCCCCTGAGGAAGAGTTCCCCCCAATCAAACAAGCTATTAAAACCTAGCTTGAAAATGCTCTCCTCCAGCTACAGGACTGCTTTAGCTGCACAGATTGGAACATATTTGAACAGCAGGACCTGGACTCCTATATCAAGTCTGTCCTCTTTTACATTAAATGCTGTGTAGAAAATGTGACAGTCACCAAACACATCCGGGTATTTCCAAACCTGAAACCCTCGATGACCAGTGAGGTCCAGGCTCTGATCAGAGCTCACAACTCAGCCTTCAGGCAGAGGGACAGCTGTCTGTACAGCACTGCCAGAGCCAACCTGAGAAGAGGCATAAAACACGTTAAGAACGCCTACAGGAGGAAGGTGGAGGGCTTCTTCACAGACTACAACCCCAGACAGATGTGGAGAGGCATCCAGGCCCTCACCAACTACAGGGGCCAGGGCCCCCTAACATCAGACAGCAACCTCACTCTGGCAGAGGAGCTTAACAGCTTCTTTGCCCGGTTTGAACTCACCTCCCCCCCAACTCGTCCTCCCCCTCTCTCTCTCCTCCCCTCCCCTCCCCTCTCTCTCTCTACAGGTGCATGAGGATAGGAGGCAATTGACAGCTGTGAACCTCCGCAGAGCTGCTGGCCCCGACGGCATCCCTGGAGCGGTGGTCAAAGCATGTGTAGACCAGCTGGCAGAGATCCTCACCAAGCTGTTCAACCTCTCTCTGACACACACCACTGTCCCCTCCTGCCTCAAGGCCTCCACCATCCTCCCCATCCCCAAAAAGTCGGCAATTGACAGCCATAATGACTACAGGCCAATAGCATTCACGTCTCTAGTCATGAAGTGTTTTGAGCGACTGGTGTCCCAGCTCATCAGGGACTGTCTTCCCCCCTCCTTCAACCCCCACCAGTTCGCCTACAGGAAGAACTGGTCTACAGAAGACACCATTGCCACCACACTCCACATAGTGCTGAGCCACCTGGAGAACCCGAGGAGCTATGTGAGAATGCTCTTTGTGGACAGCTCAGCTTTCAACACCGTCATCCCAGACATTCTGATCAATAAACTGCACCTCCTCCAGATCCCCCTCCCCCCACCTGCTCCTGATTAAAAAAACTTTCTCACCAACCGCCCACAAACAGTCAGACTCGATCCCTACCACTCCTCCACACTGTCTCTCAGCACTGGCTCCCCCCAGAGCTGCTTGCTAGGCCCTCTGCTGTACTTCCTGCACAACTTTGACTGTATTCCAACCCACCCAACCAAAATCATCGTGAAGTACACGGACGATACTACCTTGGTTGGGCTCATCACTGATGACGATGAGAAGGCATACAGGGCAGAGGTAGAGAATCTGCTGCTGTGGTGTGAAGCAAAGAATCTGAAACTGAATGTCCAAAAAACCAAAGAACTCATACTGGACTTCAGAAAGAACAGACAGGACCACTCCCCCCCCCCCCCTCATAAATAGCAACCACATGGAAACTGTCCCCTCCTTCAGGTTCCTGGGTACCCACATCTCCTCTGACCTCTCCTGGTCAGTCAACACCAAGGCCCTGGTGAAGAAAGCCCAGCAGCAGCTGCGCTTCCTCGGTGTCCTGAGGAAGAACAACCTGGACCAGAAGCTGCTGCTGGCCTTCTATCGCTGCTCAGTGGAGAGCGTGCTCACCTACTGTCTGGGTGTGTGGTAAGTTGGCTCCATGGCCAAGAACAGGAAGGCTGTGCAGAGGGTCATCAACATCACCCAAAAAATCAGCAGCAGGCCTCTGCCCTCCCTGGAGGACATCTCCAGATCCTCCTGTCTCAGAAAGACCGAGGCCATCACAGGAGACCCCTCATATCCCATCCACCACCTCTTTGACCTGCTTCCCTCTGGACAATTGTTCAGATCGATCAGGTCCCACACCTCCAGACTGACAAACAGTTTCTTCCCCTGGGCCATCCAGACAGCAGACAGTCAGAGGCCACCCCCCCACCCCCCTCTGAACGCTCACAAGCACAGAACTGAGGACTTTTTTAATTATCACAATAACACACCTGTCTTTGCACTTCACATTTTCATGTCTTGACCCACCCATGAAACCACCACTATGTATATTTTCCATACTTGGGCTATTTTACTCGATTATGTGTTCTGCACGCCTCACTCTTATGTACACACAGTGGATATAAAACGTCTGCACACACCTCTTCAAATGCCAGGTTTTTATGATGTAAATAAATGAGACCAAGATAAATCATTTCAAAACTTTTTCCACCATTAATGTGACCTACTGTATATCCTGTACAACACAATTGAAAAACAAACTGAAATATTTTAAGGGGAGAAATAAAAAATAAAAAACTTACAATAACCTGTTTTCATAAATATGCACACCCTGTTATAACTGTGGATGTAGCTGTGAATCAGAATTAACCAATCACATTCAAACTCATGTTAAATGGGAGTCAGCACACACCTGCCACCATTTAAAGTGCCTCTGATTAACCCCAAATGAAGTTCAGCTGTTCTAGTAGGCTTTTCCTGACGTTTTTGTAGTCACATCTTACAGCACAAGCCATGGTCCGCAGAGAGCTTCCAAAGCATCAGCAGGATCTCACTGTTCAAAGGTATCAGTGAGGAGAAGGGAACAAAAGAATTTCCAAGGCATTAAATATACCATGGAACACAGCAAAGACAGTCATCATCATGTGGAGAAAATATGGCACAACAGTGACATTACCAAGAACTGGACATCCCTCAAAAATTGATGAAAAGACGAAAAGAAAACTGGTCAGGGAGGCTGCCAAGAGGTTGACAGCAACACTGAAGGAGCTGAAGGAATTTCTGGCAAGTATTGGCTGTTTAGTACATGTGATAACAATCTCCTATCTAGGGTGACAAGACGAAAGCCTTATCTTACGAAGAAAAACATCCAAGCCAGGCTACATTTTGCAAAAATGCATTTCAAATCTCCCAAACACGTGTGGGAAAATGTGTTATGGTCCGATGAAACCAAGGTTGAAGTTTTTGGCCATAATTCCAAGAGGTATATTTGGCGCAAACACAACACTGCTCATCACCAAAAGAACACCACACCTACAGTGAAGCATGGTGGTGGCACCATCATGCTTTGGGGCTGTTTATCTTCAGCTGGAACTGGGCCCTTAGTCAAGGTGGAGGGGATTATGAACAGTTCCAAATACCAGTCAGTGTTGGGACAAAACCTTCAGGCTGCTGTTAGAAAGCTGAAAATGAAGAGGAACTTCATCTTTCAGCACAACAATGACCCAAAGCACACATCCAAATCAACAAAACAATGGCTTCACCAGAAGAAGATTAAGGTTTTGGAATGACCCAGCTAGAGTCCAGACCTGAATCTGATCAAACATCTGTGGGGTGATCTGAAGAGGGCCGTGCACAGGAGATGCCCTCGCAATCTGACAGATTTGGAGCATTTTTGCAAAGAAGAGTGGGCAAATATTGCCACATCAAGATGTGCCACGCTGATAGACTCCTACACAAAAAGACTGAGAGCTGTAATAAAAGCCAAAGGTGCTGCACAAAGTATTAGTTTAAGGGTGTGCATATTTATGCAAACAGATTATTGTAAGTTTTTTATTTTTCCCCTTAAAAGATTTCAGTTTGTTTTTCAGTTGGGTTGTACAGGTTATAGGTCACATTAATGGTGGAAAAAGTTTTGAAATGATTTATCTTGCTCTATTTTTTTTGCATCACAAAAACCTGGTATTTGAACAGGGGTGTGTAGACTTTTTATATCCACTGTAGTTCCATCCGTGAAGCTGCTACCATTTAGGCCACAGCCACTCCATATTTCCAGAATCGTGGGCTATTTTTATTTCATGTGTGTTTCGTCGTGTGTTCTGTAATTATGTTTTTATCTAATTCTTCTCTCTTATTTTATTGCGCAGTAGCCTGGTGGAGCACCCACAATTTTGTTGTACTGTACAACTGTACAATGATAGTAAAGCATATTCTATTCTATTCTATTCTACTTTCTATTGCCCTGCCTGCTTCTGAGTTTATTTTTGACAACCTGTCTAGTGCTTTTGTTTCGACCCTTGAGCTGTCTCTTGACTTTACAGCTCATAATAAAAACAGTAAACTTCAAGTCTCATGTTTGGGTCCTGTTTCTACAAACCATGACAATAAGGACAGTTTAGAACAACAAGTTGATGCTAATTAGCCTAACCTGCATGTCTTTGGTCTGTGGGAGGAAACTGGAGTACCCGGAGAAAACCCACACAGACACGAGGAGAACTTGCAAATTCCACACGGAAGGGTCACTGACGGTCAGGGGGTGGGATCGATTCCATGACCTTCATGTTGTTCTGCCACAGTGCTAACCACTGAGCCACCGAGCTGTACGTCATCTCATCATAAAGACATAAAGTTCAGCTATCTTGAGAAAATTAACCTAGTATATCTTGAAAACAACATTTGTCACTCAAGATGAGAGAATGATGAAGATGACGAAATAAGTAAACTTGTCACCAGTTCGAGAGAAAATGAGGGAATTACCCATTACCTCAGGAAGACATTTGTTATCTCAAGAAAATTGAGGTATCATTCTTTAGAGATCATCAAAAATTGTTTGGTTATCTCAGAAAAGAACATTTGTTATCACAAGATAATGACACTAAGTCTAGTTATCCCAAGAGCTTGAATATTATCCTGCTATCTTGCGAAAATATTTATCTTAACATAATGAAGTAAATAAAGTTTAGTTATCATGAGAAAATTATTCTATTATCACAGGAAAACAACAAATCTTATCTCAGTATAACAAAGTTTAGTTATCTTGAGACCTTTGAAACTATCCTTTTATCTTGAAAAAAAAACTGGTTATCTTGAGATAACATCGTGTGTTGATTACTTCAAATTTTGAGAAATTCATCGTTATTTAAGATAAGATAAGATAAGCCTTTATTAGTCCCACATTGGGGAAATTCCAGGATTGCAACAGCACAGGGATAGCAACACTCAGAACAATAATTAAGAAGATACGAAAAATATAAATAAGAGCAGTGGATATACATACGTACACATAAATATATAAATATATATACAAAGTGCGGAGCATTGTAGCTAGATGGAATAAACAGCATAACCGTCTACTTAGTTATCCTACATAGTATGACTATGTACCCATACATACAGTCACCCTCTGTAGCGACTGATACTGTCCTAGTTGTATACTGGAGGGGACCATTTGTGTAAGTCTGTTGCGTCTTTTGCATTCAATACTATTAGCTCATCACGTTTTGTTTTTTTTTTGCTATCTCTGTGAGCAGCCCTGCTTTGGTTATACAGTCTGACAGCCGTAGGTAGGAAGGACCTGCGAAACCTCTCGGTTGCGCACCTAGGATGATGTAGCCTACTGCTAAATGAGTTCCTCAGTGCGTTCAATATGTCCTGCATAGGGTGGGACTCGGACTCCAGCAGAGATGACAGTTTAGCCACCATCCTTCTCTCTCCTATCTCCTCCACTGGGTCAAGGCGTTGCCCCAGGACAGAGCTAGCTTTCTTGATCAGTTTGTTCAGTCTCTTCCTATCGGCTGCTGTAATGCCGTTGCCCCAGCAGACCACTCCAAAAGTGATGGCTGATGCCACCACCGTGTCGTAGAATGTCTTCAGCAGCGCCCCTTGTACACCAAAAGACCTGAGCCTCCTCAGTAGGATCAGCCTGCGCTGTCCCTTCTTGTAGAGTGTGTCGGTATTGTGTGACCAGTCTAGTTTATTGTTCAGATGAACACCAAGGTACTTGTAGGATGTCACCATCTCAACGTCTGTTCCCTGTATGTTTACTGGTGCTGTGAGGGGTTGTCCTTGCCTGCGGCAGTCCACCACCAACTCCTTAGTTTTCCTTGCTTTGATCTGGAGGCAGTTCCGATGGCACCAGTCCACAAAGTCCTGGATAAGTCGTCTGTACTCAGTTTCATCTCCGTTGGAGATGAGGCCGACAATCGCAGAGTCGTCAGAGAACTTCTGTAGATGGCAGTGTGTTGTGTTGTGTGAGAAGTCCGCAGTATAAAGGGTGAACAGGAAGAGAGCCAAAACCATTCCCTGGGGGGCCCCCGTGCTACCGATGATCGTGTCGGACACACAGTCCCGGGTTCTCACAAACTGTGGCCGGTTAGTGAGGTAGTCCAGAAGCCATGATGACAGGTGCTGGTCCACCCCTGCGCACAGCAGCTTGTCCTTCAGGATCATCGGTTGGATGGTGTTGAATGCACTGGAGAAGTCAAAGAACATGATCCTCACCGCATTCCTGGGCTTCTCCAGGTGGGACAGAGAACGGTGAAGGAGGAAGATCACTGCATCCTCCACCCCAATGCCATGCTGGTAGGCGAACTGGAGTGGATCCATTGCTGGTCCCACCAGGGGGCGAAGGTGAGCAAGGAGCAGTCTCTCCAGGGTCTTCATCATGTGGGACGTCAGGGCCACTGGTCTGTAGCTGTTCAGATCTTTGGGATGGGAAGTCTTTGGTACAGGTACCACACAAGATGTTTTCCACAACTGTGGTACCCTCCCCAGCTTCAGGCTCAGGTTGAAGATGAGCTCCACAATCCCACACAGCTGGTCTGCACAGGACTTGAGGAGCTTTGCGCTGATGCAGTCCAGTCCCGAGGCCTTCCTCGCCTTGATCTTCCTCAGCTCCATCCTCACCTGGGTCTTAGTGAGGGTCAGGTTGGGGGGCTGTGTGCTAGGAGTGGGGGGGTGTTGGTGGAATGGGGTGTGGACAGCAGGTCTCGATGACTTTAGAGGCAGCAGTGGTTATTGTGCAGTCGAGGGGGAGGGCGATTGGTCAAACCTATTAAAAAACAGGTTCAGATTGTTCGCCCACTCCCTGTCCCCCGTGGCCTGGGGGGAGGTATTCTGGAGCCCAGAGATGGTTTTAAGGTTTCTCCAGACCCCGCCGATGTCGCTCTGTTGCAGCTTGTCCCCCATCTTCTTCCTGAAGCTGTCCTTGCCTTCTCTGATCTTCCTCCTCAGCTCCCTCTGTATGGACTTCAGCATCTCCCTGTTCCCCGACCTGAAGATCCTCTTCTTCCCTCTCAGAAGTGTTTTTATCTCAGGGTTGATCCAGGGTTTGTTGCTCGAGCAACACCGTACTGTCTTGGTGGGTACGGTGTTGTCCACACAGAAGCCGATGTAGTCCGTGATGGTGTGAGTGAGGCCATCGATGTCCTCACCATGTGGATCGCAGAGCTGCTCCCAGGCAGTGATTTCAAAACTTTATGTTAACATAAAGACATAAATAAAATTTAGCTATCTTGAGAAAATTATCCCAGTATCTCTTGAAAACAAAATTTGTCGCCCAAAATAATGACATAAAAAGTTTCAGTTATTTTGAGGTCTTGAGAAAGTTATCCTGATAACATTTGTTATCTCAGTATAATGATATAAATGACTTGAGGTCACAGGAAAACAAATGAAAATATTTTATCGTGGGAAAAAAGACAAAGTAAAATGCATGAACGTATGGCCACTTACGGCTTCCATAGACCCTGTAGTATCGCAGTGCTATTTAAAAGCTAAAGGAAAATTTTCAGATGTGTGATAATGGCTGCAAATTTAAATGAAAACCCTGCAAAAAGGCTATTTTTTGCAAAAGTCTCAAATTTACAGGGGAAAAAAGAAAAAAAGCGTGCAAAATCAAACTAATTTCATAAACCCCACCAGAGTGGAGCTGAATGAACAGATGCAAACACATTAAAAAAGTCACAAATTTATGAAGAAAATTTACTGTAAAGAAGTGACTGTTTTAAAAGCCAAAAAACTGTTCATTTACATTTAAAAAGTCACAAATTTACAAGAAAAATGATGCAAATTTGTCAGCTTCTCTTTTTTAAATTTCCAACTTTTTTCTAAAAAGTTCACATTTTCCAGTAAATTTTCAACTTTTCTCCTGTAGATATGCAAAATTTTTCTCATAGATTTTTTTCTTGTAGATTTTTCCTCATAAAATTGTAATGTTTTTCTAAAAACTTGCATATTTTTCCTGTAAAATTAAAACTTTTTTCTTAAAACTTTTTTCTCAAAAAATTTGAAAATTTTCCTGTAAATTTTCAACTTTTCTTATAAATTTGCAACTTTTTTCTCATATATTTGCAGCTTTTTTCTAAAAAACTGCAAATTTTTCATTTAAATTTGCAACTTTTTTCCCTCATGTATGTTCAGATTCTTCCTGTAAATTTCATACTTTTCTCCTTTAAATTTGTGTAAATTTTTCTCATAGATTTTTTCTCATAGATTTGCAACTTTTTCTCTGAAACTTGTAACTTTTTTCTTATAAATATGCAACTTTTTTCTTTAAAAAAAAGTGAAATCTTTTTCTCAAAAAAAAAGATTTTTTTTTCTGTAAATTTTCAACTTTTTTTCTTATAAATTTGCAACTTTTTTCTTAAAAAAAGTGAAACCTTTTTCTCAAAAAAAAAGATTTTTTTTCTGTAAATTTTCAACTTTTTTTCCTATAAATTTGCAACTTTTTTCTCAAAAAAAGTCCCATTTATGACAAATAAGTCATAATAAAAGAGTTGCACCTTTGACTTCTGACTGCTGTTTTCTTTCTATTAAAACGCAGAAGAGAAAGTGAGAGGTCTGATAACCCCTCCCTGTGGAACCCAAACCGGTCCTTCTCTCTGTTCCTGCTCTGGTGTGCTGCTGCTGCGGAGACTTGATCTCTGTCACCGTGTCACATCTGATCCTGTCACACTAGTGGCGCCACGGTGGGCTCTATAAGAACGCGTCAGGGAGCAGGCGGCTCCACATGGTCCAGCACTAGCAGCAGGATGGGTGAGTCTGCTTCTCTTCTCATGGGTTAGTTTAATGAGCCGCAGCAGCGATGCGGTTTAAAGACGATCAGAGCAGGAGGAAAAACACTGATCTGATCTGCTCGGTTTTATTTTTACACCTTTAACCCTTATGCCCTACTGGGGGAAATTTGTGTAGTTCAGGGGGCCTTTTTTGATGTAATTTTGGCTGTGATTGTTCCCCAGCCATGAAAATTGGTATGAAAGTATGTTTTTCCCATGCATTTTGGAATTTTTAAAGTTTCATCCATATCCACTGTATTTTGACTGTGTGACATGTTTTTATTACATTGGGACTGTTAACTACAAGATTTGTACCATTGACTTCCATTAGAACCATACTTTGTGACCCCCCCAAAAAAATTAAAATGAAAAACGATTTTGCTTGTAAGTCCCCATTTCTCTGTAGCAGACTTGATGAAGTTGTGACGACGGAGTGTCGTCACTTGTATGGACCTCTTTAATTAGATGGCATATTATATGTGCAAGGGAATTTATGACTTTCAGCTATTAAAATATATTCTTATGTGTAAAAATACACAGAGTTGGAAGTTGTAAATGGTATTTATTTGTGGGCTGGACATCTGTTTCCTGGGTGGGTTGAAGTCCACCTGTGATGTAAAGAATTAAGGTTAATAATTAAGTCAACTGTGTGAGGCAAAAAAAAAACCAAAACACTTCCCTTTGCCAGCATACTTCCTGATGGTGTCTCGGGCAAGAGGTTCCCCGGGGCTCGAGCGCCTTATAAAGGGTGCCAGGAGGGAAAAGTATGCAACAGATGAGTAGAGGGGGAAGTTGGTGGTGGATTTAAATGTACATAATGGTTTATACTATTTATGGGTGTTTATTTCTTACGTGTGATTTTGTAAATATTGTGTAAAGGTGGACCCTGCCTGTCGCCCAAAGATGCTGGGATAGGCTCCAGCCCCACCGCGACCTGAAAAGGATTAAGCAGAAGAAGATGGATGGATATTATTTATATGTATAATGAATATTTTAAGGTATTGTTGAGTATATGTAAAATGTGTATATTTATTGCCTTACCTGTGGACACTGGTATGTTCTAACCAGGCTAATTATCTCACTGGGTATATCAGCAGGTGATCTTGATTAGTGAGGGCCAGATGGGGCTTTCTGGAGGACTTGAGGCCTTTCATCAAAATGGCTCATAGGCTACGGTCACACTGCAGCTTTTAATGCTCAATTCAGATTTTTTTGCACAAATGTGACCCATATCTGATTTTTTTTAACGACTGTCTGAACAGCACATATCCGATTTTTTTCACACCAGACCCAGGCCACTTTCATATGTGGTACTAATTTGGACACGTCTCTGATATTTTCCAAAGCGACCTCAGTCTGAACGGTCATGTTGCGTTTCATCCAACTTTTTCCTCATTGAAGTGAGACAGACGCTGCGATTCTGCGGTGGAGGATGCAGCAAGCACAGCAGACACAGCTGATTTGTGCTCTCTTTTTAACCAATCTTCTTCCCTTTATCACTGGATTGTTATTTTGTCAGCTCCGACTGCACAATAACTTCAATTTTTGGGGGGTGGGTGGGGGGGGGGGGGCTGAAACTGCCAGACAAGCAGGCGCACTAACGGCACATTTATCGGATGCTGCAAATTCCTTTTTCCCTGTGAACGGCACACCTTGAGTCCTGGCTGCTGTAATATCTAAAATGTAAAGTTAACGTGGACATGACTGGAGCGGTCACGAACGGCTTCCTGACCCAGTCACGTGGTCCGACGTCAACACATACGTCACAAAGCACGCCTCGAAACACGCTTCGCCAAATATTTCCTGGAGAAGCTCGGAGCAGCCCTCGGAGCTCCGGAGCCTGCCTTCCCATCACTACTTGTTGCAAATTCTTGAAGTCTAGCTCTTCTGTGACACACGCCTTGACTGCTCGAGCCATACGACAGAAGTTCTGTAGAAATTAAAGTCAATCACCAGATTGCCCCATTTTAGCCCCCCCCCCCCACGACACCTATGGTGACCCTTTACAACAAATTGGCATCCTTGTGTACTTCATGGCTGTAAACCAGTTCAACAATTGTTTCAGCCAAAATGGTTTTGATGTGTAGTTAGTGATCACCTCTTGTAGTCAGAGTGGTTGAAGTGAAAAAATCTTTTCCAGGGGTGTGTGTGTGTGTGTGTGTGTGTGTGTGTGTGTGTGTAATCAAATCACACACACTGAAATCCTTATGGGAAAGAAATGCAATTGTGTAAACTTGTCAAACGCCATAAACACCGTATTTTTGGTTCCTTGGCCATGGCAGGATAAAATCAGGATTTTCATCATGTTTTGCTTTCAGTTTGAAGGAACGGCCTCACATTTTATGTTTTCACTCATGTCTAGTTGACCTGTGCATTTTATATGGTTTCCCATTGAGGAACAAACACGCTGCATGACACAAACAAGAAAAAATGAGGTATTTTCATCACTTCTGTCAGACTTCAGGATTACAGGCCGCCGTGCAGGGCTTGGCATTAACACCGGCCAACCGGCCAGTGGCTGGTGGATTTCAGCAGTAGCCAGTAGGACAGCCACACCCACTAGCCACTTTGGCCAGTTGTAGTGTTCTCAAAAGGCATCTAAAATAATAAACCTATTGCAATGTGAGACTACAAAACTACAACTCCCATAAGTACTGTGTTTCCTAATCAGTTTTCTTTTTTTTTTTCTGGTGAAAACACATAGTGTCCATTTAGGTTAAATCCATCAGCAGCTACTAATGACGTCCTGCAGCCATGAAGGGCCGTCCCAGTTCTCACTTGTACCCCTGGTCTTCCCCTATGAACTGGGACGGACCCAACTCTGCGTGCACTTCACTCTCACATTGCAAATATTTTTCTCTACCATTTTACAGTATTTACTGCTCTTCATAAATAAACAGACAGTGTTTCTCTTGTTATTTTTTGTTTATGCATAATAGTAATTTACATTGAAATGGTTGTAAATTTAGTTCAAGTAAATATTAGCATGTCATGGTCCAGTTTGTTCATATTAAACATTATCTTCCAGCTACAAAATTGTGGCCAGTGAAAAGGCTGAGTGGCTAGTGGCTTTGGAAAATCACTAGCCACAGTGGCTGGTGAGCAAAAAAGATAATGTCAAGCCCTGTGACAAAAAAAAAATCTAAAAAAAAAATGGCAAATTTGTTCTCACATGGTTAGCAAGGACTGTTGCCTGCATATTCATGACAAAATATGTGTGTGTGTGTCATCAGATAATTGGGCTGCAAATACATTCCCCCTCTATTTCTCTCCTCACACACACACACACACACACACACACACACACACACACACACACACACACACACACACACACACTCTTTCCCCTGTTCATGTTGTATTAAATGCTGTTATTTTGTAAGTTTTAATGATTGGTATTAAAAAAAACAAGTTTTTATGATGCTGGTCAGAGGTGATAAAATGGGTCAGTTTTGTAATTTTCTTTATTTTTACAAAATTCCAGTGGGTTTGCTGCAGAAAAAATGGGCAATGAAAGGCAAAATCTTTTTTTCACTTTAATTTAAGGGTGGGGGGGGGATCAAAAATGTGGTTATAATGGAAGTCTATGGTACAAATCTTATAGTTAACAGTTCCAGTGTAACAATTTTATTCAATCTGACATTATGAGGGGGGGCTGAAAAGTTCATAGGCTGACCATGATGCACTGGCCAAATTTGACCAAATATGCTTTATTTTTCACCATATTTTTCACCATTTCAGCGCTTGGATCCCTGCGGTTTAGAAGCTGTCTTCTTGATCCTCAAACACATAACTCCTAAGTCAGCCTATCAACTTTTCAGCACCCCTCATATGCAAAAAGTAAAAATGTGAGAAAATCAGTCTGCTCATTCATTGTTCAGATAGGTCAGCCCATCTTACTAATAATAATCAAAGTCAAATTTGCTTTTATAATTTTGAATTACAGTGTATTTTTCAAAAATGTAGCCAGTGGTATATGATCAAAACTGGCATCTAAAGGGTTAATTTTTAATGGTGATTCATTAAACCATGATATGAGCCAGACAAGAACCCCTTCATGACAAAAATTTAAAAAAATGGAAAAATATTGAACTTTCATAATTTTATTACAGTTTAAAGTTCAAAATACAAATCTTGTTGTTAACAGTCCCAACGTCCATCCATCCATCCATCCATCTTCTTCCGCTTAATCCTTTTCGGGTAACTTTTTTAAACAGGGCATAAGGGTTAAAACGTGAGTCTGTGTGTTTATCTGAACATTTACAGGAAAAAAGCTCATTTATCAGTAAAAACTTGCAAATTTATGCAAAACAGTTGCAAATCTACAAGAAAAAAGTAAAAATATGAGAAAAAAGTTGTAAATTAATGTGAAAAAAGTTAAAAAAAATTTACATGAAGAAATGTGCAAATTTTTGAGAAAAAAAGGTTATGAGAAAAAAGGTTGAACATTTACTTGAAAAATGTGAACATTTTTGAGAAAAAAGTCACAAATTTACAAAAAGAAAGTTGAAAATTTACAGGAAGAAATGTGCAGATTTTTGAGAAAAAAGTTGCAAATTTATGAGAAAAAAAGTTGAAAATTTACAGGAAAAAGTTGAAAATTTACAAGAAAAAAGATGAAAATTTACAGGGAAAAATATGAAGTTTTTGAGAAAAAAGTTGCAAATTCATAAGATTTTTAAAAAATTTCTTCTTAAAGTTGGCGGTCCAGAGTGATTTCCTTCACTTCTGTAATGTGACAGATATGTTTGACACATTTGTGTCTGTCGTGTTTCTGATGAACTTCAGTAAAAAGCAAATCTGAACATGTCCGTTTCCGTCTCCAGCTCGTCGCAGTGCCCTGATCGTCTTCGCCCACCAGAGCTCCGCCTCCTTTAACGCGGCGGTCAGAGATGTGGCGGTGGAGGAGCTGACAGAGCAGGGCTACAGGGTGGTGGTGTCTGACCTCTACGCCATGCGGTTCAGAGCCGATGCCACGCGGGATGACATCATCGGTCAGGCAGAAACAGACACACACCTGTACACAGTCACACACCTACAGTACATACTCTGATTCCCTTGTTCTACTATGGCATAGTAAAAGGGACAAAAATAAGATTATACTGAATATAAATATGTATTTATAGGCTCCTCTTGCTCTATAACAACTTTAATACTTTATTTAAATTGTTTCATCTATGCTGGCCCTTACCGGGGCGGGGGGGATAGGAGTTGAGTGGATATGAAGACATGTACACGTAACGTTTCATATTCTACAGCGGAAACACTGCACCACAGTCTCTGGATGCATGGAAATGGATGAAAAAGATGTTCCTCTCCCTGCGGGACTTTCCCCCTCCCAACCATAGTTGGTCAGTCCCTACAGTTCAGCAGCAGTACTGCAACTCCTGTCTTGCCTGAACTGATAAACATGGAAGGGAAAAAAAAGACCCGGAGGAGCAGAAAAGGCCAGAATTTACAAATAAAAGAAAAAGAGGGTTTTGGATAATGATGCTGCAAAATGTGTTAAACTAACAGATTTATTTTCAAAAGGCACGGAGGTGGCGACTAAAGGTAAAGACAGAGGTTGGATGATGAAACTGTAGACCTAATTATCATGTGGCCAGCTGTTACCAAGAAAAATGCCAAGTGAAATGAAATATTTGGCACAGTAAAACATATCACAGAATTTTACTTAGAAAATGTTAGTTTATGGCCTGTGTTTGCAGTAAAATAACAGCTTCACTAAATGTTTTTGTAGCATCTGGGCAGCAAAATAACCCAACGCCCTGGATACTCAGATGAAGAGCCAGCAGTTAGCCAGGACCAGGAGGAGACCAGCTGGTCAGAGAGGACGGGTCGAGAACATGCCGCATAAATTATGTTGGCTTTGTTAATTAAAGTAAAGTAGTTTTACAGTAAAATCTCTTTAAAGTATTATTGCAGTAGAAAACAAAGTGAAGGATGTCCTACTGTACATTAAAACCAGGTGTTCTGAACTGTACTAGTGCATCTTAAAAAATAGAATACTGTCAGTTATATTTTAATAATTCTGTTTAACAAGTTAAACTTAATAATTTCCTGCATTTATCATGCAAATAGAGCTATTTGACGCATTTTTTAAAAATGTGATTATCATGACTTAGTTCTTTTAATTAATTTATGAATCATGATATTCTCATGTTTTGAAATGCAGTAGAATATTGTTTACATTGTGGATTAATATGACTATAAAGGTCTATCGGTAAGGGCTGTACCAAATATCTGATTATCTGAATATTCCTTCACTAAACTGGTATTTAGGCTTCAAATACAGTATTCAAATATGTACTCTCCCCCCCCCCCGAAAAAAATAAATAAATCTGATTTTAATACCAAATTTATAAAAATACAAATTTAGGAGAAAAGGTTCACAAATCTACAAGAGAAAAAATAGCAACTTGATAAAGCCCAAATGTTACCTGAACAATCACAAACTTAGTCGTGAAAAAACTTGGACACCCCTTTAAATATTCAGTTCTTTATTAAGAAATGTTCACATATCTATGTCTAACCTTGTTTTTGTTTTTATTTGCATTTTTTAACATTTATTTTAGCCATTTTAAGTGGGAATGAATGTGGAGGTGTCCTAAAAAAGATGGGGAGGGTGTCCTAATTTATTCCTCACTATTTGTTTAGAATTACATTTTAAAGAAAATCTGAAAAAAGACTTGAATTCATTTTTAACTGTTTAGTTGTATTATGTGAATCTCTCAGTATTTTTAAACTTGATATTAAATATCCATGTGTCCAAATATGTTAAAAAACACACACGTTTATACAGGGTGTCCTAATTTTTTCACATGACTGTACATGACTAAATTTGCAATGTATGAAAAAAGATGAAAGCTACCCAAGTTATTACAAATCATAAAATTTACAAGAAATGCACCAAAATTAATGGAAAAATAAATTTACAAGGAAGAGTTGCATATTTAGAATAAAAGCTATGTAAATATACAATAAGTTGCACGTGAGCATTTTTCTCCTCTGAAGTTTGTGAAGAACAGGCTGAGAAGCTCCGTCACTCAGGAGCATTTAGAGCAGGGGTCACCAACCTTTTTGAAACCAAGAGCTACTTCATGGGTATCGAGTCATGTGAAGGGCACCAGCTTGACACACTCCTCTAAAATAACAAATTGTGTGTGTATTTTTATATATATATATATATATATATATACACATAAATAAATAATTATCAATAACTTAGAGTGGGTAACAGACAAGATCAGTATTCAACACTTTATTTTTATTAATCTCAGCAATTGTTCAGATGATCACTTCTACATTTCATTAAAAAAATGTCCAGTTTTCACCAGTCCCTTTTAACCATAAAAAACTAAACCCTTTTAATTCATGAACTATGTTGAACCATGTTTGAAAAAGTTATGCAACATTTAAGAAAAATCAACTTTCATATTAAATAAATCTTATCACATTTTTAACTGAACAAATCTGCTGCAATTCTGCTCAAAATCTGTTACATTTAATAAACACACTTTTGTGTGTTCTTCTTCACTGGAATTATATCCATACAGTTCTTGCCAAGCATCATGCTGGAGTAATAACCAGCGCTGTCCTTTCATGAGAAGAAACTAAACAGCACTGAGAGTGCTTATATGCACGGTAGAGCAGTGGTTAGCACCGCGGCAGCACAGTTTACCCTCGGCCGGGGGATCGTGGGTTCGATCCCTGAACCCGGCCAACAGTGATCTGTGTGGAGTTTACATGTTCTGGTGGTGCATGTTCTCGTTTTTCATGCAAAAACATGCAGGTTAGGGAGTTAAAGGGCGCTTGCGCACACAGCGGCTGGTGGCTTGTCACCAGACTGCAGAACAAATCTACCTACGGGTACAAGATAAGTCCAAAAAAAAAAGAGTGGGTAGTGAAGTGTCGCTCCACATAGTGCTTCTGCCCTTCAGACAGAACAGACGCTTTTTCCTTTGCTCCCTCTTTTACCCTCCTTCCCTCCCTAACTGAGAATCCCAGCTTGCTGTCTTGTCTGCGTCGCTGTTCTTCTGGCTGAATCTTGATCCAAACGAAAAAAAAATGGATTTGGTGAGCGGCTTTAATAAAATTAACAACATTTTGCATAAATTCGGGCCAGGGGGAGCCCCTATGGAGAGACCCATGGATTGGAACGCATGTGTCTGCATGATTCGACTGATGATGTGGAAACATCTATCTGGTTTGGCTAGGATCACAGGATTTTCTGCTGATTGGCTCTGGAGTTTTTCCTGGTGTATCGAAAATTTAACTGGAAGAGCTAATCAAAAGCGGTCCCGGCATAGCTGCTTCTTCAACAATTCGACCAGACGGGGGAGTGCACTAACTATCGGCAATGATAACATGGAAATTACCATCTGGCATGCACTGTAGAGGGATGGACTCTACCGGACATGTTTACCCATGTTCTAGAAGGGAAACATCTGGAGTCGTTTTTGGTGCCTCCAAGGAATGGATTTAAAGCCTATGTATGGAAATTATGAACACAGGATTGCAAGAGTTGAAAAAATTCTATGCTCTGAGTGATCTGTGTCTATCAGACCTTGAATTCGATGCCCTGTTGACTATTTTCCTCCTGGATTAAGACAAAACAGAAGATTGTGCTTCTCTTGTGCTTCTCTTCATAAACATTCTGGGGCTGCATCTGAACTCTCAAGGACATGTGACTGGCTCAGGAAATTTCTATCTGCCATGCCTCAAGGACATGCTTCCGAGTTTCAGACACTAAGACATAACATCTCGGCTGGGAGAGATTTTGCTGCCTCCAGTAACTGATAAACACCCACCTGCATTCAACATACACGAACACACTGACTCATATACTGAATTACACCCATCCATTCACTGATCCTCTCTGACTTTTGGTCTTTTGGTTTTTTTGTGGTTGATTGTTGCTCTGTGCTATTGAGAGATTTTTTTTCATTGTAATCATAATCTGCTTAAATAGTCATAAGCTGTATTCTGATAACGAAGTTTTTTTTCTCTCCTCCCCCATTGTGTCGTTCCCTCCCCTCCCTTTCTTATCTATCTCTGTTTGATGAGGCGCCTATTATGGCTGCCGTGCCATTGTGTCGCGCTTGCACGCGCACCAATGTCAAGTCAAATTCCTCGTGTGTTTTTTACATGCTTGGCAATAAAGTCTATTCTGATTCTGATTCTGATTCTGACGCTTCGCCGTCGCCCCGCAAATGAAACACACGCAGCTTCCTTTCACAGTAGTAAAAAAGAACTCTTCCTCCCGCTCACTTTGAAAATGATAAATTTTCTGTCTTTTTTTTGCCATGTTTTTGGGCTAGGAAACTGCACTGCGCTCACCATCTTAACTGCCCGCTAGCTTACTCTCCACAAGCGCGAAGGTTTTGTCATTTGTCATGCGCACAATACTGACCTTTGAATTAGGTCAGAGTTCACCTTAATTTTACGTATAATAAACATATTTTCATTTTTTTTATTTTTAAGACATTGTCATTTTAAAATCTATATAAATGCAACTGTGATTTTTAAAAATATAAAATAAAAAATAGCGGCAGAAAAAATTACATCTTAGACGCAGCTCACTTGCGAGTTGTGCTATTTTTAGAACAGGCCTGCGGGCGACTCATGTGGTTCCTGCGGGCGACATGGTGCCCGCGGGCACTGCATTGGTGACCCCTGATTTAGAGGCTTTCTTGCTTATGAACACTGAAAAAGAAATTCTCATGTCTGCAGACGATGAGACGATCAACACAGTAGCAGCAACCAGTTCACTGCTTAGGCCACTGCTGATGCTGTAGGCCTTAAAGGGGTCACTGACTGCACTTTTTCCACATTTTAAAAGCTCACACATGTCTTAATGAAATGTTTGACATATTTTGTTCACATTTTCTGTAATCTTTTTAATTACTGAAGCAAATTTGTTTTTTATTTTTCCTGTTTTCTTTTTGTTTTCTAAACGCTCTGATTTAAGGCCTGTCACTTTAAGAGCCACCCTTCACCATTCAACTCTGCCCCCCTTTACGTCAGTTAGCCATTACAGCTGATTAGCTTCTAGCCTTCCAGCTCGGTTGAGCAGTGCTCTGGCTCACTGATCCACAGTCAGTGGTGTACCTCACGTTAGTGATGGCAACTCAGATCTGAAAGAAAAAAACAATATAAGCTGCGCGTACAGCAAGTGTCCTGGTAACAGTGTTAGCTCGTGGGCTAATAGGCTACCTTTAGCCACCAAGTATGGGTCTTTAGTTCCCTTTGCTCTGTGTGTTCTTAGTTTTACAGTATCTTGTATTTATGTGTTTTAGCTCCGGTGTTTCCTCAGTGGGGCCCCTCATGCTGGATGCTGCCTGGCCCAGCTGCAGGGGTGTTGGTCTTGTGGGTCGCTCTAGCTTGGGTGGGTGGGGGCTTTATACCACTGCCTACAGCTGTGGTGTGGGCCCCGGCCTGTCCTGGTTGGGGCGGCCTTTGTGGCGCCTTCTGTGGTTACTGGCTGTATGGTGTCTCTGCATGGGGGGCTCCAAAGGATGGTCGCTCCTTCATGTGGTGCCTCATGTTTATGGGAGGGTTGGAAGAGGTGGGGATGTATCATGTGTTTTTATCTATGTAAAGCACTTTGCTCAGCATCTAATGTTTAAAAAGTGCTATACAAATAAAGTTGGATTGAATGATTGATTGATTGATTGATTGATTGATTGATTGATTGATTGATCTACATGACAAACAGCTAGGTGGGCCAATAATAGAGCAGTGGGCGGGTCTCAAGGATGGCAGTGGGTTGGCTTTTTCAAAACTTTATGTTGTGGTGACACAATAGGAGATGGCACTCCATCCAGGACTTTGGGGTATTGGGGGAGGGAAAAAGAGAGATGGTAATGGGGCGAAGAAGTGAGATGGGCGCCAGAGCGCTAGGAGCTATTAAACTGAATAAAGATGCGCCTTTGCTCCCACTGTGCCAGGTGTGGGATGTATTGTGGAGACGTAAGACGCTTTTCACACATGAGGACTCCGGGGCGTGAAAGCATTGTGTAAAGCCATGCTCTGAGACTGTCATGATTCAGACCGGGGTGAGGCTCAGATGCAGAGCAGCCAGAATGATCACTCAGACTCCAATACAAAGTTTCACAAATTTACTGAACAAAACCTAGAAAACAAAATGCAAAAGAAAGGAAAAGCGAAACACAAAAACGCCAACTTAAATATCTGTCAAGACAGGAGCCCCCTGGAGCGCACGTAGCCTACGGGAGAAAGCAGACAGAGGCGATAAGGGACAGATTTTTTTGATGGGAGAATAATACAGGAAAGCACACTTACAGTCAGAGCAGTGGAGCCCAGCAGGGAACTCCAACATGGACCGGGGACAGGTGGAAGGCGGGACGTGGGTGGATGTGATGATCTTCCTGGTCAGGCGAGCGTGATCATCTCTGGGAGACACACCTGCGGGTGGCAGCAACCTGAGGAACAAGAAACACACAAAAGGTAAATTCGGGGAGACAAGATAATGAGATAAAATTTTAACGAGACTTGAGGCTGCAAACCCAGACGATCCAGCGGTGAGCTGCCGTTACACTGGGCCTTAAATACACCAGCTCACCAGGAGCAGCAGGTGGATAATCACGCAGGCATGCTCATCACCAGAGCGGGAAACCTGGAACAGGAGGGGAGGGGGAGCACGCTCGCCAGACCATTACAGTGACCCCCACCACCCCCGACATTGATGGGTGCAATGAAAAGCCTGGATCATCTACTTGTCCAAGATGTATGATCTCGGGATCCTCGACCTCTCCTCCAGACCATATCCTTCCCAGTGGACGAGGTATTGACATCCCCACCCCAGATGGCACACATCCAGGATCCTCTTCACTGTGTACGTAGTCTGGCCGTCTATGATCCAGGGGGGCAGAGGGGGGTCCGGAGGAGGGCAGAGGGGACTGGCTTAGAGGGGCTTAATCCGGGAGACATGGAATGTGGAATGTATGCGCATAGAGAGTGGCAAGTCCAACCATACGCTGACATCGTTGATCACCCGCTTGATGGTAAAGGGACCCAGAAAGCGGGGGGGGGGGGCACTTCCTGGATTCGGTCTAAAGCGGGATCTGGTTGGTGGACAGCCAAACCTTTTGTCCCACCGTGTACTTCGGTGCCGGTGCCCATCTGCAGTCTGCGTACTGCCTGTTGCTCTCCGCTGAGCGGAGGAGGGCAGCCCTCATGACCCTGCACAGATGGCGACACCGGCATGCATGGGCCTCCACGGAAGGGACAGCGAGGCCCCTCTCTGACATGGGCAACAACGGTGGCGTGTTTGACGCCTTGAATGGTGTAAGCCCAGTGGAAGAGGAGATCGCCGAGTTCAATGCGTATTCCACCCAGGTCAAGTGGGTGCTTCAGGTGGCGGGGTTGGAGGATGCTACACACCATAGGGTGGCCTCCAGAGACTGATTGACACGCAAGCCTGACCATTACTCTATGGGTGACATCCTGAGGTCAGACTGGCGGACAAACCCAAACAGAGACAGAATGGCTTCCATACCTGGGACATGAACTGGGGACCCCGGTCCGAGACGATGTCGATGGGAATACCATGCAACCGGATGACATGCTGCGTGAGCAGGTCAGCCGTCTCCGTGGCAGATGGCAATTTGGGGAGGGGAACGAGGTGGACGGCCTTGGAGAAGCGGTTGACAATGGTGAGGATGCCGCTATTCCCCTGGGATGGAGTGAGGCCTGTGACAAAGTCCAAAGAGATGTGACCAAGGGTGACCCGGCACCGGGAGGGGATGGAGGAGACCCGCAGGAGGGGAGGAGTCAGATTTGTTTGCGGAGCAGATGTGACAAGCTGTGACGTACTCTCGCATATCCCTCGCCAGTGTGGGCCACCAAAACAGTGCGTAACAAGTCAGTGGGCCTAGAGGTGCCGGGGTGACAGGCAAAAAAGCTGGTATGCCCCCACTGGATAATTTCTCCTCGTAGCGCCATGGGGACGTACAGCCGGTCCGGGGGGCATCCCTCCGGGATGGGTTCTGATAACTGCACCTGCCGGACCTTCTGCTCAATTTCCCACTGGAGTGTCACGAGAAAGCAGGAGGGGGGGAGAATAGCCTCCGCAGGAGACACAGCAGCTGCGGAGGAGGAGATGGAGGAGGAGTCGGAGTCGGGAGAGAACTGACATGAAAGAGCATTGGCCTTGGCATTACGGGACCCTGGTCTGTACGAGATGGATAGATTGAACCTATTAACGAACAGGGTCCACCGAGCCTGCCGTGAATTCAACCATCTGGCTGACCGAAGATATTGTAAATTTTCATGGTCGGTCCAGACAATGACCAGTTGGTTAGCTCCCTCCAGCCAGTGTCTCCATTCCTCCAGCGCCAGCTTAATGGCCACAGTTCGCAGTCCTCAACAGCGTAATTCCTCTCAGCTGGCGTTAACCAGCGAGAGAAATATGCTCACGGGTGGAGCCTCTGATCGGAGCTTCTGATTCGAGGAGGCGCGCTGAGAGAGGACAGCACCCACCCCCGAATCAGAAGCATCCACCTCAGTCACAAACTGTACCGTGGGATCCACCTGTGTCAAGACACACGCATTGGTGAATAGGCCTTTAAGGGTCACAAAAGCTCGTTCAGTGGCCTTGGACCACTTCAATGGGCTTTTGGTCGACGTCAACTGTGTGAGTGGTTGCGCCACCCTACTGTAATCACGGATAGAAGTTAGCAAAGCCCAGGAAGTGCTTCAGATCCTTCTTGGACTGGGGGGTAGGCCAGTCTACTACCGCTTTAATTTTAGCCATATCGGCCTTTACTGTGCCCTTGACTATGATAAACCCCAAAAACAAAGTTGAACGAGTGGAAAATTCACACTTCTCAGCTTTTACAAAAAGCTGGTTTTCCAGCAACCGCTGCAGGACAGACCGGACGTGAACTACATGCTCCTCCAGGGTGCGAGAAAAAATCAAAATATTGTCCAAATACACAAACACAAACTGGTTCACCAAGTCTTGTAGTACATCGTTTATTAACTGCTGGAAGATGGTGTTGCCGAGGTCAAGCTTGGTGAAAAAACGTGCCCGTTGGAGTAACTCAAATTGATAAGTGGCAGTGGGTACTTATCCTTCTGGGTTATCGCGTGAAGCTTGCGGTAATCAATACATGGCCACAGTGACCCATCCTTTTTTCCTGCAAGAAAGAACCCTGCGCCGAGTGGAGCGGACGACAGGCAGATTATGCCACCACTCAGGGAGTCTTTTATGTAATAAACTGTAGAGCCGGCTGGATGGCAGCTGTGTGCCCAGGAGGAGGTTGATAGCACAGTTGTAGCCCCGGTGAGGTGGTAAAGACAGGGCTCTGGTCTTGCTAAAAACTTCCCCTAAGTCATGATAAACCTCAGGCACGGAGCTGAGATCCACCGGCTCAGCCGAAGGGGAGAAGAGCGGGAGCGAAGGAGAGCATGCGGCCGACTGGAGACACGACGCAAGACAGAAAGGACCCCAGGACGAAATGGAGCCCTGGTTCCAGTTAATGATGAGATTATGAATATGGAGCCACAGATACCCCAGGATCACGGGGGTGTTAGATTGAGGCAGGAAGTAAAACTGAATAGCCTCGTAGTGGTTACTGGACAGAATGACCGAAATGGGCTCAATCTGCTCGGTAACCGCCGTGATGGTGCTGCCCGAAACCGCTGAGACCAATAAAGGTGTCGGAACTTTTCTAGTGGGTAACTGTAATTTCTGCACTAAGACCTGTTAAATAAAATTTTGCTCCGCCCCCGAATCAACCAGGGCGGAGGTTTTGAACTCTTCCTCTGGTAATTGGATCAAGGCCAAAAGTTCAAAACAGTTGGGAGGATTTTGCGAAGACCCTCCCGCCAGACCCCCCACAGCTACTGACAGGCTGGGTCTTTTGGCCTCACGGGACATTTCAAAATAGCATGACCTGGGACCTCGCAAAAAAAATACGCCCTTTCCCTTTCTCGATGCTGATGCTCCTCCAGAGTCACAAGGGACCTGCCAAGTGCCACTGGCTGGGAAGAGGCCGGCAGAGTAGGACCAAGGGTCGGGGCGGCCGGTCGGGAGGCAAGCGGGGAGGCGGCTGCTTTCCACTCCTTCCCTCGCTCCCTAAACCAGTTGTCGAGGGCCAAGGCCTGCAAGATGAGCTCATCCAGGGAGGAGGGAGTTGCATGGATGGCCAACTCGTCACGGAGCTGCAAATTCAGACTTGAAGGAATCGTGCTGTGCAGCGCAGTGTTGTTCCAGCTGGAGTCTGCTGCAACGACCCGAAACTCGGTAGGGAAATCGGCCACAGACCGGTCCCTCTGCCGGAGCCCCATGAGTGGGCTAACAATATTCCCCTTACTGTCTGTATGGTCAAATGCCCCAGAGAACTCCCGCACAAACCACTCAAGCAGATAAAGGGGTCCATCCGGGCTGCTCAAGATGGACTGAGCTCATTGGAGAGCCTGGCCCCGCAACAACAAGGTCATAAAGTGAATTTTGGTCGTATCATCCCTGTATTCCTCCTCCACCTGCCGAAGATATAACCGGCATTGGAGCAGGAGCCCCCTGCAACCCCTACCTCCCCCCCATAGGGGGCAGGTGCGGGGACAGTGATGTTCCTGTGGAAAACAGAAGCTGCCGGGGTAGCAGGTGCAGGGGAAGGCACCACACCAGGTGCTCGGTTACAGTTGCCAATTGCTGAGTGATTGTAATTGCTCAGATAAGAGCATGACCTGGAGCTCCGTGGCACCAAAATGTTCGAGTGCTGACTGTTCGCCTGGCGAAGCACTCGCTGAGCCCTGGCTGGATCAGTCCAGCCAGGGTCAGACTCAAACACAAAGCAGCCAGAACGATCACTCAGACTCCAATATAAAGTTTCACAATTTTATTGAACAAAACCCAGAAAACCAAAATGCAAAACAAAGGAAAAGTGAAACACAAAAATGCCAACTTAAATATCTGTCAAGACAGGAGCCCCTGGAGCGCACGTAGCCTACGGGAGAGAGCAGACAGAGGTGATAAGGGACAGATTCTCTGATGGGAGAATAATGCAGGAAAGCACACTTACAGTCAGAGCAGTGGAGCCCAGCAGGGAACTCCAACATGGACCGGGGACAAGAGGAAGGCAGTACTTGGGTGGATGTGATGACCTTCCTGGTCAGGCGAGTGTGATCATCTCCGGGAGACACACCTGCGGGTGGCAGCAACCTGAGGAACAGGAAACACACTAAAGGTAAATTCAGGGAGACAAGATAATGAGATAAAATTTTAACGAGACTTGAGGCTGCAAACCCAGACGATCCAGCAGTGAGCTGCCCTCACGCTGGGCCTTAAATATGCCGGCTCATCAGGAGCAGCAGGTGGAAGATCACGTAGGTGTGCTCATCACCGGAGCGGGAAACCTGGAACAGGAGGGGAGGGAGCACGCTCACCAGACCATTACAGTGATGTGTATATAGATGTGTGTACATGCTCTATGACGCATGTGTCAATGTGTTCACCCTGAGTGCCAAAGGTGGGAATAAAGTGGTATAAAGGAGTTCGCTTTGGCACCCAGATTTAGTCTGTTCTGTTGTTGGAGGTGAATAAAGTTCTGTGTCGTCAGCTCGTGTCTCATCTGATTCCATCCTCCACAATATATATGATTTACCCGGAAGAGTCAAAAAACGTTTTGGGGAGTTTCTCAGAGAGAAAAACAAGATAAAGGCAGTGTGCTTTTTTCATAGTTGACTTTTTGGAAAATTTTTGGCTACTTACATGACCAGTATAGTTTAGTTCAGTGTTTATTTGAAAGAGACATTACATACTAACGAATATTAATACAAAAGTAAGTATGACAGATCTAGCAATGCTGCTAATTTGCATCTGTAGTCCCCTGGCAGGTCACAAAAACACACAAACAGTCATACATGAGAAGAACAACTGCAATGAAATGGTACAAAATGGATATTTTTATGGTTGACACATCTGAGACAGTTAAAACCTACGAACACACCATTTTTCAATCAGTGACCCCTTTAAAATAGCACCTAAGCAGTGCAACAATGACAAAGCACCCTGTGATTGGCTGTTATGACTGAAATAATGGTTGCCATAGTTGTAGTCTTTTCAGTGTTCCTACTAAAAGCAGAGGGACGCATCACCCCCCCAGCACAAGCACCAACACAGAAACACACATCTACATGCAGGCCAATCATTTGTAATAGCAAAGTGAAATCATCAGAGCAGTTGGGCACAGATCACCTCTAATATAACTTAACAGAAAGGCTAAACCATTTAGCTGATGAGCGTGATAACCAGTTGTCTACTTGAATTCAGCTTGGACATTTACATTTGGATGACAGGGTCAGGTACTGGCTTGCTTGCTACCGGATAACAATGAAAACCGGTACTACCTGTCTCATGGGTCGGGCCGTTGGTGACTCAACCGGCATCCCCGCCCTTCCGAGGGCGCGGAGGGTGAGACAGGGCATCCTGGCAGAACTAAAAACAATATCTGCCACAGGTGTGTGGTGGACCACTCCCAGTTACACAGGGTTACAGAGTTACACTTTGCAGTTGTTTCACGACAAGGACTTTGGCAGGTACTCAAGAAATATGGTTGTACAGAGAAGTTTGTCAGCCTGATCGAGGCACTCCATACAGGTATGCAAGCAAACGTGGCAATGAGTGGTTCAGTATCTAAAGACTTTTCAGTAAGCAACGGGGTGAAACAAGGGTGTGTGCTGGCACCTACACTCTTCTCGCTATATCTGGCAGCCATGCTTGAGGTGGCTTTCAGAGACACTTCAGAAGGAGTATACATTCAAATAAGAAAAGAAGCAGACTTGTTCAATGTGGCACAGTTTAAAGCCAAGAGTAAGACATCGATAAAGGTAGTTAGAGAAATGCTCTTTGCCGACGACAGTGCTTTAATTGCACACAGCGTGGAAGATATGCAATCTTTAGTGGAGAAATTTGCAAGAGCAGCTAGCCAATTCAGCCTCCAAATCAACATCAAGAAGACAGAGTGCCTTTATCAACCACCAAAGTTCCAGTCATCAACGTCACTACCAGAAGAGATCAGCATTGGTACAGATCCACTAGTTAAGTGCAAGATTTTCAAGTACCTAGGGAGTACTGTTTCAGAGAATGCTAGGCTGGAGGATGAACTATCTCTCAGAATGGGAAGAGCGAGCGCTGTGTTTGGAAACTTGAGGGAGAGACTGTGGAACAATCGACATGTGTCTATCCGTGTGAAATACAAAGTGTACAGAGCAACAGTACTGGCTACTCTATTATACGGTGCTGAAACTTGGACTGTCTACAGAGTGCAGGTGAAGAAACTCCATGCGTACATGATGAGACACCTTCGAGCCATAATGAACATCTCATGGAAAGACAAGATAACCAACATAGAAGTGTTGAAACGAGCTGCTCTACCATCAATGGAGGACATGCTAATACAGATGAACCTGAGATGGCTCGGACATGTTGAGAGGATGGACCACCAGCGTCTCCCTCGGCAGTTACTCTACTCACAGTTATGCGAGGGCAAACACAATCAGGGTAGACCAAGGCTCAGATTTAAAGACACTGTAAAAAGAAACTTGAAGAAGTTGGACATAGACAGGAGTTCCTGGCAGCGGAAGGCTAAGGACAGAGCTGTGTGGAGGAATCTGATCAGACCTAAATGAAACAGTCATTGTCGCCCATGACAGACTGCTATGATGATGATGATGATGATGATGATGATGATGATGATGATAACTAAGAGCAGAGCTGTTACAAGCATTGTGGGCCTTCTCAGGCTTTGGGGAAGTCACAGTCACCCAATTAAAGGTTGATGTACCATCAAAATAAGTTTGGAAACATTATTTTAAGGTAAAATTCTTACATGGCATTGCTTTAACCATTTTCAGTGCAGAGTGAAGGGGGGTTGTTTTTCAGTTTGTCAATTTTCTTCCAATTTGTCTTTATTGAGGTATGGTTTAATGAAGAGGAATATTTAAGTTCTATATTAAACATGTCTTAATAATAATTTAAAAAAAACTACAGGAGAGAAATTGAACTTTGTTTTTATTTATCATCCCCCCCACCCCCCAAAAAGTGGGCCGGTGTTGGGCATGAAACTCCTGGGCTGAAAAATGGTCCCACGATATGAAGTGATGTCTGGTTTGGAGACGGTCGCACTAACAAAAACACAGGAGGTCAAGGTCATGGGTCAGTTTTTACAGAAACACTGTAAGCATGATAACTCAGAAAGGAAATGGCGTACATGTTTCACTTTGATACCATAGTTTTATCGCTGAAAAATCTGGGATGTGTTTGAACTTGTCAAGGTCAGAGGTCATCTCTCACAAAACCTTGTAGATGTCATAACTTATGCATGAAATGGTGTGGCCGTTTCATATCAATCCCATAGTTGAATCTGTGAAAAATCTTGAATGATTTTGGTTTTGGCTGATTTCACAGAAAAAGTCAGCCAACCAGGAATGCTAATGGCCAGTCTAGGAATGCTAACAGCCAACTAGTCTAGGAATGCTCATTGCCAGCCTGAGAATGCTAATGGCCAGCTTAGTAATGGTAACAGCAAGCGTAGGAATGCTAACGGACAGCCTAAGGGTGCTAATGATTGTCAATCCATTCCTGCATTTATTTGTTTTTTGTTTTTTAAACGTTTTTTGACCAATAACTAGGGATGAGTAGATTTGATCCGCTGTATCGGTATCAGGTTCGATCCAAGCAAAATAGCTGAATCGGTATTGGTAAAGAATAAAAGTAATTTACCGATTTGATACATTAATAATAATAAAATAAAGGCGTGATCATGTTCTCAGCCGTGCTGTGCGCGGCTTCTGTAAACAGAGGCAACGAGTATCACATCACTGGAGCCTGTCTGTGGGACTCACCTGAGTGTGTTGCTGTGTGGTACCAGCATTTACAATTTTAGACCACCAACTTGATAAAACACTTGCAAAAGTATCACGGCAAAGCACTATGCTGAATTCTGTCAGAACTGAGAAGAAGGATGAGTGTCGTGCAGCAGCAGCTGCTGCAGTGCCGCTTTTCCAGCTCAGGAGGCTGGATGCTAAAAGTGAAACCTAAAAAGAAGAAACTGAAAGTAAAAACCAGACTGGGGTGTACCTTTCTGGGGAGAGTCTTACAGTTGATGAGAAGTAGGTGACAGAAACAAAAATAGCAAATAATTGTTTGGTATTTTTGTATTTTCTTTGTATTTTGCATACTTCATTAATCCCAGAGGGTGCAAGGCTGCATGAACATGAACTGGAACAGGAATGACTTCAAAATCAGAGCAAACCTAAAAACTAAGAATGGTCAGAGAATAGTATCAGAAACACTACTAAATAAATCGAGGACCAGGAGAATACTTATGATAATAATAATAATGGATGACAAAAATACAACTTGGGGGACTTCAATGCGCATGTGGGCAACGACAGTGAAACCTGGAGGGGGGTGATTGGGAGGAACGGCCTGCCCGATCTGAACCCGAGTGGTGTTCAGTTATTGGACTTCTGTGCTAACCACAGTCTGTCCATAACGAACACCATGTTCAAGCATAAGGGTGTCCATATGTGCACCTGGCACCAGGACACCCTAGGTCGCAGGTCGATGAACGATTTTGTTATCGTATCATCAGACCTGCGACCGTATGTCTTGGACACTCGAGTAAAGAGAGGTGCAGAGCTGTCAACTGATCACCACCTGGTGGTGAGCTGGCTCCGATGGCAGGGGAGGAAGCCATTCAGACCTGGTAGACCCAAACGTATAGTGAGGGTGTGCTGGGAGCGTCTGGCTGAGGCCCCTGTCCAGGAGGTCTTCAACTCCCACCTCCGGAAGAACTTCAACCACATTCCGAGGGAGTCTGGAGACATGGAGTCTGAATGGGCCATGTTCTCCACCTCTGTTGTTGAAGCGGCGGCCCAGAGCTGCGGCCGCAAGGTGGTCGGTGCATCTCGTGGTGGCAACCCCCGAACCAAGTGGTGGACACCAGTGGTGAGGGGGGCCATTAAGCTGAAGAAGGAGTCCTATCAAGCTTGGTTGGCTTGCGGGACTCCCGAAGCAGCTGAGGTGTACCGGCAGGCCAAGCGGAGTGCAGCTCGGGTGGTTGCTGAAGCAAAAACGCGGATATGGGAGGAGTTCGGTGAGGCCATGGAACAAGACTTTCGGTCGGCTTCAAAGAGATTCTGGCAAACTGTTCGGCGGCTCAGGAGGGGAAAGCAGCTCCCCGTCCACACTGTGTATGGTGCGGATGGGACACTGTTGACTTCAACTGGGGATATCGTCGGGCGGTGGAAGGAATACTTCGAGGATCTCCTCAATCCCACTGATACGTCTTCCACAGAGGAAGCAGGGTTTGGGGACGAGGGGGATGACTCGCCTATCACAGGGGCTGAGGTCGCCAAGGTGGTTAAAAATCTCCTTGGTGGCCGGGCCCCAGGGGTGGACGAGATTCGCCCTGAGTACCTCAAGGCCCTGGATGTTGTTGGGTTGTCATGGTTGACACGCCTCTGCAACATTGCGTGGAGGTCGGGGGCAGTGCCTTTGGCATGGCAAACCGGGGTGGTGGTTCCTCTCTTCAAAAAAGGGGACCGGAGGGTGTGCTCCAACTTTAGAGGGATCACACTCCTCAGCCTCCCTGGGAAGGTCTATGCCAAGGTACTGGAGAGGAGAGTCCGGCCGTTGGTCGAACCTCGGATTCAGGAGGAGCAATGTGGTTTTCGTCCTGGCCGTGGGACATCGGACCAGCTCTTTACCCTCTCGAGAATTCTTGAGGGTTCGTGGGAGTTTGCCCAACCAGTTTACATGTGTTTTGTGGACTTGGAGAAGGCATTTGACCGCGTCCCTCGTGGATTTTTGTGGGGGGTGCTTCGGGAGTATGGGGTATCGGGCTTGTTATTACGAGCTATTCGGTCTCTGTACGACCGTTGTGAGAGTTTGGTTCGCATTGCCAACACTCGGTCGGAGTCATTCCCAGTGAGAGTTGGACTCCGCCAGGGCTGCCCTTTGTCACCGATCCTGTTCATAATTTTTATGGACAGGATTTCTAGGCGCAGCCAGGGAATGGAGGGTGTCATGCTTGGTGACCACAGGATCTCATCTCTCTTGTTTGCAGATGATGTTGTCCTGTTGGCTTCATCCAGCAATGACCTACAGCTCTTGCTGGGACAGTTTGCCGCTGAGTGTGAAGCGGCTGGGATGAGAATCAGCACCTCCAAGTCCGAGTCCATGGTCCTCAGCCGGAAAAAGGTGGATTGTCCTCTCCAGGTTGGGGACAGGCTCCTGCCCCAAGTGGAGGAGTTTAAGTATCTTGGGGTCTTGTTCACGAGTGAGGGGAAAATGGAGCGAGAGATCGACAGACGGATTGGAGCAGCATCTGCAGTGATGCGGACGTTGTACCGGTCTGTTGTGGTGAAGAGGGAGCTTAGTTCTAAGGCAAAGCTGTCGATTTACCAGTCAATCTACGTTCCTACTCTCACCTATGGTCACGAGCTTTGGGTAATGACCGAAAGAACGAGATCGCGGATACAAGCGGCTGAAATGAGCTTTCTCCGTAGGATTGCTGGACTCACCCTCAGAGATAGGGTGAGGAGCTCAGTCATCCGGGAGAGGCTCAGAGTAGAACCGCTGCTCCTCCACATTGAAAGGAGTCAGTTGAGGTGGTATGGGCATCTGATTAGGATGCCTCCTGGACGCCTCCCACTTGAGGTGTTTCAGGCACATCCCACTGGGAGGAGACCCCGGGGCAGACCCAGGACTCGGTGGAGAGACTATGTCTCCCAGCTGGTCTGGGAACGCCTTGGTATCCCCTCTGAAGAGCTGGAGCAGGTGGCTGGGGAGAGGGAAGTCTGGGCTTCTCTGCTTGAACTGCTGCCTCCGCGACCCGGACCTCCGGAAAAGCGGTAGAAGATGGATGGATGGATGGGTTAGTGTAGAAGAGCTTGGAAGAATGAGGCGATGTGATATATAAACCAAAGTTTATTATCAGCTCCTCTAACAAGTCTCATCCTAGTGCAGCAGCAGAAGAAGGAAAAAGAGACCGAACACCTCCGGCTCTCAGAACTTATACTTGCACATAACAAAAGACATGCATATCCAAAGCTGACATCCCTCATTATCTTAATCCCCCCATTGTCTTCGTACTCCTCCTCATGGCCCTGGGGGGTCAGGGCAGCTCCTCCGGTCTCCACCGCAGTGCCTGGGAAACTCTTTGATCCTCACTGGTGGTTGAGATCTCTTTGTCCTGTTCTGAGGTGTGAAGTCGCCTTACATATGTAATCACCAAACATTCTCACATGCTTCAACATATGTAGGTTATGGAATATATGATAAATATAGACCACAGCCCCCCCCAAACGACTAAGAAAAGGACAATAGAAAAATTCACAGTTTAAGATAATTATTATGACATACTAACTGCTACACCTCTTGCCACAGAAGAAACTTTCCAGCAGCCATGCTCCTAAGAGAGTTCAGTGGTAATCATAACAGCATAGTAAAATCACAAGTCAGTCCTAAACTGTTACAGCACAATTAGTGAACAACTGTTGAGTAGTTTGCATCAGTCTCTGTGCCGTCTGGGTTTTAATCTTCTCCCGAAACTGCTGTGGTTCCGCTTGGGCGTCCTGCTGGGACCTTCCTATAAGGAATCTGCAGCTTGGGGAGGAGAGTGATTATTTGTTCCCTGCAGGGGGGCTGAGTCTTTTCTCTTGGGGGGTCTACCCCTCCGAGGTGCTCTCGCCAACCGTGCAGGCTCGTCTTTCAACAAGAAGGCAGGTTTAAGTCTGTCAATGCTGACTGTTTCTTTTCTATCCCCAAAATCAAGCACAAAGTGTTTATCACCAGGTTCCAGCACTCTGAACGGTCCATCGTATGGTGGGCGGAAAGTTGGTTTTAAAGCTTCATGCCTAACAAAAACGAATTCAGCGTTCTTTAAAGCTTGTGGGACAAAAACCCGTGGAAAAGAGTGATGAGCCGGACCGGGGAGAGAGTCCGGTCCGTTGCTGCCTAAAAACCTCGGGGCTGGAAGATGCCCTGGCTCTGGGTTCTCTGGTAAAAACTCACCTGGGAGCCTGAGAGGTTGTGCAAAAACTAATTCTGCTGGAGAGGCGTCTAGATCCTCTTTGGGTGCAGCACGCAACCCCAATAAAACCCAGGGAAGTTTATTTACCCAATTTGTATCCGTTAGTGAGGCTCTGAGGGCGGCCTTTAAAGATCTGTGAAAACGCTCGCATAACCCATTAGCCTGAGGGTGATAAGCGGTGGCGCGGTGAATTGTTGCCCCTAAGCTGCTGGCCATGGCTGACCAAAGCTCCGAGACAAATTGAGGCCCCCTATCGGACGTGATGTCCGATGGGACGCCGAAACGTGCCACCCAGTTTGTCAAAAAAACGGGAGCGACTTCCTCCGCTGTGGTTGACGCCAGAGGGACTGCCTCTGGCCAGCGCGTGGTGCGGTCTATCATTGTTAACAGGTGTGTGAAACCTTGGGAGGAAGGTAGTGGTCCCACGAGGTCGACATGAACGGGGTCGAACCTTCTAGCAGGGATTGGAAAAGGCTCCAGAGGGGCTTTTGTGTGTTTGTGTATTTTGGCGCGCTGACAAGAAATGCAAGTTTTTTCCCATTCTTTTACGTTTTTGCGCAGGCCAGGCCACACAAACTTTTCGGCGACCATTTTAACCGAGGTGCGCACACCTGGGTGCGCGAGGGAGTGAATTGAGTCGAAAATACAGCGGCGCCATGCAGCTGGGACTAACGGGCGAGGTCGGCCGGTTGAGATATCGCATATTAGGGGGGACACGCCGTCGCGTAAACCCCTTTCCTCCAGCCTTAACCCTGTTGGTCCAGACAAGAGTGCGCGCACGTCCGCGTCACTACTTTGTTCCTCTGCCATGGCTGCATAATCTATCCCTGCATGGATTGGGGCCGCGTATGTGTCCGCGTTGGTGAAGAGTTCCGTGGCTGAGGTAGTATAATCTGTCTCCTCGCGCTCTGACGATGTCACAGCGCGAGAGAGGCAGTCTGCTACCACGTTAAGTTTGCCTGCCACATGTCGAATGTCTGTGGTGAACTCTGAAATCGCAGCCAGCTGTCTTTGTTGCCTGCCTGACCACGGTTCGGAAATTTTAGCCATAGCAAAGGTGAGCGGTTTGTGGTCTACAAAAGCCGTGAAACTCCGCCCTTCTAACCAGAACTGGAAGTGGCGGATGGATAAATGAAGCGCTAGCAGCTCCCTGTCAAAAGTGCTATATTTACGCTCGGTTTGGTTTAGCGATTTGCTGAAGAATGCCAAAGGTTGCCAGATTCCGCTGACATGTTGTTCTACAACTGCCCCTATAGCTAGGTCCGAAGCGTCTGTGGTTAGCGCAATGCGGGCCGAGGGATCGGGGTGAACCAACAATGTGGCATTAGCTAGGGCGCTTTTTACTTCCGCGAAGGCGCGTTCGCGCTCCGGGGTCCATTCGACCGCGTTGGAAGCTTTTTGTTTTCTGAGCGCGTCATATAGGGGCTGCATGAGCTGAGCTGCGTGGGGGAGGAAACGGTTGTAAAAATTAACCATTCCCAAAAATTCCTGCAGCGATTTGACCGTTTGTGGCCGTGGGAAACTTTTTATCGCGTGAACTTTGTCTGGAAGTGGGACTGCCCCCTTCGGAGAAACTCTGTGTCCTAAAAAATCAATTTGTGACACGCCGAATTTGCATTTGGCTGGATTGATTATTAACCCGTGCTCTTCTAGCCTCTGAAAAACCATAGTGAGATGCCTCTCGTGTTCTTCCTCAGACGGGCTGGCTACCAGCATATCGTTGAGGTAGACGAAAACAAAAGCGAGGTCGCGTAATACTGCGTCCATCATCCGCTGAAAGGTTTGAGCCGCGCCCTTGAGGCTGAAAGGCATTCGCAAAAATTCAAAAAGGCCGAAAGGGGTTATTACAGCTGTTTTAGGAATGTCCTCTGCTCGAACTGGGACTTGATGATAACCGTGGACCAGGTCTATTTTTGAAAAAATGCGCGCACCCGCCAGATGCAGTGAAAAATCCTGAATGTGGGGAATTGGGTAGCGGTCATGCGCTGTCGCATTGTTTAATCTGCGGTAATCGCCGCACGGTCTCCAAGAACCGTCGGATTTCGGAACCATGTGAAGTGGTGAGGCCCAGGGGCTTTTCGAGCGTCTGATAATGCCTAATTTTTCAAGGGTGGTAAACTCGTCCCGAGCTATGGCGAGCTTGGCCGTGTCTAAGCGCAGAGCTTTGGCAAATACGGGTGGGCCCGTTGTGGGAATAAAATGTTCAACCCCATTGGAATAAAATGGGGTTGAACATGTTGAATATTCCATTTTATTGGAATAAAATGTTCAACCCCATTGGGCTGCACGGTGGCGCAGTGGTTTAGCACTGTGGCAGCACAGTTTACCCTCGGCCGGGGGATCGCGGGGATCGTGAGATCGTGGGTTCGATCCCAGCCCCCGACCAACAGTGAGCTGTGTGGAGTTTGCATGTTCTCCCCGTGTTGCGTGGGTTTACTCCGGGATTTCTCCGGTTTCCTCCCGCATACCAAAACATGTAGGTTTAGGGCGCTCGCGCACGCAGCGACCGGCAGCCGGTGGCTTGTCACCAGACTGCAAACCAAATCTACCTACGGGTACAAATAAGTAACAAAAAAAAAACAAAAAAACCCGTGTTTAGCCACTGTGGCTGAGAATTTGAGAATTGTGAGTGCTGGAAATTGGGTGAGGAGTTGATCAAACTTACCTCCTGCTGTGGTGACGCTAGCCTGCACGGGTGGTGGAGAAAGTCGAGCTGAGCAGGGAATAGAAGCAAAGGACAGTGCATTAACCAAGCGTCTGTTCGCTGGATCAACTAATAACCCATGTGCACACAAAAAATCTGCGCCCAACAAGTTAAAACTCACTGCCGCTACAACAAATGTCCATCTGTAGTTGCGGCCGTGGATGCTGAGGTGCAGGCTCTTTTCGCCAAAAGTGTCGATGGTGGAGCCGTTGGCTGCCACCACTCCATTGCCCCGGGTGCCCATGGCCCGATCTGTTTGGGAGGGCATGACAAAACTTAGTTGAGCTCCCGTGTCAATAAGGAACCGCTTGCCGGTGTGTCCGTCCGTCACATATAAAAGCTTGCTTTTTTCGCCGAGAACCGCCGCTGTTAACGGCTCTCGGCTTCGGCGTTTTCCGGAAATTGTGAATTTGCAGGGGGGAACGCATTTGTAAGCCTTCTCGGCGAAGCGGTGGTGGTAATAACAGACGTCGCTCCGTCTGTTGTGTCCTGGCCGTGTCGCTGTCACCGCGGGCTGATTCTGCTCGGTGATTTGTGGCTCCTCGTGGCTCCGGACATCAGCGTTGAGGTCTGCGGATGCTGCTGTGGGTGTCTGCTCCTTGCAGGCGTTGACGAGCCGTTGAGCTTCGTGAGCTAGCGTGCGGAAGTCTTGCTGGGTGCTGCATCGCATGTTGGCCAGCGTCCCTCTCATGTGTGGCGGCAGCGTACTGAGGAATATGAAATGGAAGAGGAAGTTGTCATTGTCCTCTTCTTTAAGTTGTAGCAAGTCCTCCATGAGGGCCTTGGGTCTGCCTCCTCTGTGGCCGTAAACCGCCAGGATCCTCTTGGCTCTCTCCTCGGGTGAGGGGACGTAATTTGCCACGATAGTCGCTTTCAGTTCTTCATATTTGTCCTGGGCCGGCGGCCGTTGGATTATGCTCCGCGCACATCTCGAAGTGGCGGCGTTGAGTTTGGCGACGATGTGATAGAACTTTGTATCGTCAGCCGTGATGCCCGCAAGTGCAAACTGGGCTTCAGCTTGCAGAAACCACGAGGCGGGGTCTTCCTGCCAGAAGTCCGGCAGGTTGACGGTGACGGCGTTTGTGTAGACCGTCACTGCTGTGTCCGCAGGGTGAGAGTGTCTTGCTTCGGCTCTCACAGCGGCGCTGGTGCTCGGTTGAGCCCTCTCTATCACTTCTGCCGTGGGGGAACGTCGTCCATCTGTTCCCCTGTCTGCGTGGGCGCCGGCATCTGCCTGGGTCGCCACAGATGAGTCGATCGCGGGGGAACGCCTCTGGTCCATCCTCGCGTCAGGGTCACCAGTGTAGAAGAGCTTGGAAGAACAAGGCGATGTGATATATAAACCAAAGTTTATTATCAGCTCCTCTAACAAGTCTCATCCTAGTGCAGCAGCAGAAGAAGGAAAAAGAGACCGAACACCTCCGGCTCTCAGAACTTATACTTGCACATAACAAAAGACATGCATATCCAAAGCTGACATCCCTCATTATCTTAATCCCCCCATTGTCTTCGTACTCCTCCTCATGACCCTGGGGGGTCAGGGCAGCTCCTCCGGTCTCCACCGTAGTGCCTGGGAAACTCTTTGATCCTCACTGGCGGTTGAGATCTCTTTGTCCTGTTCTGAGGTGTGAAGTCGCCTTACATATATAATCACCAAACATTCTCACCTGCTTCAACATATGTAGGTTATGGAATATATGATAAATATAGACCACAGTTAGTTCCTTTATTTTCAGATCTACAATATTTTTTTACCTCATGCATAAAGTGGCACTTTGAATTTCATCTGAATGTTTACTTAAATACACAGTTTCAAAGTTTTGCATAAACTTGCACTTAAAACTTCAAAATGCATTTTTACACGGTGCTGACCAGTGAAATGCTGCCAGTGTTGCAAAGTTTAAAATAAAAAAAGCAGTAGTGTTGCTGAACTGAGTCAAAATTGTAATATATTCTTTTGATTTTTAGATTTGTGGTTTTATATGTGTACAAAATGTAACCAGTCATTAGCAAAGTATGTTCTGTACTTTTGTTGTTTTTAATAAGAGAGACGGTATCGGGTTTGGATCGGTATCGGCCGATACTCAAAGTCAGTATCGGTATCAGTCTTGAAAAAGTGGTATCGGCTCATCCCTACCAATAACCACACTGACGTGTCTCCTCCAGGTGATCTGAAGAATTCTGAGCTCTTCCAGTACGGTGAGGAGACCATGCACGCCTGGAGCGAGGGTCGCCTTAGCGATGACATCACCGCAGAGCAGCGGAAAGTGGAGGAGGCCGAGCTCATCATCTTCCAGGTCGGAGGTCACACAGGTTACTCTTCAAAGGTCCTGTATTGTCCAGATGATCAACATTATGTTTAAGGAGCCACAGAATCTGTGTCAAAATCAGTCTGAAACAGCCGGCTCATTACCCCCGCCCCCCATCTGATTCGGTAAAGGTTTTTAAATGAGCCAATCACAATTAAGGAACCAGAAAAGGTGTTTTTTTTTTTTTTTCCAAGGAATGAAGGCGGAGCTTGTTATTTATGACATAATAAAAAAGAGGCGAAATCTGCTTGTTTCTTTAAGAGTTTTACTTAATAACATCAATGGGTTGTTATTTGTGAACATGTTTTCTTACAAATTTGCAACTTTCATCCACATAAATTTGCTACGTTTTTTTAAATAAATGTGCAACAGGTTTTTTTTTTTCAAATTTGCAAAAAAAAATTTCCTTGTAAATTTGTGACTTTTTTGTTATTTGCATCTTTTTTATGACATAAATTTGTACCTTTTTTCCAGATAAATTTAAAAACTTTTTTCACAGAATGTTGTGATTTTCTTTTAAATGTGACTTTTTCTTGTAAAGGTTTTCTCTTTCCTTTTTCTCCTTTTTTTTCCCCTTTTTTATTTATTTACTTTTTCCCATTTTTCTTTTTTTGTCTCCCACCGGTTGAAGCTCAAAGTTATGGGTCAGTCTGTCAACTCCTCCTACAGTTTTGGACCGATTGTTTTGAAACTTGGTACCATGGTTTGATATACTCTGATGATGCACATATTGCAGTTTCACTCTGATCGGATGACCTTGAGGTCAGCGGTCAGATTTTTCCCTAAATCTTCTAAACACAGTAAATACTGAAAGAAATGATGTAGGCTTTTCAAATCCATACAGTGGTTGTATTTCATGCACATCTTGGACAACTGACACCCTGACCTAACTATAGGTTTATGGTCAAGGGGTCAAAGGTCAAAGGTCAAAGTTAAAATAGCAGTTGCACTATGGTAAATTCTACATTTACTATTACTATAAAACACATAAAGCTACGGCCATCAAGCCTGGTCCACAGCTTCATCTTGTGATCCTGACCTCTGACTATGGGTTTGCGGTCAAAAGGTCAAGGTTAGCATTCCGTATGCGTTATTACTGTGCAATGAGTACAGCTAGGGTCACCAGATTTGGTACACAGGTTCACCCTGTGACCCTGAAATGTGACTATGGTTTTGGGATTGCAAGATCAAAGATCAACATCAAAGTGCCTTATAAAGTATATCTCAACAACAAAGAAAGATAGGGTCACCAAACCTGGTATACAGGCTGTGTCTCAGTTCAGGTGCTGCAGCCGTGTAGACCGTAGCCCTGGAGGCCAGAACACTCAAAGGTCGGATAGGCTGCAGCTAAATGCTGATTTATGGCTGTTAATATGTATACCAATTAGATTGAACTCTAACTTATATTCTTAATTACATGACCAGTAGAAAATATGAAAGTTTACTGTTATCATTTATTAACATTATGTAGCTAAATAATTGTATGTTCTGCCTTGTATCATTTAGTTTTAATGTTCTAAAGCAGACCACAGTCCTGTACTGTAGGATGATGAGCCTCAATGATTTTCAGCAGCAGTAGAAGTGATTCCATCTTCAGCTTCATCTCAGTTGTACTGGTGCATCTCAGTAAATTAGAAAATCATGATTTGTCATTTCATTTTAAAAACTATAATCATTATCCTCAATATTAAATCAGGTTTAAAATGTTTCATTCTGTCTGTAATAAATATATCAAAGTCTCTTAGAATTAGCTAGCAAAAAATCATCTTTTTCAAAAAACTACTGCATTGAAATGCAGTTTTGCTAACTATTAGCAGTAGTCATGCAGTATTTTTATTTAGCTTGTTTCAGTTTGCAAAGTAAACTGCTAAAAAATTACAGTCACTAAAACAATTCATCAAATCTCTTTTATTGTGGTTATTTCAGTCAAATATCAGTTTTATAAATCTTGAGTCCGGCCCGTTCTCTCCACAGGTGACCCTCAGTTCCTGCAGGTTCCCCACTGTGGACCTCAGAAATAAATCAGGAAAAAACAATCAGAGAAATCTGATTATCACTTCAGATGTGATGGACATTTTTAATATCAGCATAATAAAATTATTACAGATGTTCCGTCCCTCCTCAGCTTCATAAACTGCTCCGTTTTCTCTAAAAATAACCTTAGGTGGGTGAATA